>MKYO02026059.1:1083865-1102841 GCA_002013955.2 Citrus medica | reverse complement strand
AATAGATTCGTGCGCTTGCGAGTTCATTAAAATTTGCACAACAATGATCCTGTTGGGCTAAAATTCTTATGTACTGTTGATGGTGACGTGGCAGCATATCAGTGGACCAAAAATCTCGCATACGGTACATGCATTACACAGGATTATTTTCATCCAAACTGCGTCACTGTTCAACCCGGGTCAAACTGTGTTATTGTTCACCCGCGTGGTTAAACCGCATACTGTTGACTGATGACGTGGCGTAATCCTGAGCGTCCAAACTGTTTTTAATCCGATGGCCACGATTTACTCAATGTATCTATAAAAAAGGGGCCTCCCCCCTAATTTCATAGCTCTGAATCTATTTTTGGACTCCATTTTTTTGTAATTCCTTCTCCATTTTGTATTTTCTACGTATTTTAATAAATTTCCATTTTGCTCCTAGTTTAATTATGAGTGGCTAATTTTCTTTCAAGCTTGGGTTGAAGGTGAAGTCTCAACATGTGTCATGAGCTTTATTTGGTAAATTTATTTTCTCTTCCCCTCTAGTTTTTGTGGATGTTTTGACTTCTCGTCGACAAATAATAATAATCTTGTCTAGATACCGCCTTGGTTTCACCGGCTCTCTAGTATAAGGTTATTATTATTTGGCACGATAAGCCCTTAGCACCATATTGATTAGAGTGTGGTTCATGAGGTGTGGATTGCCCCCTCATGATTTAATTTGTATTAATAAGGAATATTTAGCCCATGGTGCATGTTGATACGGATCCAGATATCCAAGTACGTCATTTCAATAGAATTCTCTTCAAATTATTCTCGTCATTTCAATTCCAATTTTAGGATAATCCAAATCATTTCCACCATAAATCTAACCACCCATTTAGAAAATTAATTCTACACACAATTAAAATCCACCTCCTCGTGGGATCGACACTCGTCATTAGTCTATTCTACAATAGATTCGTGCTCTAGCGAGTTCAATAAAATTTGCACAATAAGTTTTTAGCGCCGTTGCCGGGGAGGTAAGTTATTTTAATTCGTAAAATTAATTTTTGTGAATAATTTCTTTTATTTGTTTTCTTGTATTTTTTTATTAAAAAAAGAAAAAAAAAGTTAATCTGCATTTAGATGTAATAACTTCTTTTCTTTCTCTATTCTTTACAATTCTACAATTTCATTTTTAAGTTATTTTACTTTGTAATTTTGTTTATCTTATTAATTTAATTTTTAGTCAATTTATTTCAGGAATTTTTTTTGTGTGTTTTTATAGAAAGGTTTTAACAGCGTAATAAGGTTAGTACCGTAATTTCTCATTCTTCTTTATTTTTATTTGTTTTGTTCCAATTTATTTTGTGTTCTTTGCATGCATGGTCGTAAGTCATTATTACCTAATCTTGAATCTATAAACCTTGAACTTGAGAAAACACTTCGCACACACAAACAAGTTAAAAATAAAATGGATTTGCAACCACAGGAGAGGCCATTTAAGGACTATTTGAGTCCCTTAGCTAATTTGAGCACATCATGTATTAGATACCCAAATGTAGCTGCTAGGAATTTTGAACTAAAACCTAGTGTGCTAAATTGTCTCCCCACATTCTATGGCTTAGAAAATGAGGACCCATATAATCATTTGAATGATTTTCATGCTGTTTGTCAAACATTTAAATACGAGAATTTTTCAGACGATGATGTTAAACTCATATTATTCTCATTTTCTTTAAAGGATAGAGCTCGTTCTTGGCTTAATACATTGCTTGCCAATAGTATTACATCATGGGAAAAAATACTAACTAAATTTTTGAATAAATACTTCATAGTGCATAAAACTAATGCTATTCGCAAGGAAATTTCAGTGTTTTACCCAGAGAGAAGACGAGCAGTTTTTCGAAACATGGGAGCGATTCAATGGGTTACTCTTGAAGTGTCCACATCATGGGTACGAGACATGGCACCAATGCCAAGACTTTTTGGAGGGATTATTACCGAATGTGCAAGAATGACTAATGGCAACAAGTGGAGGAGAGCTAATGTCAAAAAAATGCATTAGAGATTTGGGAATTCTTCCAGCGACAAGCGGATAATTCCCAACAACGGAGTCGATCACTCAGGAATACAAAAAGAATTAAAGGAGTGAATGAGGTTCACATTGGCAAGTCAACTTTGGGAATCAAAGAAGTCAAGGAGATGGTTGAAGGTCTCTCTCGACAAATAGCATCGTTATCGACGGCTAAATCAACAGAGCCACATGATCATGACTCATACTTAAATCAAGCCAATGCCATAGATGTAATAAGAAAACCATCTAATTACAACTCATACTCCAACACATATAAACCTGAATGGAGAGACCACCCCAATTTTTTCATGGTCTCAAGGATTCCAACAGAATGGACCAGCAGCTCCAACTCCACCAATGCAACCAATTCCTTAAATTTCTCAAGCCTCTCAGCCACCATTTAGACCATACAATCAGAACCAGAATTACTCTCAACCCAGACCATGGGAGGATTCATTCCAGAATCTCAAGAATCTTACACACTCCACAATTGAACAACATAACCGCACCATTGATGGACTATGAAATGAGTTAAGAGCAGGCTTCAACTCACAAGCCCAATCAGTTTCAAGCCTCGAAAAGATGGTGGGACAACTTGCTTCTTCAGTTCAGACCTTAGCAATGACTGTTGAGAAAGGCAAGTTTCCAAATCAACCAGTGTCTAATCCTAAAGGAGTGCATGAAGCAAGTACCAGTTCACCACAGCAGTATGGAGAAGTCAAAGCAGTCATGACTTTACGAAAAGGAAAAGAAGTTGACAACAAAGTAGAGATGTCGGTAACAAAAGAAAATCAAATTGTACCTGTGAATGTTGAGGACTCACTATCGGAAGAGAAAGAATAAACCAACCCACGAAAATATGTTCCCAAAGCTTCATTTCCTCAGAGTTTAGTTAAAGGAAAGAAGGGAAAATCCACAGGTGAGATTCTTGAAATCTTCAAACAGGTAAGTGTTAACATCCCTTTACTTGATGTTATAAAGTAAGTTCCATCTTATACCAAGTTTCTTAAAGACCTTTGTACTAAAAAGAGAAACATTCACGTTCAAAAAAAGGCATTTTTAACAGAAAATGTTAGTTTTATACTCCAACACAAAATTCCTTTGAAATATAAAGACCCGGGTTCCCCCACTATCTCATGTAGCATAGGGAACCATACAATTGAGAATGCTTTGTTGGATTTAGGAGCTAGTGTAAATCTGTTACCTTACTCAGTTTTTGTGAAACTTGGACTGAGAGAATTACACCCAACTCCAGTGGTGTTACAGCTTGCAGATCAGTCCACAAAAATACCTCGTGGTATTGTGGAGGACTTGCTTATTCAGATAAACAAGTTTTATTTTCCTGTTGATTTTATTATAATTGATACTCAACCAATACAGGATTTAAGGAAGCATATCTCCATTATTCTAGGCCGACCTTTCTTGGCAACAGCGGATGCTCACATTCAATGCAGAACTGGAAATATGCAGTTGTCCTTCGGCAACATGACTATGGAGCTGAACATCTTCAACATTGCCAAACAACCTCACAATGCAGATAATGGAATTGTTGATGTGGATTTAATTGACACATTAGTTGATAATACTTTTCTTTCAAACGTTAGTGATGACCCTTTACAAACATGTTTAACTCACTTTGGTTCGGATTTTGATATTGACAGATCAGTTGATGAGGTCAACGCCCTACTTGACTCAACACCATCCATGGATACCACTAAATGGAAGTCAAGAGTTGAACAACTAGCACCATCAGAGAAGAAACTCATCCCATCATCAGAATCACCACCGAAACTTGAGCTCAAACTATTACCCAACACTTTGGAATATGCATTTTTGGGAGAAAAAAGCACTTTGCCCGTAATCATCTCATCATCCTTAAATAACGAACAAAAAGGTAAGTTGTTGGATATTTTAAAAGAGCACAAAAGAGCATTAGGATGGACCATAGTAGACATAAGAGGTATAAACCCAGTAGACTACATGCATTACATTCACCTTGATGAAAATACTAAACCTACTAGGGAAATGCAACGTCGGTTAAATCCTAACATGAAAGAAGTTGTTAGAACTGAAGTCCTTAAGCTATTAGATGCAGGTATCATTTACCCCATTTCTGATAGTTCATGGGTCAGTCCTGTACAAGTTGTGCCCAAAAAGTCAGGAGTCACAGTAGTTGCGAATGCTGATAATGAATTAATACCAACTAGAGTAACTACAGGATGGTGTGTATGCATTGATTATAGAAAGTTAAATTCTGTCACACGTAAAGACCATTTTCCTTTACCATTTATCGATCAAATGCTTGATAGATTAGCAGGTCATGAATTTTATTGCTTTCTAGATGGCTACTTAGGATATAATCATATTCCCATGGCACCAAAAGATCAAGAGAAAACCACTTTCACTTACCCTTTTGGCACTTTTACATAGAGGAGGATGCCATTTGGATTATATAATGCACCTGCTACATTTCAACGATGTATGTAGAGCATTTTTTCTAATATGGTTGAACAATTCCTTGAAGTCTTTATGGATGACTTTTCTATCTTTGGCGATTCATTTGATCAATGGTTACATCATCTAACACTAGTTCTGCAGAGATGTATCGAGAAAAACTTAGTCTTAAATTGGGAGAAGTGTCATTTTATGGTAAAACAATGTATTGTTCTCGGTCACATAATTTCGAGAAAATGTATTGAGGTTGACAAAGCCAAGGTGGATCTCATTTCTAATCTTCCTCCACCCAAAATAGTTAGAGAAGTAAGATCTTTCCTTGGGCATGCTGGTTTCTATAGACGTTTCATTGAAGATTTTACCAAAGTTTCTAGACCCTTATGCAATCTACTTACTAAGGATGTACCTTTTATGTTTAATGATTCATGTCTTTTGGGTTTTGAAAAATGAAAGCAATTGTTGACATCATCACCCATCATTCAGCCCCCAAATTGGAGCTTACCATTTGAGCTCATGTGTGATGCATCTGATTATGCAGTAGGAGTAGTATTAGGACAAAGAGTTGATCGAATTCCTCATGTTATTTATTATGTTTGTATGACATGAATGATGCACAGTTGAACTATTCAACTACTCAAAAAGAAATGCTAGCAGTAGTATTTGTATTAGAAAAATTTCGATCTTATCTCTTTGGTTGTAAAATAATTATATTCACAGATCATGCTGCTCTTAAATATCTTTTCACGAAGAAAGATGCAAAAGCTAGACTAATTCGTTGGGTGTTACTTTTGTAGGAATTTGACTTGGAATTTAAAGATAAGAAAGGCACAGAAAATGTTGTGGCAGACCATCTCTCTCGTCTCCATTTTGACACAATTACAGAGCCATTAACATTAAATGAGTCATTTCCAGATGAACAATTGATGAGTGTGGAAGTATTACCATGGTATGCTGATATCGTGAGTTATCTTGTTACAGGTCAACTTCCAGAGCATTGAACCAAGCAAGACAAGGCCAAATTTTTTACAGAAATAAAGAATTTCTTTTGGGATGACCCGTATTTGTTCAAGTATTGTGCATATCAAATCGTTAGACGATGTGTCCCAGAAAGTGAAATTCAGAATATTCTTTCATTCTACCATGAACAAGCTTGTGGAGGCCATTTTAGCGCTAAGAAAACAGCAACTAAAGTTTTACAATGTGGTTTCTATTAGCCAACTATATTTTGAGACACTTATACTTTTTGTTCTTCATGTGATAAGTGTCAACGAATGAGGAGCATTACGCGAAGGAACATGATGCCACTAAATCCAATTTTAGTGGTTGAGATTTTTTACGTATGGGGTATCGACTTCATGGGACCCTTTCCCCCTTCTTTTGGCCATCAATACATATTGGTTGCTGTTGACTACGTCTCAAAATGGGTAGAAGCAATTCCATGTAGAACCAATGATCACAAGGTGGTAATAGGATTTTTGAAAAGCAACATTATTTCACGCTTTGGATTCCCTCGACCAATAATTAGTGATGATGGTGCCCACTTTTGTAATAAAGCATTCAAGGCTCTTTTGATGAAGTATTCAATCACTCACAAAGTGGCAACCCCATATCATCCGCAAACCAGTGGTCAAGTTGAGATCTCCAATCAAAAAATAAAGCACATATTAGAAAAGACAGTGAGGCCAGGCAGAAAAGATTATCCAATCGAGAAATAAAACACATATTAGAAAAGACGGTGAGGCCAGACAAATAGATTGGTCATTAAGACGTGATGATGCATTATGGGCGTATAGAATGGCTTTCAAGACCCCGATTGGGATGTCACCCTCCAGGCTAGTGTATGGAAAAGCTTGCCACCTACCTGTGGAACTTGAGCATCGTGCATATTGGGCCATTAAGAAATTCAACTTTGACATGCAGCAAGCCAGCTCAGAAAGAAGATTACAGCTGGCAGAACTTGAAGAAATTCGCAATGATGCATACGAAAATGCCAAGATTTACAAGCAGTGGATGAAAGTCTTCCACGGCAAGCAAATTATGAGAAAATCTTTCACTCCAGGTCAGAAAGTGCTTTTGTTCAATTCTCGCTTGCACCTATTCCCAGGTATGTTACGCTCTCGTTGGTCTGGCCCATTTATTGTTCATATTGTTTTTCTACATGGGGCAATTGAAATTAAGGACCCAAAGAACGGTGTCACGTTTAAAGTTAATGGTCAAAGATTAAAGCCATATCTAGAGTACCAACCACATGGAGAGGACATCGAAATAAATTTGAGTGACCCACCAGATTTGAATTAAGTTTGTTTTTTTTTCTTTTCAGTGATTTGATTTTTTTTCTTTCTCTTTTTTTATTATTTTTTCTAATTGAAACTATTTTGCATAAGTGTGTTTGTTTAACTATTAAGTTTTCTCTTATCATTGTTAATTATGAGTACCATAATTAGACCGTTCCTCCTGAACATTCTTAAACCACTTCAACGTGTCAAAACTCATCTCAAAAGGCAGAATCAATTTTGTAAACCACATCGTATTTGAGCTCTGCAACCACCAGAGTTAGTATCCTATGTTGAGGGTTTAGAAAGCCAACTCAGAGACATTGAGAGAAGTGTTTACGACATCCAGTTGGAGCTTGAGGTAAATTCAATAAGAGGACGATTTTAATTTTCTTTGTGTGTTTTAATTTGTTTTTCTGTTTGTGTGCTTTAGTTTGCTACCCCGGTGAAGTGGCGGATAACGGTACTCCGTGACAATCAAGTCGGTTACTTCAGTTTCCCATAATAACTGATATTCTGAGGCGAAGGTATGGACAGAACCGAGATTCTAGCAAAGCTTCACAAGCGATTCCCTTCACTTCCTCAGAATGCCCTCCTTACGATCTATAAAGCCCGGTCCGAACGCATGCGATTACTCATGAGGAATAACATACCTGCAGACATCCGTTGGTTAATCGAGGCTAAAGTACGATTGGCAGGTGAGTTACCTCCAAAATTTATTGCATACATGCCTGGTTGTGGTAAAGGAAATTATGCAAGAAAACGACGAGCTCGAAGAATTTCTGTTGCTTGTCATAAGTGTGCCAGAATGAGTTGCGATAAAAACCCATGTTCTTTAGGAATGGTGTCTGATAATAGAGAAGATAAGATTCAATTCATTAGGGATGGCTTGAATAAGGAGTCATTGGATGATATCCTTCTGTCTCTTGAAACGCATCCCAGTGGATATGTGCAAGGAGCGATTCTCCAGTTATGGCCATTATTCCAGAAAGAGCATGCACGATATAGTCTCGGGAATCTGACTATAAACGACCCTGTTTGCCAGTTTATAAGAAAACTGGATGGGAAGCCTATCCTCGACCCATAGAGGGCGTTCAAGCCGTTTCTGGACGTAAAACCAGAGGAAGATGTGAGCCACAGTCACAACTAGCTGTAAATATCATTTTACTTCACTGTTATTTTATTTCACTGTTGTTTTATCTTTTCCATTATTGTCTTTAATAATTTTATTTTTTCATTGTTTCATTTTCTTTTTGCTGTTTTCTTTTTTACTCGTGAGCCATGTGTTTCATGCGTTATTTAACACTGACATGCCACCTCATACACAGTTGTGACCCACTGTCACCAAGATTCTTAAATATGACTTTTTGTTAAGCACTCACAAATTATTTTTGAGAAATATTCCAATGGCAGCTACTCCCAATAGACAATTCAAGAACATTTGTGTGCTTTCTGGATTTAACTATGGCAAACATAAAGAGTTCTTTGAGGCAGCCATAGGTCTTGGTCGATGCATAGTAGAGAGAAAATTACACTTGGTGTATGGAGGAGGTAATCGAGGGTTATCAAAATTGGTCTCAAAAGCTACTTTTGTTAGAGGAAGCCAAGTGTTAAGCATCATTCTAAGAGCCCTAAAACCTTTGGGCAGTTTATCTGACCCATCGACTGGAGAAAAAGTTAGTTGTCTCAGGTATGCAAGAAAGAATAACTTAAATGCTTAATCATGCTGATGCTTTTATTTTCCTTCCAGGAGATCTTGCAACACTATAGGCACTTATCACACTAGCATTCTGGGCCCATCTGCACATTCACCATAAACCCATCGGTTTGTTAAATGTCAATAACTTTTATGATGGCTTCATCGCATTTCTTACCCATGCAATAAAAAACTATTTTGTTCCTTCAATACGAAAAAGCTTTTTATTTGTGCTCACACTGCTAATGAGCTACTTGATATGTTACAAGCTTATAAACCGGAGCCAGACCCCTGGACCTTTATGTTGGAGCGTCCAAATAATGATGGTAACAGTAGCCGCAATAAGAAGTACAAATTAGATTTAACTCTCCGCCTGTAAATATTTTCTTTTGTGTTGCACTACCCAGGTGATGTCTTCTAAACTCTACTTCTTTCCTTTAAAACATTGAGGACAATGTTTCGTTTTGGTTGGGGGGAGGGAATAGTCGACAATTGTGGAATCTTTGTTAAGTTTTTACTAATTTTTTATTGTAGAAACTAACTATTACTAACCTTTTGTATTGAAGATGGCTGAATATGGACTGTAGTGACTCTAGAAACGCATCTTCATCGTTTGAAAAAAAAAACAAAAAATTCAGACATTTTCTTTTTCTTTATTATGTTTTGATGTTCATTTTTCTTCTTCTTTTTAATTTCTCCTTTATAAATATACATTTTCAAATTTTTGAATCGAAGATGGCTGAATATAGAGTGTAGTTCCTCTAGAAACGCATCTTCTAAGTGAAAAAAAAAACCATTTTCTTTTTCTATCATTTTAAGTGTAACTTTTCAAATTAGTTTTGCTGCATTATTTTCACATTTCTGCATGTATATTTTCCTTTCATACTTAGAATAAGTTGGGGGGTAAAATGTTGTTTGAAAAATAAATAAATAAAAAAATACAAAAAATGTGTGATTTGTTTTAACATTGGATGACATGATAAATTTTAAATTTTAGTATTTGTATTATCGTTGGTCTTAAGTGATGTTACACTATGTTTGCTACTCTACATGTTGATGTCGGAGACAAATATGAATTACTTGAAGGAATGAACATTCATAATAAGTACCAAGTGAGTTTTTGAGCCTATCATTTTTCTTAGAGAGTAACCCTTTTACCCATTCTTTATACAGCTTAGCAGTTTATTATTTTATACATGATCTCTAGATTTCTTTTGAGTTAACCCTTAAAAATTTTTTTGTAAAATTAAAAAAAAAATGTGTGTTGCTACATTTGGAGGCCCATCTAACTAGTAAATATGGAATATTATTTAGAACCCTAAAAGACGATGGAAAGACCATCTTTGATCCGTTTGAGCCTTTCTAGCAATCTTTTTTGTGAAATATCCATAGTTAACCATTTTGAGCCTTTAAAAAAAAGAAAAAAAAGCTTTTTCTTTGTCATATTGATCATCTTGACCCACTCCGATTTGGAGTATTACCTGATATCTTACAAGTTCCATCACCTATTTATGTTTGAGAAAAATATAAATAATTATTTTGTTCAGTGAAGTTGTGCCAAACAAAAGCAAAAAAAAAAATAATTGTTGTTAAAAAAATAAATAACAATAAAAGGTGAAATCCACCTTGCAACTTCAAAAAAAAATCCTCTACATTTTTCTCAAACATACATTTTGTTTTCCTTTTTTTCCTTCTTTGTTAGCCATGTCCCTAGCCTACATTACATCTTAATAAAAGTGCTTCTTGATTTTAGGGAACTATAGTCTGAAGTAGAGGCTAGTTATATGAGATAAAAAGATGCAGTGGTGCATAATAATAATAAAAAAAGATAAATAAAGTGGGTTAACTAGCATTTTTGTTTGACTTGAGATCGTATTATTTCTAAGCTGAGGGCATATTTCTTTCATTTTGGTGAGAGCATGTGATATCATTTCTTTATTTTTTTCTCTCAATTACCATTCATTGCAGTGACTATTTTTATTGGGTTTAATTTTTTTGTGAGAGTGTCACTATATCCAGTGAGATTTTGGGGTTTAACATGTCATTCTTGAAAGTAGTTGTGACAAAGTCTACTGGTCTGATTCATATGGATGGTTGATGTGGGTGTGATGTTTCTTTAGACTGTAGATAATGCTTATACTTTTATTTGATTACTATCATTAGTCTGATTGAATAAACATGATTGTTAAAAAAAATCATTTTAGATTTTGAATTTTTTTTTCGCTTTATTTGCTAGGGACTAGCAATAAGCTGGTTGGGGGGTGTGTTAAGTATTAGAAAATGTATATTTATAAAGGAGAAAACCATCATTTTACATGTCAAGTCTTACTAACAACCCTTACTTTTATGTGTTTAAGCTTCTTGTAATTTAATTAAGTGTGTTTTATTTTAATTAAGTATTTTATATATTTCAGGGGCATCATAGTTATTTCACAATAAACGAGAGATCAAACGACAAAACGGACATCACTTTTGAATTCAGGAAGGTCGAAAATCTTAGGAGGAGCATAAAAGGAAAAATGACACTGTTCACATGTACGGGTACTGTCTACGTTACTGTTCACGGCACTGTTGGGCATTGACTGATGAGGTGTCATGATCCTGTTGGACTAAAATTCTTATGTACTATTGATAGTGACGTGGTAGCATATCAGTGGACCAAAAATCTCGCGTACGGTACATGCATTACACAGGATTATTTTCAACCAAACCGTGTCACTGTTCAACCCGGGTCAAACCGTGTTACTGTTCACCCGCATGGTCAAACCGTGTACTGTTGACTGATGACGTGGAGTAATCCTCAAAGTCCAAACTGTTTTTAATCCGATGGCCACGATTTACTCAATGTATCTATAAAAAGGGGGCCTCCCCCCCTAATTTGATAGCTCTGAATCTATTTTTGGACTCCATTTTCTGTAATTCCTTCTCCATCTTGTATTTTTTACGTATTTTAATAAATTTTCATTTTGTTTCTAGTTTAATTATGAGTAGTTAATTTTCTTTCAAGCTTAGGTTGAAGGTGAAGTCTCAACATGTGTAATGGGCTTTATTTGGTAAATTTATTTTCTCTTCCCCTCTAGTTTTTGTGGATGTTTTGACTTCTCATCGACAAATAATAATAATCTTGTCTAGATACCGCCTTGGTTTCATCGGCTCTCTAGTATAAGGTTATTATTATTTGGCACGATAAGCCCTTAGCACCATATTGATTAGAGCGTGGTTCATGAGGTGTGGATTCCCCCCTCATGATTTAATTGGTATTAATAAGGAATATTTAGCCCATGATGCATGTTGATACGGATCCAGATACCCAAGTACGTCATTTCAATAGAATTCTCTTCAAATTATTCTCGTCATTTCAATTCTAATTTTAAGATAATCCAAATCATTTCCACCACAAATCTAACCACCCATTTAGAAAATTAATTCTACACACAATTAAAATTCACCTCCTCATGGGATCGATACTCGTCACCATTAGTCTATTCTACAATAGATTCGTGCGCTTGCGAGTTCAATAAAATTTGCACAACATGTGTTGTATTATAATTAAGTATTTTATGTATTTTAGGGGCATCATAGTTATTTCATAATAAACGAGAGATTAGGCAGAAAAACAACATCATTTTTAAACTCAGGACAGTCGAAAACCTTAGTAGGAGTATAAACATAAAATGGCACTGTTCACATGCACGATACTGTCCATGTAACTATTTACGATACTGTTCACATATACGGAACGATGATGTGGCATTGACCAATGATGTGGCATTGAATGATGAGGTGGCACAATCCTATTGGACTAAATTCTTATGTACTGTTGATTAGTGACGTGACAACTTGTTAGTACACCAAAATTATGCGTACGGTACATGCACATGCACATAATTATTTACAACCAAACCGCGTGGTCACACTGTATCACTATTCAAACCACGTGGTCAAATCGTATTACTATTGAAACCACGTGGTCAAACCGTGTACTATTGACACGTGGCTCAATTCTGAGCGTCCAAAATATTTTTAATCTAATTGCCATGATTTACTCAATGTATCTATAAAAAGGGTGTCCCTCCTAATTTGGCATCCTTGAATTCATTTTTTAGTTCCATTTTCCGTAATTCCTTCTCCATCTTGCATTTTCTACGTATTTTAATAAATTCTCATTTTGCCCCTAGTTCAATTATGAGTAGCTAATTTTCTTTCAAGCTTGTGTTGAAGGTGAAGTCTCAACATGTGCTATGGACTTTATTTGGTAAATTTACTTTCTCTTCCTCTCTAATTATTGTGGAAGTTTTGATGTTTTGTCGACAAATAATGATAATCTTGTCTAGATACCGCACTGGTTTAACCAGCTCCCTAGTACAATGTTATTATTATTTGGCACGATAAGCCCTTACCACCATATTGATTAGAGTGTGGTTCATGAGGAGTGGAAACCCCCCTCATGATTTAATTGGCATTAATAAAAAATATTTAGCCCATGATGCATGTTGATGCAGATCCAAATACCCAAGTGCTTCAATTTCAATAGATTTCGCTTTAATTTATTCTTGCCGTTTTAATTTAAATTTTATGATAATCTAAGTTACTTTCACCACAAATCTAACCACCCACTTTAAAAAAAATTAATTCTACGCATAATTAAAATCCACCTCCTTGTGAAATCGACACTCGTCACCATTAATCTATTCTACAATAGATTCGTGCACTTGCGAGTTCAATAAAATTTGCACAACATATGGAGAAGAAGCTATACCATCGTAATTCCCACTAGGAGCACTCTCAGTATATGTTAATGATGTAGAGGACAATGGACTCTATGCATTATAAAGCTTATTCAACAATGTTTTTTGTGCTTTAGTCATTTCTTCAATCTTCAAGATATTAGTGCCAAAAATGCTCTCAAAGATATATTTAGCAAAGTCCATTTTTGCTCGGGGATCAAGCATGGAGGCATGAATCAACATATTGTTTATCTTCCCCATGGACTCATAATATAAGCCATAAAAGCCACACTCAAAGTTGTAAAAAACAACAATGTGGCATCATAAAATACCTTCAAGAAACTTCATAATTAGTTCAACACTCTTTTAATCCTCGAGTCTAGCAGCCCTAACCTTTTATTTTATTCTTAAGAAAGTATGACTTAAAAGATTTATCTACTTCTACCATTCTATCAAATGTTGCTTGAAAATTTAACACAATCATCAACATTAAATAGGTAGAATTCTGCCTAGTAGGACAATTGAAAATAATAGCTTCGTTAGGACCTTTCACCTTCTCAACACATTATTTAAATGTCTACAACCTCATAGTGGAGGATCTCATATACTTTACAACATTCTAAAGAGCAACAACACTAGTATATAACTCATTTAACCCTAAAAGAACAATCAAATTAAAAACATGTGCACAACAATATACTATCCTACCAACACAAATGCATCATCATTCCTCCAGCAAGCAATTGCATATTGACATAACTAATAGCAACATCAATTGTAGTGAAATTTGACACAACTTAAAAGTAAATTTTAACTCCCAAGTATAAGAGTGTCTTGTTGTATTATAACTCGGTGAGTCCGAGGTCGATCCACAGAGAAAAGATTTACTTAGTTTATTTTATTTTATCTAAAAATTGAAATTAAAACTTGAATATAAACAACTTAATTTAAATGAAACTATGGAATTGAACTAGTTAGGGTTATGGATCCACTCTTAGAAATAAATAAAACTTAATAAATTCTTTTTGCCAATTTGTTTTAGATTTATTACTCAAAAGATTAATTATACAAATTATTATTATTTTCCCTTTAATTTTATGATGGATTAAGTATTTATTGTGCCAAAATTTAATTTGTCTACAATAAGTCAAAATACCATTTCACCATGCCTTATATTAAGATCTTAAGAATTTATTGTGCCAAATTCATTTGTTTGTCTACAATAAATCAAATTTTCAAAATATAAAACATGTATAAAATTAAATAGAAAATAATTTAATTTATAAAATTAAACATAGAATTTGATTAAATCATATTTATTTCTTAAGAGTTTCACCTTCCCCTAACTAATATTATTTAGTTAAGCATAATTAAAATAAAAAGAAGTAGTAAAATTGAATTACTTATAATTAAAAGAAATAAAAACAACTAAAATTGGAAATAAAACTAATTTTATTAATGAAAATAATTATACAAAATATTAAAAACACACCTGGAAATCAAGATTACAAGGAGATGGAGAGAATTTGAGAAGAAGAGAGTTGTAGAGAGATGATTAAAACATAAAAATGAGGCCCTATTTATAGAAAAATAAATTCATAATCCAGTGCTTTGCGGTCCATCATAGGCTTCATGCATGTGCTCCTCACAACCCTTAGATCAAGATCCAATGGCTGGTCAAACTTCAAAAGTCAACATCACACATGGCATCATTTGACTCGTCCGATTTACCCAAAGAACGGTTGAGATTTGGCGGGTTAATGGGTGGATCGGGTCGACCCGAATACAAAGATTCGGATCCTCCAACTTGCTTCACCAACCATTGCCACGTGGCACAATCATGGCCATTGAATCATGAACGGTTGAGATTTGGTCAAGATTGCCAGTTATCCCATGCACTCATATCTATTGTAAGCTCATTTCATCATCCAATCAGTGCTCGGTCAACAGGAAAAGTCAACTTTTTTTACACAAGCCCAATTTTAAGCCGATCTTGACTGATCTTAAGGTTTTCAGACCTCCGGAATCCAAATTTGACCTCCGTTTATCTGTTTGGAGCCTCGAAGTACGTGAAATTAATAATTTTCCTAATAAACACATAAAAATACACAAAATTAAATATATTTAAAACATAATTAATACTTCATAATATATTACATAAACACAAATATAAATTATAACATAAGCATAAAATAACATATTATCGCTTGATAATTAAACAATTTTTAATACTAATCACACCCCCCAACCAGCTTATTGCTAGCCCTCTAGCAATTAAAGCGTTATATTAAGATTTATAAAATTCACATGCAAGTTAATAGTTGTTCATCTATCCTCTAAATTACCAAATAAATGAATTCTCCCAAATTCCTTTACCACATTGATGTTCACTCATTATCCAGAATATCATCAAACCTTCTTTTGTGCTCAAGTAATTAACACAATACTTATGGGGCTTCATTAAAAGAAAAACAACATTTTCGTTCTAAAATTCATTAGAAATTATATCTTTAGGCAGTAGATTATCACACTTTTTTTTTATATATTACATTTCTAACCCGTGTAGCGAGCTTTAGGTCAGTGACTCCCAGACCAGTTGACCTTAGGGCACTAGGTGTTGAAACACCCCTACGGACTTAATTACTCGGGTTTCTAATAAACAAACAATATATCTATTACCCATGTAGCGAGCTTTAGGCCAGTGACTCCCAGACCAGTTGACCTTAGGGCACTAGGTGTTGAAACACCCCTACGGACTTAATTACTCGGGTTCTAGATATAGAAAAATTAAAAATAATTTTTTTTTTACTTTTTTTTTTAGAAATATACACTTTCTACTACCTTAGATACTTTTCCTAATAAATCAAAAGAACTAAATGCTGTAAAATTTTAACTTACAACCCACTAGTATGTGTCATAATGTGTGTGTGAAGAATGATTCAATAATACCTGTTAAATGAGTAAACAATTAAATAACTTAATAACCAAGTGGAGAGTTCACAAATTTGAGTAATTCAAAGAAAAGGGAACAAAAACAACTTACTATGAATCTCAAAATCAAAATATAATACAACAAGACTATTAGGATGCGTCTCAAAAGTCGTGACTCTTTACACGGCCATCCTAGACAAAAACAAATTTTTTTTTTTTTTGGCAATAAAAGAAAAGAAAAAAAAAACACACATATTTAAAACATACGTCAATTATCCCCACCCCACAACCTAATCTAAACATTATCCTAACATTTTATAATTTTACAGATATGCAAAAAAAATAATAATAATAAATAAAAATAAAAGAGAATAATAAAAGAAGAAGAAGAAGAAGAGGAGATCTCACCTGAACTTGATGTAGAAGCTTAAAAGTAGATAACAAAGATGAAGAAAAAGTCAATTTTTTTTTTTTTTTTTTTTTTTTTTTTTACAACACCCTTAAGATTAAGAAGATGCGTTTCTAGAGAGACTACATTCTCTATATCCTGCCATCTTCGACTCAAATTTGTCCTAAGTTAGTCTTTACAAAAAAAAAATTTTTTTTTTTTTTTTTGTAAACACATAACCAGGACTAAGACATTCCACAATTATCAACTATTCCCTCCCCCCAACCTGAAAAAGACATTGTCCTCAATGTTTTAAAAGGAAAGAGAAAGAGTGTAGAAGACATCACATGAACACTACAACAGAAAATATTTACAAACGGAGAGTTAAATCTAAATCGCACTTCTTAGTACTGCTACTGTTACCGTTACCATCATTAGTCGACCAATTCAGTGCAACAGTCTGTGGATCTGGCTCTGGTGTATAAGCTTGTAAAAGATCAAGTAACTCATTAGCAGTAGAAGCAGAGATAAAGAGTTTTTTTACAGAATGTGGAACAAAATGATTCTTAATTGCATGGTTAATAAAAGTTAGCAAGCCGTCATAAAAATTATTAACATTTAACAAACCGATGGGTTTTTGATGAATGTTCAAGTGGGCCCAAGATGCAAATGTAATTAGTGCCTCAAAAGTTGCAAGATCTCCTGGCAAGAAAATAAAAGCATCAGCATGATTCATCATTTCAGATATTCTCTCTTGCATACTTGATACCACTAATTCTTCTCCAATTGGTGGGCCAGACATGCACACTAGCGGTTTTATGGGTTCTGGAATAATGCCGAGTACTTGGCTTCCTCTAGTAAAAACAGCTTCTGAGACAAGTCTTGATAACCCTCGTTTACCTCCTCCATATACAAGATTCAGTTTCCTCTCTGCTATAACACGACCAAGATCTACAGCTGCCTGAACGAACTCTTTGTACTTTCCATAGTGAAACCCAGAAAGCACACAAATATTTTTGAATTGTTTACTCGAAGATGCTGCCATTGGACTAATTTTTCAAAAACAAGTTGTGAGTGTTTGAAAAACGAGTGAGTGTTTGAAAAACGAGCTCATATTTAAAGTTCTTGGTGACATAAATAATGAGAAACAGCTGTAAATGGGTTGGCATATTTGTCAAATGACGAGGAAAGCTCGTGGCTCAATAATTCAAAAACAAACAGTAAGAAAAAGTAATGATTAGAAAAAGCAAACAGTAAAAGAAACCAAATAAATACAAAATCACATTGCTAAATGCAATAATGCAAATGATAAAATAACAGTAAAGTAAAATAACAGTGAAGTGAAAGGATATTTACTGGTAGTTGTGATTGTGGCTCACATCTTCCTCTGGTTTTACGTCCAGTAACGGCTTGAACGCCCTCTATGGGTCGAGGATCGGCTTCCCATCCAGTTTTCTTATAAACTGGCAAACAGGGTCTTTTTGAGTCAGATTCCCAAGACTTAACTGTGCACTTTGTTTTTGGAATAGTATCCACAAATTGTAAATCTCACGTTGCACAATTCCGCTTCGATGCGTCTCAAGAGATCGTAAGATATCATCTAACGATTCTTTACTCATGCCATCTTTAACGAATTTAATTTTATCTTCACGAGTATCAGAAACCATTCCTAAAGATTTACAATCTGGTCGTTTGCAACCAAGTCTTACACAGTTATGACATTTTGAGCCAAGTCGTTTAGCTCTCCTTTTCTTAGCAAACGTACTTTTACCAAAACCAGGCATGTAAGAAACAAATTGACCAGAAAACTCACCTGCTAATCGGACCTTTGCTTCAATTAACCAACGAATGTCAGAAGGAATGCCATTGATCATTAACAAACGCAGTCGTTCACAACGAGCTTTGTAAATTTTCCTGAGGGCATTCTGAGGGAGAGAGGGAAAATGCTTATGGAGTTTATGTTGTATTTCTTCCATGTTTGATTTTGGGGTTTCAGTTATTGTGGGAAACTGAAAATACCGACTTAAGAAGTCACGGAGTACCGTTATCCGCCATTTATACGGGAAAATAAATCAAAACACACCAAAATCAAATCTGCAAAATCAAATCAAGCGTGAAAGCGAGCAAAAAAAAAAGCACACAATATAAAAGGAAAATGAACTTACATTCGTCCTCTAATTGAATTAACCTCAAGATCCATTTGAAATTCATATATGCCACTCTCTACTGTTCTGAGTTGTCCCTCTAGATCCTCAACATAGGACACGAATTCTGGTGGTTACAGATCCCAAAGTGGATGTGATTTACAGCTTTGTATCAGGCCTCTTAAGTGAAATTTTATATACCGAAATCTTTTAAGATGTGCGAACAAGTATTTTCTCATTGAGGTGTTCATGATGTAAAATGAAAATTGATGAGAGAATGTACAACTGTCAAACAAACACGCTTACACAAGAAAAACAATGT
>MKYO02026059.1:1061956-1083562 GCA_002013955.2 Citrus medica | reverse complement strand
GAGACCAATGTCTCATGCAAGGGTTATGTTATAAAGATAATATTTACACAAATTGATAACAAAATAAAATAAAAAAATAAATAAGCAAATAATATAAGTATACAAAAGAAAATTAAATAACAAAAATGGTGGTTGAACCCACCAATTAAAAAAATAAAAAATACAAAATTAAATAAATACTGAAAATTAAATAACTGAAAATAAAAGTTAAGAGTTAGTAGTTAGTCACCAATAAAGCAAAAACAAATAAATAAATACGAAATAAAATAAATGCAGAAAATTAAATAACTGAAATTAAATAAAAGTTAGGAGTTAGCAGTTAGTAAGTTAAAAGTTAGTAATTAGAGTTAGTGGTTAAAGTTAGTTTGGTCCAAAATAAGTCCAAATATGTACAAATATGTCCAAAATATGTCCAAATATGTCCAAGTCTTGATTATGTTGAGGAATTTCGTCTAGGGATTCTATTGCAAATTATTTTTAATTTTATGGTCAAACCGTAATTTTTAGAAGTTTAGAATTAGCAATTTGGGATGAAAGTGAAACAGTTAAAAGATGTCGGGGTCCGAACGTAATTACCAGAAGATTGGGCTAGAAACGGAAATTTTTGGGGTGAAACGAGAATTATGAAAAGGAAAAGGGGGCAAACGAAATTTTACATATAAGAGAAAAATAAAAAACGGAAAAACAAACCAAATAAAAAACTTTACCCCGGCAACGGCGCCAAAAACTTGACGCAACTTAAAAGTAAATTTTAACTCCCAAGTATAAGAGTGTCTTGTTGTATTATAACTCGGTGAGTCCGAGGTCGATCCACAGAGAAAAGATTTAATTAGTTTATTTTATTTTATCTAAAAATTGAAATTAAAACTTGAATATAAACAACTTAATTTAAATGAAACTATGGAATTGAACTAGTTAGGGTTATGGATCCACTCTTAGAAATAAATAAAACTTAATAAATTCTTTTTGCCAATTTGTTTTAGATTTATTACTCAAAAGATTAATTATACAAATTATTATTATTTTCCCTTTAATTTTATGATGGATTAAGTATTTATTGTGCCAAAATTTAATTTGTCTACAATAAGTCAAAATACCATTTCACCATGCCTTATATTAAGATCTTAAGAATTTATTGTGCCAAATTCATTTGTTTGTCTACAATAAATCAAATTTTCAAAATATAAAACATGTATAAAATTAAATAGAAAATAATTTAATTTATAAAATTAAACATAGAATTTGATTAAATCATATTTATTTCTTAAGAGTTTCACCTTCCCCTAACTAATATTATTTAGTTAAGCATAATTAAAATAAAAAGAAGTAGTAAAATTGAATTACTTATAATTAAAAGAAATAAAAACAACTAAAATTGGAAATAAAACTAATTTTATTAATGAAAATAATCATACAAAATATTAAAAACACACCTGGAAATTAAGATTACAAGGAGTTGGAGAGAATTTGAGAAGAAGAGAGTTGTAGAGAGCTTTAAAACATAAAAATGAGACCCTATTTATAGAAAAATAAATTCATAATCCAGTGCTTTGCGGTCCATCATAGGCTTCATGCATGTGCTCCTCACAACCCTTAGATCAAGATCCAATGGCTGGTCAAACTTCAAAAGTCAACATCACACATGGCATCATTTGACTCGTCCGATTTGCCCAAAGAACGGTTGAGATTTGGCGGGTTAATGGGTGGATCGGGTCGACCCGAATACAAAGATTCGGATCCTCCAACTTGCTTCACCAACCATTGCCACGTGGCACAATCATGGCCATTGAATCATGAACGGTTGAGATTTGGTCAAGATTGCCAGTTATCCCATGCACTCATATCTATTGTAAGCTCATTTCATCATCCAATCAGTGCTCGGTCAACAGGAAAAGTCAACTTTTTTTACACAAGCCCAATTTTAAGCCGATCTTGACTGATCTTAAGGTTTTCAGACCTCCGGAATCCAAATTTGACCTCCGTTTATCTGTTTGGAGCCTCGAAGTACGTGAAATTAATAATTTTCCTAATAAACACATAAAAATACACAAAATTAAATATATTTAAAACATAATTAATACTTCATAATATATTACATAAACACAAATATAAATTATAACATAAGCATAAAATAACATATTATCGCTTGATAATTAAACAATTTTTAATACTAATCACACCCCCCAACCAGCTTATTGCTAGCCCTCTAGCAATTAAAGCGTTATATTAAGATTTATAAAATTCACATGCAAGTTAATAGTTGTTCATCTATCCTCTAAATTACCAAATAAATGAACTCTCCCAAATTCCTTTACCACATTGATGTTCACTCATTATCCAGAATATCATCAAACCTTCTTTTGTGCTCAAGTAATTAACACAATACTTATGGGGCTTCATTAAAAGAAAAACAACATTTTCGTTCTAAAATTCATTAGAAATTATATCTTTAGGCAGTAGATTATTCCACATTTTTTTTTTATATTACATTTCTAACCCGTGTAGCGAGCTTTAGGTCAGTGACTCCCAGACCAGTTGGCCTTAGGGCACTAGGTGTTGAAACACCCCTACGGACTTAATTACTCGGGTTTCTAATAAACAAACAATATATCTATTACCCATGTAGCGAGCTTTAGGCCAGTGACTCCCAGACCAGTTGACCTTAGGGCACTAGGTGTTGAAACACCCCTACGGACTTAATTACTCGGGTTCTAGATATAGAAAAATTAAAAACAATTTTTTTTTTACTTTTTTTTTTAAAAATATACACTTTCTACTACCTTAGATACTTTTCCTAATAAATCAAAGGAACTAAATGCTGTAAAATTTTAACTTACAACCCACTAGTATGTGTCATAATGTGTGTGTGAAGAATGATTCAATAATACCTGTTAAATGAGTAAACAATTAAATAACTTAATAACCAAGTGGAGAGTTCACAAATTTGAGTAATTCAAAGAAAAGGGAACAAAAACAACTTACTATGAATCTCAAAATCAAAATATAATACAACAAGACTATTAGGATGCGTCTCAAAAGTCGTGACTCTTTACACGGCCATCCTAGACAAAAACAAATTTGTTTTTTTTTTTGGCAATAAAAGAAAAGAGAAAAAAAAACACACATATTTAAAACATACGTCAATTATCCCCACCCCACAACCTAATCTAAACATTATCCTAACATTTTATAATTTTACAGATATGCAAAAAAAAAAAAAAAAATAAATAAAAATAAAAGAGAATAATAAAAGAAGAAGAAGAAGAAGAAGAAGTCTCACCTGAACTTGATGTAGAAGCTTAAAAGTAGATAACAAAGATGAAGAAAAAGTCAAATTTTTTTTTTTTTTTTTACAACACCCTTAAGATTAAGAAGATGCGTTTCTAGAGAGACTACATTCTCTATATCCTGCCATCTTCGACTCAAATTTGTCCTAAGTTAGTCTTTACAGAAAAAAAAATTTTTTTATTGTTTTTTTTTTGTAAACACATAACCAGGACTAAGACATTCCACAATTATCAACTATTCCCTCCCCCCAACCTGAAAAAGACATTGTCCTCAATGTTTTAAAAGGAAAGAGAAAGAGTGTAGAAGACATCACATGAACACTACAACAGAAAATATTTACAAACGGAGAGTTAAATCTAAATCGCACTTCTTAGTACTGCTACTGTTACCGTTACCATCATTAGTCGACCAATTCAGTGCAACAGTCTGTGGATCTGGCTCTGGTGTATAAGCTTGTAAAAGATCAAGTAACTCATTAGCAGTAGAAGCAGAGATAAAGAGTTTTTTTACAGAATGTGGAACAAAATGATTCTTAATTGCATGGTTAATAAAAGTTAGCAAGCCGTCATAAAAATTATTAACATTTAACAAACCGATGGGTTTTTGATGAATGTTCAAGTGGGCCCAAGATGCAAATGTAATTAGTGCCTCAAAAGTTGCAAGATCTCCTGGCAAGAAAATAAAAGCATCAGCATGATTCATCATTTCAGATATTCTCTCTTGCATACTTGATACCACTAATTCTTCTCCAATTGGTGGGCCAGACATGCACACTAGCGGTTTTATGGGTTCTGGAATAATGCCGAGTACTTGGCTTCCTCTAGTAAAAACAGCTTCTGAGACAAGTCTTGATAACCCTCGTTTACCTCCTCCATATACAAGATTCAGTTTCCTCTCTGCTATAACACGACCAAGATCTACAGCTGCCTGAACGAACTCTTTGTACTTTCCATAGTGAAACCCAGAAAGCACACAAATATTTTTGAATTGTTTACTCGAAGATGCTGCCATTGGACTAATTTTTCAAAAACAAGTTGTGAGTGTTTGAAAAACGAGCTCATATTTAAAGATCTTGGTGACATAAATAATGAGAAACAGCTGTAAATGGGTTGGCATATTTGTCAAATGACGAGGAAAGCTCGTGGCTCAATAATTCAAAAACAAACAGTAAAAAAAAGTAATGATTAGAAAAAGCAAACAGTAAAAGAAACCAAATAAATACAAAATCACATTGCTAAATGCAATAATGCAAATGATAAAATAACAGTAAAGTAAAATAACAGTGAAGTGAAAGGATATTTACTGGTAGTTGTGATTGTGGCTCACATCTTCCTCTGGTTTTACGTCCAGTAACGGCTTGAACGCCCTCTATGGGTCGAGGATCGGCTTCCCATCCAGTTTTCTTATAAACTGGCAAACAGGGTCTTTTTGAGTCAGATTCCCAAGACTTAACTGTGCACTTTGTTTTTGGAATAGTATCCACAAATTGTAAATCTCACGTTGCACAATTCCGCTTCGATGCGTCTCAAGAGATCGTAAGATATCATCTAACGATTCTTTACTCATGCCATCTTTAACGAATTTAATTTTATCTTCACGAGTATCAGAAACCATTCCTAAAGATTTACAATCTGGTCGTTTGCAACCAAGTCTTACACAGTTATGACATTTTGAGCCAAGTCGTTTAGCTCTCCTTTTCTTAGCAAACGTACTTTTACCAAAACCAGGCATGTAAGAAACAAATTGACCAGAAAACTCACCTGCTAATCGGACCTTTGCTTCAATTAACCAACGAATGTCAGAAGGAATGCCATTGATCATTAACAAACGCAGTCGTTCACAACGAGCTTTGTAAATTTTCCTGAGGGCATTCTGAGGGAGAGAGGGAAAATGCTTATGGAGTTTATGTTGTATTTCTTCCATGTTTGATTTTGGGGTTTCAGTTATTGTGGGAAACTGAAAATACCGACTTAAGAAGTCACGGAGTACCGTTATCCGCCATTTATACGGGAAAATAAATCAAAACTCACCAAAATCAAATCTGCAAAATCAAATCAAGCGTGAAAGCGAGCAAAAAGAAGCACACAATATAAAAAGGAAAATGAACTTACATTCGTCCTCTCATTGAGTTAACCTCAAGCTCCATTTGAAATTCATATATGCCACTCTCTACTGTTCTGAGTTGTCCCTCTAGATCCTCAACATAGGACACGAATTCTGGTGGTTGCAGATCCCAAAGTGGATGTGATTTACAGCTTTGTATCATGCCTCTTAAGTGAAATTTTATATACCGAAATCTTTTAAGATGTGCGAACAAGTATTTTCTCATTGAGGTGCTCATGATGTAAAATGAAAATTGATGAGAGAATGTACAACTGTCAAACAAACGCGCTTACACAAGAAAAACAATGTTAAAAAAAAACTATGTACAGCGCATCAATCTAAAGAAAAAATCAAACAATGAAACGGTAAAATAATAGTAAAACAAAAAAAATCATTAAAGACTTAATCAAGAACTGGTGGGTCATCCAAATTAATTTCGGTGTCCTCGTCACGTGGGTGATGTTCCAGATATGGTTTTAATCTTTGACCATTAACTTTAAATGTGACACCGTTATTTGGATTCTCAATTTCTATGGCCCCATATGAATATACATTTTTTACAACAAATGGGCCACTCCATTTTGACTTTAACTTTCCTGGAAATAAATGAAGACGAGAATTATAAAGCAACACTTTTTGACCAATCTCAAATGTTTTTCGAAAAATTCTTTTATCATGAAATGCTTTTGTTCTTGCCTTAATAATTCTTGAATTTTCATATGCATCATTCCTTAATTCCTCAAGTTCATTCAATTGTAATTTTCGCACATTACCAGCATCATCCAAATTTGAATTAAAAGCTTTAATAGCCCAAAGTGATTTATGTTCAAGTTCAACAGGTAAATGACAAGGTTTACCATAAATTAACCGATAGGGTGACATTCCTAAGGACGTTTTAAATGCAGTACGGTAAGCCCAAAGTGCATCATTAAGTCTAAGAGACCAATCTTTTCGGTTTGGGTTAACCGTTTTTTCCAAAATTTGTTTTATCTCCCTATTTGCTAATTCAACTTGACCATTTGTTTGAGGATGATAAGGGGTAGCAATTTTATGTGTAATTCCATATTTCTTCATTAAAGACTCAAATGACTTATTACAAAAATGCTTACCTCCATCACTGATAATGGCTCGAGGGATTCCAAATCGACTTAAAATGTTTTCTCTTAAAAATTTAATCACAGTTTTACTATCATTATTTCGACAAGAAATTGCTTCAATCCATTTTGAGACATAATCAACTGCAACTAATATATACACAAATCCAAAAGATGATGGAAATGGACCCATGAAATCAATTCCCCAACAGTCAAATATTTCAATTTCAAGTATGGGATTTAAGGGCATCATGTTTCTTTTTGTAATTGATCCCAATTTTTGACATTTTTCACAACTTTTGCAGAATTCATATGTGTCTTTAAACATGGTAGGCCAATAAAATCCACACTGTAAAATTTTAGCAGTAGTTTTTCTTGAAGAAAAATGACCACCACATGCTTCAGAATGGCAAAAATTAATGACACTACTTACCTCATTATCAGGAATACATCGCCGAAAAATTTGATCTGGGCAATATTTGAACAAATAAGGATCATCCCAATAAAATTTCTTTACTTCAACAAAAAATTTCTTTTTCTCTTGAGCATTCCATTGCAAAGGCATTTTACCTGTAACAAGAAAATTAACAATATTAGCATACCATGGCATTGAAGTAACAGAAAATAAAAATTCATCAGGGAAAGAATCATTTATGGGTGTTATATCATTGCAGAATTCGGATGTGAGTCTTGATAGATGATCAGCAACAACATTTTCAGCACCCTTTTTATCTTTGATGGTAAGGGCAAATTCTTGTAGTAACAAAATCCAACGAATTAGTCTCGGTTTGGCATCCTGTTTACTCATCAAATATCTCACAGCAGCATGGTCAGTAAACACAACAGATTTAGAGCCAAGTAAATATGAACGAAATTTGTTTAATGCAAATACCACAGCAAGTAATTCCTTTTCAGTTGTAGAATAATTCATTTGAGCACTATCCAAAGTCTTACTCGCATAATAAATCACAAAAGGCTTACCATCCCTTCTTTGTCCTAAAACAGCACCAACAGCAAAATCACTTGCATCACACATTAATTCAAATGGCAAAGACCAATCAGGAGATTGCATAATAGGTGCAGATGTTAAAAGACAAATTATTTTTTCAAACGATTTTTGGCAATCATCATTCCATTCAAATGGTGCATCTTTTAATAAGAGGTTACAAAGTGGTTTAGATATGGCACTAAAGTTTTTTATAAACCTCCTATAAAATCCTGCATGTCCTAAAAAAGATCGCACATCTCTAACTGTTTTTGGTTGTGGCAATTTAGATATGACTTCAATTTTTGCTTTGTCAACTTCAATTCCTTTAATAGAAACAACATGACCCAAAACAATTCCAGAAGTAACCATGTAGTGACATTTTTCCCAATTCAACACGAGTTCTTTTTCAACACATCTTTTTAAAACTTTCTCCAAATTATCAAGGCAATCATCAAAAGAATTCCCAAACACAGTCAAATCATCCATAAAGACCTCTAAACAATGTTCAACCATATCACAAAAAATGCTTAACATACATCTTTGAAATGTTGCAGGAGCATTACAAAGCCCGAATGGCATTCTTTTAAATGCAAATGTTCCAAAAGGACATGTGAATGTGGTCTTTTCTTGGTCCTCAAGTGCTATAGGAATTTGATAATAACCTGAATATCCATCTAAAAAACAGTAGTAGGGATGTCCTGCTACTCTTTCTAAGATTTGGTCAAGGAATGGTAATGGAAAATGATCTTTTCTAGTGGCTTCATTTAATTTTCTATAATCAATGCACATGCGCCAACTAGATGTAATTCGTGTTGGAATTAATTCACCTTTTTCATTTTTAACAACAGTGATTCCAGATTTTTTAGGCACTACTTGTGTAGGACTTACCCACTTACTATCAGAAATAGGGTAGATAATTCCCACATCAAGTAATTTAAGGACTTCTGTTTTGACTACCTCTTTCATGTGTGGGTTTAATCTTCTTTGAGGTTGTTGACATATTTTAGCATTTTCTTCCAAATTAATTCTATGTGTGCAGATTAAGGGATTAATGCCTTTAATGTCATTTAAAGTCCATCCTATTGCATTTTTATGCTTTTTAAGAATAGTAAGTAACTTACCTTCTTGGTCGCTTGTTAAAGTAGAAGAAATCACAACAGGATAAGTTTGTTCTTCTCCAAGAAAAGCATACTTCAATCCTTCAGGCAAAGGTTTCAATTCCATTTTAGGTGCTTCTTGTTGTTCTGTCTTTTCAATACATCCAAGCTCCTCAAATTTTGGCTCGTCATCATAATTTTGTGAAGTCTGCACAGAATCAAGCAACGAATTTATATTAGAAATATCAAGTTCAAGTTGCTTATTTGACTCAATTGAATTAACTAAACAAACATTAGAAAGTTCAGAAAAATCCCCTTTTTGAATATTTTCCTTGATACAAGATTCAAACAATTCCTTTTGTTCATCAGTATCCTCTTCATTCTCATTTTCTTCATTAGGTTGCCTGCACATGTTGAAAACATTCAATTCCAAAGTCATATTCCCAAACGATAAATTCATTAAACCATTCCTACAATTAATCAAAGCATTAGCAGTTGCCAAAAATGGTCGACCTAAAATTACAGGAATTGGTTTGTAATTATTCACAACAGGTTCAGTTTCCAAGACAATAAAATCCACAGGATAAATAAATTTATCAACTTGTACTAAAACATCTTCCACTATTCCTTTTGGTACTTTAACTGATCTATCGGCAAGCAAAAGTGTTGTTGAAGTTGATTTTAACTCACCAAGATTAAATTGAAGATAAACTGAATATGGAAGCAAATTAACACTAGCACCAAGATCTAATAAAGCATGCTCAATTCTGTGGTTACCAATAATACAAGAAATGGTAGGACAACCAGGATCTTTATATTTCAACTTATTATTAGTAGACAGAATTGTACTTACCTGTTCGGCCATAAAAGCACTCTTTCTTACCTTCAATTTCCTCTTAACAGTGCACAAGTCCTTTAAAAATTTGGCATATGAAGGAACCTGCTTGATTGCATCTAATAGAGGAATGTTAACTTTCACTTGCTTAAAGATTTCATAAATTTCAGAAGAGTGGTTTGATTTCTTTGGTTTATTCAATGCATGCGGAAATGGTGGTTCAGGTGGAACACTAGTTATTTCTTCACTAGGTGTAAGTTCATTTAGTCCTTCCTTACCCTTTGAATTTTCATCATTTTCATAAGGTTCAGGCATAGGTCTATCAACAACCTTACCACTACGAAGAGTTATAACTGACTTGACTTGGTCTGTGGGTGGATTTTGTTGAATTTTAGGATTTGGTTGTGGTTGGGCTGGAAATTTTCCTTTTTCTTGAATGGTGAGTGCAGAAGCAATTTTAGCAAGCGTATCTTTCACATCAGAAAAAGTTTGTGCATTTTGATTGTTAATAGCATCTTGCTTTCTGATGAATGAATGCATTGTGTCTTCCAGATTTTTCCAGGGTGGTGGAACATATGGTGCATAAGGCTGAGGATTTTGAAAATTTTGTGGAGGTGGTGCTTGTGAAGATTGTGCATTATTATTATTCCTCCAACTGAAATTCGGATGATTTCTCCAACCAGGATTATAAGTCTGTGAATATGGGTTTGGTTTATTGAAAGTGTTAATGACATTAGCTTGATCATTTAGACATTCTTTAAGTGCAGGCAAAGTGGGACACTCTTGAGTGAAATGATCATTCGAATTACATATGTTACATGCAATTTCTTGAACAGATTTTACTTGATCACTCTTTTTATGCTCCAAAGCTTCAACTTTCCTAACTAGGGATGCAAATTTTGCTTGTAAATCATGATCTTCCCTAAGGTTATGGATTCCTCCACTAGATGGAGATGATTGTTGCTTATTTGTCAATTCAAAAGTTCCAACAGTATCCCAATGTTGTGCATTTTCAGCTAATTGGTCAAGGTAATCTAGTGCATCTTCAGGATTTTTATCCCTAAATTCACCATTACACATCATTTCAACAACCTGTCTACTTTGGGGTATTAAGCCCTCGTAGAAATAAGTGACCAATCGCCAAGTTTCAAAACCATGATGTGGGCATATGTTAAGCAACTCTTTAAATCTATCCCAACATTGGTATAATGTTTCTCCATTTTTTTGAGTGAAAGAAGTGATTTGCCTTTTAAAAGAATTTGTTCTATGAGGTGGAAAGAATTTTTTCAAAAACTGTTCTTGCATGTTATTCCAAGTTCTTACTGATCCAGATCTAAGGTTTTGTAGCCAAGTTTTAGCTTTATCTTTTAATGAAAAAGGAAAAAGCTTTAATCTAATTATGTTCATGCTACAATTTTGGTCCGTGTATGTATTACAAACTTCCTCAAAATCTCTTAGATGCAAGTACGGATTCTCAGATTCTAAACCATGAAATGTTGGTAAAAGTTGGATAATACCTGGTTTAAAGTTGAATCGAGATGCTTCTGGAGGAAATACTATACACGACGGTGCTCCGGTTCTGGTTGGATTCATGTAGTCTCTCAGAGTCCTTGGTTGATTCTGATCATGCCCATGTTGAGATTGGTTGTCTCCTTGATCAATTTGAGGATTAAGTTCGCCCAAAACGTTTTCGCCTTCATTCTCATCCATGATTGGTGGTGGAGATTGAGATCTACGAATTAACCTGCCACTTGAAGATCGAGACCAATGTCTCATGCAAAGGTTATGTTATAAAGATAATATTTACACAAATTGATAACAAAATAAAATAAAATAAAAAATAAATAAGCAAATAATATAAGTATACAAAAGAAAATTAAATAACAAAAATGGTGGTTGAACCCACCAACAAAGTAAAAAATAAAAATAAATAAATAAATGCAAAATAAAAAAAAAGGTGGTTGAACCCACCAATTAAAAAAAATAAAAAATGCAAAATTAAATAAATACTGAAAATTAAATAACTAAAAATAAAAGTTAAGAGTTAGTAGTTAGTAGTTAGTTTGGTGGTTAAACCCACCAATAAAGCAAAAACAAATAAATAAATACAAAATAAAATAAATGCAGAAAATTAAATAACTGAAATTAAATAAAAGTTAGGAGTTAGCAGTTAGTAAGTTAAGAGTTAGTAATTAGAGTTAGTAGTTAAAGTTAGTTTGGTCCAAAATATGTCCAAATATGTCCAAAATAGGTCCAAAATATGTCCAAAGTATGTCCAAATATGTCCAAGTCTTGATTATGTTGAGGAATTTCGTCTAGGGATTCGTTTGCAAATTATTTTTAATTTTATGGTCAAACTGTAATTTTTAGAAGTTTAGAATTAGCAATTTAGGATGAAAGTGAAACAGTTGAAAGATGTCGGGGTCCGAACGTAATTACCAGAAGATTGGGCTAGAAACGAAAATTATTGGGGTGAAACGAGAATTATGAAAGATATGGGGACAAAAGAGAATTTAAGAAAAGAAAAAGGGGGCAAACGAAATTTTACATATAAGAGAAAAATAAAAAACGGAAAAACAAACCAAATAAAAAACTTTTCCCCGGCAACGGCGCCAAAAACTTGACACAACTTAAAACTAATTTTAACTCCCAAGTATAAGAGTGTCTTGTTGTATTATAACTCGGTGAGTCCGAGGTCGATCCACAGAGAAAAGATTTAATTAGTTTATTTTATTTTATCTAAAAATTGAAATTAAAACTTGAATATAAATAACTTAATTTAAATGAAACTATGGAATTGAACTAGTTAGGGTTATGGATCCACTCTTAGAAATAAATAAAACTTAATAAATTCTTTTTGCCAATTTGTTTTAGATTTATTACTCAAAAGATTAATTATACAAATTATTATTATTTTCCCTTTAATTTTATGATGGATTAAGTATTTATTGTGCCAAAATTTAATTTGTCTACAATAAGTCAAAATACCATTTCACCATGCCTTATATTAAGATCTTAAGAATTTATTGTGCCAAATTCATTTGTTTGTCTACAATAAATCAAATTTTCAAAATATAAAACATGTATAAAATTAAATAGAAAATAATTTAATTTATAAAATTAAACATAGAATTTGATTAAATCATATTTATTTCTTAAGAGTTTCACCTTCCCCTAACTAATATTATTTAGTTAAGCATAATTAAAATAAAAAGAAGTAGTAAAATTGAATTACTTATAATTAAAAGAAATAAAAACAACTAAAATTGGAAATAAAACTAATTTTATTAATGAAAATAATTATACAAAATATTAAAAACACACCTGGAAATCAAGATTACAAGGAGATGGAGAGAATTTGAGAAGAAGAGAGTTGTAGAGAGATGATTAAAACATAAAAATGAGGCCCTATTTATAGAAAAATAAATTCATAATCCAGTGCTTTGCGGTCCATCATAGGCTTCATGCATGTGCTCCTCACAACCCTTAGATCAAGATCCAATGGCTGGTCAAACTTCAAAAGTCAACATCACACATGGCATCATTTGACTCGTCCGATTTACCCAAAGAACGGTTGAGATTTGGCGGGTTAATGGGTGGATCGGGTCGACCCGAATACAAAGATTCGGATCCTCCAACTTGCTTCACCAACCATTGCCACGTGACACAATCATGGCCATTGAATCATGAACGGTTGAGATTTAGTCAAGATTGCCAGTTATCCCATACACTCATATCTATTGTAAGCTCATTTCATCATCCAATCAGTGCTCGGTCAACAGGAAAAGTCAACTTTTTTTACACAAGCCCAATTTTAAGCCGATCTTGATTGATCTTAAGGTTTTCAGACCTCCGGAATCCAAATTTAACCTCCGTTTATCTGTTTGGAGCCTCGAAGTACGTGAAATTAATAATTTTCCTAATAAACACATAAAAATACCCAAAATTAAATATATTTAAAACATAATTAATAATTCATAATATATTACATAAACACAAATATAAATTATAACATAAGCATAAAATAACATATTATCGCTTGATAATTAAACAATTTTTAATACTAATCAAAATTATCAACAGTTATCGCAAACAACCTCTCTATCCTCTAATCCTGTAAACAAGCTACAATATTATTGCCAATCATTTTCCCTCTATTATATGCAATAAAGCTAATAATCCTCTTATTGAAATGCTAGTCACTATCAATAAGCCATGTAACTCATCTTTTGAATAGAATTCCATATATTAGTTGTAAAAGACACTAACTATTTGTTGTCACAAATCAAACTCTTCAACATTGTTGTTTTCTCAAAAAATAAATGCATAACATCTCTACCAATGAATCTTCAAGGTGCATAATGAACTATAGAATAACTACACAGTAGAAATGTCTAACCCTTTGTTATCTTCAAAAATAAGTGGCAACTCTCACTACAAGAAAACAAACAATAGATGACAGATACGTTATGATAGATTATAGGTATATCATAAAATTACGACATAATTATGATAGAATTTTGAATCTATCATAGATTTATGATGGGTTTGTGATAGAAATATTTTTCATCAATAAATTATGATGGTTTTATGATAGGATTATTTGTTATCATGAAATTATGATAGAATTGTGATAGAAATTTATTCTATTAAAAAAATATGATAGGAAAATGATTTTGACCACATTTGACCCAAATTTAATGTATTATTTTATTTAAAAACAAAAGATGTGTTTTAAAAATAAAACAAAAATAGCCAAAATGCTGTTGTTTGAAGTACTAAAGGTTTCTTTTTTTTACTAAGTGTTAAACATTCACATGTGAGAAATCCAAATCCCTAGCTAACCCTAAGTGCTCTTTCTTTTGCTCCTTCGTATCGCTATTCACAAACCCTTTTTCTGAAACCCCTTATTCTTCCTACTCTTTTACCATTCACACACTATCATTGCCGTCATACAAAATTCAGCCTCCCCCCTTTTAAGCCATCAACCTCTTCAATTTCACTTTGTCTCCTAATACTGTCAATTTCTTTCACTTCGTTTCAAATTTTCCTAATTAAACTATTGTCTCTGCGTTTTGAAACCGTACGCCATTGCCTTCGCAGCATAGAGAGCACCAGCCAAGCAAACAAAATTAAGCTAGTTCTTAAGGTAACCCTAACTCTCATTTAGGGAATCTTTGGTATTATCTGTCTTGGATATCGGAGGATAGATAGATCCATGTGGGTAAAATTGAAGCTGCATGTTCTTCTAATACTTTTTATTAACGGTATTATCTGTCTCGTAGCATAAATCTTTGGTTAAACACATTGTTTTGATTCTCTTTGCCTTATATGTAAAGACTTGACTATGTTTTATATGTGGGTAAAATTGAAGCTGCATGTTCTTCTAATATTTTTTATTAACGGTATTATCTGTCTCATAGCATAAATCTTTGGTTAAACACATTGTTTTGATTCTCTTTGCCTTATTTGTAAAGACTTGACTATGTTTTGTATGTGGGTAAAATTGAAGCTGCATGTTCTTCTAATATTTTTTTATTAATGGTATTATTTGTCTCATAGCGTAAATCTTTGGTTAAACACATTGTTTTGATTATCTTTGCCTTATTTATAAAGACTTGACTATGTTTTATATGTTTCTATCAGATGCACTTTGTTTTCTTCACTTAATTCTTTGTTCATCAATCTAGTTTTATCACGCTTTACGAGGCAGGTAACATTTTTCCTATTACTGTATATACCCCATATGCTTATGTGATTGCTCTTTGTAATAGGTTTGTTTGTTTCTTCAGTATTTTATACCAAATGCTTTGTTGTTGGGTTTAAATTATTAATTGTTTCGTTTATATTTGTTTAATAACAGTTTGTATCATTTTGATAGCATTTTGTTTGTTTTTGGAAATTGTGTTAATAGTGTGGGTACATTTCTGGATCAAACTTAGGTAAATGTTTGTTTACTGAATGTGACTTGCCTGGAACATAAATAGATTTTTAGGGATTCACTATATATAGGCAGGAAACCAGTGACATACATTCTGTTGGTCAACCCGAATGGGGACTATATCAATTTACACTGCTGGTGTAACAAGCCACGTACAAGTGTTTCCCTAGCACAACCTAGTCATCTATTTGGCATAAGGCACCCATACATAATACCAACTAAGGCTTACCTCACACAGCAACAATTATTCCATAAATATGGTACGGTCACTCAAAATGGGCTTTATCTAACTCAGCCTTAGTGTATAATTTATTTCCATATCCAAATTTGAAGCCATTTAAACAACTCTACAATAGGGTCTCACAAGATTAAACTAAACCAAGCAAAATTGCTTTTTAATTTACACAGAAACATATGAGATTTAGTGATTTATTAAAATTAAAATACTCAATATATTGGGATAAAACTTTCCAGAACATAGATAGATCTATGATTATATAACATATAAAAATTTCATATAATTTCGATATCATTGAGCTATTGTTTCATAAGATCAAAATTATGAGAACAGCTCTGTCAAAGGGGCTTACAATTTTTATATAACATATAAAAATTTCATATAATTCCGATATCATTACAATTGTTTTCTTTTAATAATATAATGTTATAGATCTCCAATAGTCTATGTGTTCTTTGCTGGACCAAACCTGTGATCATGATATTTTTTGGACTTAAGTCTTATTCAGATCAGAACAAAATATAGATAAGCATGTGCCAAAAAAAATTCAGTTTATATATTCTTCCATGTGTTTTTCATTTGTTTTTGGATGTTTTTCATCTTCATTTGTTTATGTTGCAGTGAAGGTATTGAAGTCATTGTTAATTTGTACCTTGCATACATGTATTGGCAATATATTCTGATTTTTTATTTATATTCTACCTCCTTAATGTGTCAGGATCAGATCTAATTGAAACTAAACATGGATAAGTCATGGATGCATTGTAGTAAAATGGCAAAAGAGCATGAAGATGGGGTTGAAATTTTTATGAGGTTTGCTATTGCTAATGCCGAAGGTAGTAGTGTCATTAGATGTCCGTGTACTAAATGTATGAATCTATCCTTTGTACACATAAGGTTGTTCACGAACATCTGTATTTTCATGATTTTGATGTTTCTTACACAACCTGGAGTTGGCATGGGGAAGATGTCCATGACACACCACTTCCTAATGTAGAAGTAGATATTCCGTTTGCGTTTATAGACTAAGATAATGGTAACACAGTAGATATGGTTAATGATGCTTATAAGGATTGTGCCGCAGATCCTAAAGCATTTAAAGAACTTCTAAAACAGGCTGAGAAGCCTTTATACCCGGGATGCACAAATTTCACTAAGTTAGGCACTTTGGTTAGCTTGTTCAATATAAAAGGTAAATTTGGGTGGTCTGACACAAGTTTTACTGAGTTGTTAGGTCTTTTAGCCAAGTTGCTGGCTGAAAGTAATGAAATTCTTATGTCTATGTATGAGGTCAAAAAGACAATGTCTAATTTAGGCTTAGAATATGTGAAAATACATGCTTACCCAAATGACTGCATACTCTACAGAAATGAGTATGTAGGCCTCTCTGAATGTCCTAGTTGTGGTTTATCTAGATGGAAAAAAAATGGTAGTGTTGACCAGTATAGGAAAGGGGTTCATGCGAAGCTTTTATGGTATTTTCCGATTATACCTAGATTTAAGCGCATGTTTCAGTCCTCACAAACTACTAAAGACTTGACTTGGCATGCAAATGAGAGAGTAGATGATGGTATGCTCCGACATCCGGCAGACTCACCATCATAGAAATTAGTAGATAATGTTGAGTGTTAGAAAATGCATATTTATAAAGAAGAAAATCGTCATTTTACATTTCAAGCCTTACTAACAACCCTTACTTTTATGTATTTAAGCTTCTTGTAATTTAATTATGTGTGTTTTATTTCAATTAAGTATTTTATGTATTTTAGGGGCATCATAGTCATTTCACAATGAACGAGAGATCAGATGGCAAAACCGACATCACTTTTGAACTCAGGACGGTCGAAAACCTTAGGAGGAACATAAAAGGAAAAATGGCACTGTTTACATGTACGGTACTGTCTACGTTACTGTTCACGGCACTGTTCACATAGACGGATCGATGACGTGGCATTGACCGATGAGGTGTCACGATCCTATTGGACTAAAATTCTTATGCACTGTTGATCGATGACGTGGTAGTATATCAATGGACCAAAAATCTCACGTATGGTACATGCATTACATAGGATTATTTTCAACCAAACCGCGTCACTGCTCAACTCGGGTCAAACCATGTTACTGTTCACCCGCGTGGTCAAACTGCATATTGTTGACTGATGACGTGGCGCAATCCTGAGCGCCCAAACTGTTTTTAATCTAATGACTATGATTTACTCAATGTATCTATAAAAAGGGGGCCTCCCCCCCTCTAATTTGATAGCTCTGAATCTATTTTTGGACTCCATTTTCTGTAATTCCCTCTCCATCTTATATTTTCTATGTATTTTAATAAATTTCCATTTTGCCCCTAGTTCAATTATGAGTAGCTAATTTTCTTTCAAGCTTGGGTTGAAGGTGAAATCTCAACATGTGTCATGGGCTTTATTTGGTAAATTTATTTTCTTTTCCCCTCTAATATTTGTGGATGTTTTGACTTCTCGTCGATAAATAATAATAATCTTCTCTAGATACCACCTTGGTTTCACCGGCTCTCTAATACAAGGTTATTATTACTTGGCACGATAAGCCCTTAGCACCATATTGATTAGAGTGTTGTTCATGAGGTGTGGATTCCCCCTTTGATGATTTAATTGGCATTAATAATGAATATTTAGCCCATGGTGCATGTTGATACAGATCCATATACCAAAGTACGTCATTTCAATAGATTTCACTTCAATTTATTATCGTCATTTCAATTCCAATTTCAGAATAATCTAAGTTACTTTCACCTCAAATCCAACCACCCTCATACAAAATTAATTCTATATATAATTAAAATCCACCTCCTCGTGGGATCGACACTAGTCACCATTAATCTATTCTACAATAGATTTGTGCACTTGCGAGTTCAATAAAATTTGCACAACAAGTTTTTTGGCGTCGTTGCCGGGGAGGTAAGTTATTTTAATTCGTAGAATTAATTTTTGTGAATATTTGTTTAATTATTTTCTTGTAGTTTTTTTATTAAAAAGAAAAAAAAGAAAAAAAAGTGAATCTACATTTAGAGGTAAGAATTTCTTTTTTTTTTCTCTTCTTTAAAATTATGTAATTTAATTTTCTTTGTATTTTTTTTGTTTAGCTTATTAATTTATTTTTAGTTAATTTATTTCACATATTTTTTTAAGTGTTTTTTTATAGAAAGGTTGTAACAACGTGATAATGTTAGTATCGTAATTTCTCCTTTTTCTTTATTTTTATTCGTTTTGTTTCCATTTATTTTGTTTGTTCTTTGCATGCATGGTCGTAGGTCATTATTACCTAATCTTGAACCTATAAACCTTGAACTAGAAAAAAAACTGTGCACACACAAACACATTAAAAATAAAATTGAAATGGATTTGCAACCACAAGCACCACATGAGAGGTCATTTAAGGACTACTTTAGTCCCTTAGCTAATTTGATCACATCATGTATATGATATCCAAATGTAGCTGCTAGGAGTTTTGAATTAAAACCTAGTGTGCTAAATTGTCTCCCCACATTCTATGGCTTAGAAAATGAGGACCCATACAATCATTTGAATAATTTTCATGTTGTTTGTCAAACATTTAGATATGAGAATTTTTCAGATTATGATGTTAAACTTAGATTATTCCCATTTTCTTTAAAATATAGAGCTCGTTCATGGCTCAATACATTGCCTGCTAATAGCATTACATCATGGAACAAATGGTTACAAAATTTTTGAATAAATATTTCCATGTGCATAAAACCAATACTATTCGCAAGGAAATTTCAGAGTTTACCCAGAGAGATGACGAGTAGTTTTTCGAAACATGGGAGTGATTCAATGGGCTACTCTTGAAGTGTCCACATTATGGGTATGAGAAATGACACCAATGCCAAAACTTTTTGGAGGGATTATTGCAGAATGTGCAAGAATGGCTAATGGCAACAAGTGGAGGAGAGCTAATGTCAAAAAGTACATCAGAGATTTGGGAATTCTTCCAGCGACAAGCATATAATTCCCAACAACGGAGTCAATCATTCAGAAATACTAGAAGAATTAAGGGAGTAAATGAGGTTCACATTGGCGAGTCAAGTTAGATGTGTATAAGAGACAGTTCGTAGAGTCATGACTGCTTTGACCTCTCCATGCTGCTGTGGTGAACTGGTACTTGCTTCATGTTTTCCTTTAGGATTAGAAGTCGACAACAAAGTGGAGATGCCGGTGACAAAAGAAAATTAAATTGTTCCTGTGAGTGTTGAGGACTCACCACAGATGTGTATAAGAGACAGTTCGTAGAGTCATGACTGCTTTGACCTCTCCATGCTGCTGTGGTGAACTGGTACTTGCTTCATGTTTTCCTTTAGGATTAGAAGTCGACAACAAAGTGGAGATGCCGGTGACAAAAGAAAATTAAATTGTTCCTGTGAGTGTTGAGGACTCACCACAGATGTGTATAAGAGACAGTTCGTAGAGTCATGACTGCTTTGACCTCTCCATGCTGCTGTGGTGAACTGGTACTTGCTTCATGTTTTCCTTTAGGATTAGAAGTCGACAACAAAGTGGAGATGCCGGTGACAAAAGAAAATTAAATTGTTCCTGTGAGTGTTGAGGACTCACCACAGATGTGTATAAGAGACAGTTCGTAGAGTCATGACTGCTTTGACCTCTCCATGCTGCTGTGGTGAACTGGTACTTGCTTCATGTTTTCCTTTAGGATTAGAAGTCGACAACAAAGTGGAGATGCCGGTGACAAAAGAAAATTAAATTGTTCCTGTGAGTGTTGAGGACTCACCACCGGAGGAGAAAGAAGAAACCAACCCATGAGAATATGTTCCCAAAGCTCCATTTCCTCAGAGGTTAGCTAAAGGAAAGAAGGGAAAATCCACAGGTGGGATTCTTGAAATCTTCAAACAGGTAAGTGTTAACATCCCTTTACTTGATGCTATAAAATAAGTTCCATCTTATGCCAAGTTTCTTAAAGAACTTTATACTAAAAAGAGAAATATTCATGTTCAAAAGAAGGCATTTTTGACAAAAAAATGTTACTTCTATACTCCAACATAAAATTCCTCTAAAATGCAAAGACTCATGCTCCCCCACTATCTCATGTAGCATATGGAACCACACAATTGAGAATGATTTTTTAGATTTAGGAGCTAGTGTAAATCTGTTGCCTTATTCAGTATTTGTGAAACTTGGACTGGGAGAATTGCACCCAACTCCAGTGGTGTTACAACTTGTAGATCGATCCACGAAAATACCTCGTGATATTATGGAGGACGTGCTTATCCAGGTAGATAAGTTTTATTTTCCTGTTGATTTCATTGTAATTAACACTCAATCAATACAGGATTCTAGGAAGCACATCCCCATTATTCTAGGCCGACCTTTCTTGGCAACTGCGGATGCTCACATTCAATGCAGGACTGGAAATATGCAGTTGTCCTTTGGCAATATGACTATGGAGCTGAACATCTTCAACATTGCCAAACAACCTCACAATGCAGATGATAGAATTGTTGATGTGGATTTAATAGAAACAATAGTTGATAATACTTTTCTTTCAAACCTTAGTGATGATCCTTTACAAATATGTTTAACTCACTTTGGTTTGGATTTTGATATTGACACATCGGTCGATGAGTTCAACGCCCTACTTGATTCGGCACCATCCATGGACACTAATAAATGGAAGTCAAGAGTTGAACAACTAGCACCATTAGAAAAAAAACTCATCCCATCATCAAAATCACCATCGAAACTTGAGCTCAAACTATTACCCAACACTTTGGAATATGCATTTTTTGGGAGAAGAAAGCACTCTGCCGGTAATCATCTCGTCATCCTTAAATGACGAACAAAAAGGTAAGTTGTTAGATGTTTTAAAAGAGCACAAAGGAGCATTAGGATGGACCATAGAGAACATAAGAGGTATAAACCCAGTAGACTGCATGCATTACATTCACCTTGATGAAAATGCTAAATCTACTAGGGAAATGCAACGTTGGTTAAATCCTAACATGAAA
>MKYO02026059.1:960907-1061127 GCA_002013955.2 Citrus medica | reverse complement strand
AATGATGCACAGTTGAACTATTCAACTACTGAAAAAGAAATGCTAGCAGTAGTGTTTGCATTGGAAAAATTTTGATTTTATCTCATTGGTTGTAAAATAATTGTGTTCATAGATTATGCTGCTCTTAAATATCTTCTCACAAAGAAAAATGCAAAAGCTAGACTAATTCTTTGGGTGTTACTTTTGTAGGAGTTCGACTTTGAATTTAAAGATAAGAAAGGCACAGAGAATGTTATAGTTGACCATCTCTCTCGTCTCTACTTTGACACAATTATGGAATCATTACCATTGAATGAGTCATTCCCAGATGAACAATTGATGAGTGTGGAAGTATTACCATGGTATGCTGATATCGTTAATTATCTTGTTACAGGTCAACTTCCAGAGCATTGGACCAAGCAAGACAAGGCTAAATTCTTTACGGAAATAAAGAATTTCTTTTGGGATGACCCGTATATGTTCAAGTATTATGCAGATCAAATTGTTAGGCGATGTGTCCCAGAATGTGAAATTCAGAATATCCTTTCATTCTGTCATGAACAAGCTTGTGGAGGTCATTTCAGTGCTAACAAAACAACTACTAAAGTTTTTCAATATGGTTTCTATTGACCAACTATATTTCGAGATGCTTACACTTTCTGTTCTTCATGTGATAGGTGTCAACGAATGGGGAGCATTACACGAAGGAACATGATGCCACTAAATCCAATTTTAGTGGTTGAGATTTTTTATGTATGGGGTATCGACTTCATGGGACCCTTTCCCTCTTCTTTTGGCCATCAATACATATTGGTTGCTGTTGACTACGTATCAAAATGGGTAGAAGCAATTCCATGTAGGACCAATGATCACAAGGTGGTGATAGCATTTTTGAAAAGCAACATTGTTTCACGCTTTGGATTCCCTCGAGCAATAATTAGTGATGGTGGTGCCCACTTTTGTAACAAAGCATTCAAAGCTCTTTTGACAAAGTATTCAATCACACACAAAGTGGCGACCCCGTATCATCCGCAAACCAGTGGCCAAGTTGAGATCTCCAATCGAGAAATAAAGCACATATTAGAAAAGACGGTGAGGCCAGACAGAAAAGATTGGTCATTAAGACTTGATGATGCATTATGGGCATATAGAACAGCTTTCAAGACCCCGATTGGGATGTCACCCTACAGGCTAGTGTATGGAAAAGCTTGCCACCTACCTGTGGAACTCGAGCATCATGCATATTGGGCCATCAAGAAATTCAACTTTGACATGCAGCAAGCCAGCTCAGAAAGAAGATTACAGCTGGCAGAACTTGAAGAAATTCGCAATGATGCATACGAAAATGCCATGATTTACAAGCAGCGGATGAAAGTCTTCCACGACAAGCAAATTATGAGAAAATCTTTCACTCCAGGTCAGAAAGTGCTTTTGTTCAATTCTCGCTTGCACCTATTCCCAGGTAAGTTACGCTCTCGTTGGTTTGGCCCCTTTTATTGTTCATACTGTTTTTCCACATGGGGCAATTGAAATTAAGGACCCAAAGAACGGTGTCATATTTAAAGTTAATGGTCAAATATTAAAGCCATATCCAGAGTACCAACCACATGGAGAGGACATCGAAATAAATTAGAGTTACCCACCAGATTTGAATTAAGTTTTTCTTTCTTTCTTTTCAGTGGTTTGATTTTTTTTCTTTCTTTTTTTATTATTTTTGCTAATTGAAATTATTTTGCGTAAGTGTGTTTGTTGAACTATTAAGTTTTCTCTTATCATTGTTAATTATGAGTACCATACTTAGACTGTTCCTCCTGAACATTCTTAAACCACTTCAACGTGTCAAAACTCATCTCAAAAGGCAGATACAATTTTGTAAAATACATCGTATTTGGGCTCTGCAACCACCAGAGTTAGTATCCTATGTTGAGGGTTTAGAAAGTCAACTGAGAGACGTTGAGAGAAGTGTTTACGACATCTAGTTGGAGCTTGAGGTAAATTCAATAAGAGGACGATTTTAATTTTCTTTGTGTGTTTTGATTTGTTTTTCTGTCTATGTACTTTAGTTTGTTACCCCGGTGAAGTGGCGGATAACGGTACTCCATGACAATCAAGTCGATTACTTCAGTTTCCCATAATAATTGATATTTTGAGGCGAATGTATGAACAGAAATGAGATTCTAGCGAAGCTTCACAAGCGATTCCCTTCATTTCCTCATAATGCCCTCCTTACAATCTATAAAGCTCGGTCCGAATGCATGTGATTACTCATGAGGAATAATAGACCTGCTGACATCCGTTGGTTAATTGAGGCTAAAATACGATTGGCAGGTGACTTACCTCCAAAATTCATTGCATACATGCCTGTTTGTGGTAAAGGAAATTATGCAAGAAAACGACGAGCGCGAAGAATTTCTGCTGCTTGTCATAAGTGTGCCAGAATGAGTTGCTATTAAAAACCATGTTCTTTAGGAATGATGTCTGATAACAGAGAAGATAAGATTCAATTCATTATGGATGGCTTGAATAAGGAGTCATTGGATGATATCTTTTTGTCTCTTGAAACGCATCCTAATGGATATGTGCAGGGAGCGATTCTCCAGTTATGGCCAATATTCCAGAAAGAGCATGCACGATATAGTCTCAGGAATCTGACTATAAACGACCCTGTTTACCAGTTTATAAGAAAACTGGATGGGAAGCTTATCCTCGACCCATAGAGGGTGTTTAAGCCGTTTCTGGACGTAAAACCAGAGGAAGATGTGAGCCATAGTCCCAACTACCTGTAAATATCATTTTACTTCATTGTCATTTTATTTCACTGTTGTTTTATCATTTGCATTATTGTCTTTAATAATTTTATTTTATCATTGTTTCTTTTTCTTTTTACTGTTTCCTTTTTGACCCGCGAGCCATGTGCTTTACGTGTTATTTGACACTGACATGCCACCTCATACACAATTGTGATCCACTGTTACCAAGATTCTTAAATAAGACTTTTTGTTATGCATTCACAAATTATTTTTGAGAAATATTCCAATGGCAGCTACTCCCAATAGACAATTCAAGAACATTTGTGTGCTTTCTGGATTTAAGTATGGCAAACATAAAGAGTTTGTTGAGGCAGTCGTAAATCTTGGTCGAAGCATAGCAGAGAGAAAATTACACTTGGTGTATGGAGGAGGTAACCGAGGGTTATCAAAATTGGTCTCAGAAGCTGCTTTTGTCAGAGGAAGCCAAGTGTTAGGCATCATCCCAAGAGTCCTAAAACCTTCGGACAATTTCTCTGACCCACCGACTGGAGAAGAGTTAGTCGTCTCAGGTATGCAAGAAAGAATAACTGAAATGCTTAATCATGCTGATGCTTCTATTTTCCTTCCAAGAGATCTTGCAACACTAGAGGCACTTATCATACTAGCATCCTGGGCTCATCTGCACATTCACCAGAAACTCATCGGTTTGTTAAATGTCAATAACTTTTATGATGGTTTTATCGCATTTCTTAACCATGCAATAAAAAACTTTTTCGTTCCTCCCAATGCCAAAAAGCTTTTTATTTGTGCTCACACTGCTAATGAGCTACTTGATATGTTACAAGCTTATAAACCGGAGCCAGATCCCTGGGCCTTTGTGTTCGAGCGTCCAAATGATGACGGTAACAGTAGCCGCAGTAAGAAGTACAAATTAGATTTAACTCTCCGCCTGTAAATATTTTCTTCTGTGTTACACCACCCAGGTGATGTCTTCTAAACTCTACTTCTTTCCTTTAAAACATTGAGGACAATGTTTCGTTCTGGTTGGGGGGAGGGAATAGTCGACAATTGTGGAATCTTGGTTAAGTTTTTACTAATTTTTTGTTGTAGAAATTAACTGTTGCTAACCTTTTGTATTGAAGATGGCTGAATATGGACTGTAGTGACTCTAGAAACGCATCTTCATCGTTTGAACAAAAAACAAAAAAAATCAGACATTTTCTTTTTCTTTATTATGTTTTGATGTTAATTTTTCTTCTTCTTTTTAATTTCTCCTTTATAAATATATATTTTCAAATTTTTAAGTCGAAGATGGCTGAATATGGAGTGTAGTGCCTCTAAAAACGCATCTTCTAAGTTAAAAAAAAAACTATTTTCTTTTTCTATCTTTTTAAGTGTAACTTTTCTAATTCGTTTTGCTGCATTATTTTCACATTTCTGCATGCATATTTTCCTTTCAAACTTAGAATAAGTTGGGGGGTAAAATGTTGTTTGAAAAATAAATAAATAAAAAAATACAAAATTGTGTGATTTGTTTTAATATTGGATGACATGATAAATTTTAAATTTTAGTATTTATATTATCTTTGGTCTTAAGTGATGTTACAGTATGTTTGCTACTCTACATGTTGATGTCGGAGACAAATATGAGTTGCTTGAAGGAATGAACATGTCATAATAAGTACCAAGTGAGTTTTTGAGCTTATCATTTTTCTTGGAGAGTAACCCTTTTACCCATTCTTTATACAGCTTAGCAGTTTATTATTGCATACACGATCTGTAGATTTTTTTTGAGTTAACCCTTAAAAAAAATAAATTGTAAAATAAAAAAAGAAAAAAAAATGTGTGTTGCTACATACGGAGGCTCATCTAACTAGTAAATATGAAAAATTATTTAGAGCCCTAAAAGACGATGGAAATGCCATCTTTGATCCGTTCGAGCCTTTCTATCCATCCCTTTTATCAAATATCCATAATTAACCCTTTTGAGCCTTTAAAAAAAAACTTTTCTTTGTCAAACTTATCATCTTGACCCACTCTGATTTGGAGTATTACCCAATATCTTACAAGTTCCATCACCTATTTATATTTACGAAAAATGTAAATAAATATTTTGTATAGTGAAGTTATGCCCAAACCAAAAAAAAAATTTGTTGTTTCAAAAAAAAGAAGAAAATAACAATAATAGGTGAAATCCACCTTACAACTTCCAAAAAAAAAAATTCCTCTGTATTTTTCTCAAACATACACTTTGTTTTCCTTATTTCCCTTCTTTGTTAGCCATGTCCCTAGCCTACGTAACGTCCTAATAAAAGTCCTTGATTTTAGGGAACTATAGTATGAAGTAGAAGCTAGTTATATGGGCTAAAAAGATGTAGTGGTGCATAAAAAAAATAAATAAATAAATTGGGTTGACTAGCATTTTTATTTGACTTGAGATCGTATTATTTCTAAGCTGGGGGCATATTTCTTTCATCTTGGTGAGAGCATGTGATATCACTTCTTTATTATTACTAGCATTTTTGTTTGACTTGAGATCGTATTATTTCTAAGCTAAGGGCATATTTCTGTCATCTTGGTGAGAGCATGTGATATCACTTCTTTATTATTTTCTCTCAATTACCATTCATTGGAGTGACTATTTTTATTGGGTTTAATTTCTTTGAGAGTGTCACTACTTCCAGTGAGATTTTGGGGTTTGCCATGTCATTCTTGAAAGTAGCTATAACAAAGTCTACTGGGCTGATTCATGTGGATGGTTGATGTGGGTGTGATGTTTCTTTAGACTGGAGATAATGCTTATACTTTTATTTGATTACTATAATTAGTCTGATTGAATAAATATGATTGTTAAAAAAAATCATTTTGGATTTGAATTTTGTTTTCGCTTTATTTGCTAGGGACTAGCAATAAGCTGGTGGGGGGATGTGTTGAGTGTTAGAAAATGCATATTTATAAAAGAGAAAATCGTCATTTTACATTTCAAGCCTTACTAACAACTCTTACTTTTATATATTTAAGCTTCTTGTAATTTAATTATGTGTGTTTTCTTTTAATTAAGTACTTTATGTATTTTAGGGGCATCATAGTCATTTCACAATGAACGAGAGATCAGACGGTAAAACGGACATCACTTTTGAACTCAGGATGGTCAAAAACCTTAGGAGGAGCATAAAAGGAAAAATGGCATTGTTCATATGTACGGTACTGTCTATGTTACTGTTCACGACACTGTTCACGTAGACGGATCGATGACGTGGCATTGACCGATGATGTGGCATTGACTGATGAGGTGTCACGATCCTGTTGGACTAAAATTCTTATGCACTGTTGATTGATGACGTGGCAGTATATTAGTGGACCAAAAATCTCGCGTACGGTACATGCATTACACAGGATTATTTTCAACCAAACTGCGTCACTGTTCAAACCGGGTCAAACTGTGTTATTGTTCACCCATGTGATCAAACCGCATACTGTTGACTGATAACATGGCGCAATCATGAGCGTCCAAACTGTTTTTAATCCGATGGCCACGATTTACTCAATGTATCTATAAAAGGGGGCCTCCCCCCCTAATTTGATAACTCTGAATCCATTTTTAGACTCCATTTTCTGTAATTCCCTCTCCATCTTATATTTTCTATGTATTTTAATAAATTTCCATTTTGCCCCTAGTTCAATTATGAGTAGCTAATTTTCTTTCAAGCTTGGGTTGAAGGTGAAATCTCAACATGTGTCATGGGCTTTATTTGGTAAATTTATTTTCTTTTCCCCTCTAATTTTTGTGGATGTTTTGACTTCTCGTCGATAAATAATAATAATCTTCTCTAGATACCGCCTTGGTTTCACCGGCTCTCTAATACAAGGTTATTATTATTTGGCACGATAAGCCCTTAGCACCATATTGATTAGAGTGTTGTTCATGAGGTGTGGATTCCTCCTTCATGATTTAATTGGCATTAATAATGAATATTTAGCCCATGGTGCATGTTGATACGGATCCATATACCAAAATACGTCATTTCAATAGATTTCACTTCAATTTATTCTCGCCATTTCAATTCCAATTTCAGAATAATCTAAGTTACTTTCACCACAAATCCAACCACCCTCATACAAAATTAATTCTACATGTAATTAAAATCCACCTCCTCGTGGGATCGACACTCGTCACCATTAATCTATTCTACAATAGATTCGTGCACTTGCGAGTTCAATAAAATTTGCACAACAAATAACAAATGGCCGACTTTTACATTAGATCCTAGAAATCTTCACCTTGTCTTACCAACTGATGGAATATATCCACATAGTTCTCTTAGTAGTACATATAGTTGCTGGCCAGTTATTCTAGTAACATATAATCTTCCTCTATAGTTGTGTATGAAACAGAAAATCATGATGTTGTCCCTACTGATTTCTGGTCCTCAACAACCGGGCAATGACATTGATGTGTACTTGGCTCCTTTGATAGAATAAATCCACATAGTTCTCTTAGTACTACTAAATGTAGACTTAAACACAGTGGAAAAAATTCATATATCGGTCACCGTCGTTGGCTTCCTCATGATCGCGAATTCTATGACCAATATAAAGCCTTTGACAACACAATAGAGAGAGAGTTTGCTCCCAAACCGTTGAATGGTGAGGTTGTTTTAGGGCTGGTTGATTCTATTGATTATAAATGGGGGAAGAACAAGTCATTAAAACGTAAAAGTTCAGTAAATGATGACCGCATATGATGGAAAAAAATCTATATTCTATAATTTAGAGTATTGGAAGCATTTACTTGTGCGTCATCAATTAGATGTTATGCACATTGAAGAGAATGTGTGCGAGAGCATTTATGGAGCACTACTCCACATTTCAGGAAAGACCAAAGATGGTCTTAAGTCAAGGAATGGTCTTGTGGCCATGAAAATCAGGGATGAACTAGCACCAACTTTACAAAAGAACAAGCGCACCTTCCTTCTTGCAACTTGTTACACATTAATGAGAGATGAAAAGACAAGGTTCTGCAAAGCTTTGAAAAGTATAAAAGGTCATGTTGGATATTCCTCAAACATTAGAAATCTTATGTCAATGAAGGACCTTAAACTTCAGGGCCTTAAGTCACATGACTGCCATGTCCTTATGCAACAACTTCTCCTTATTGCCATTAGGGTGTGTCTTACCAAAGCATGTGAAAGGAGCTTTGATCAGGCTGTGTTGTTTCTTCAATTCGTTATGTTCCAATGTGGTTAATGTGACAACATTGGATAAATTACAGGTAGACCATGTGGTGACTTTATACTTGTTAGAAAAATATTTTCTTCCCTCTTCCTTTGACATTATGGTGCACTTGACTGTGCATTTAGTCAATGAAGTTAGATTATGTGGCCTAGTTTATCTTTGGTGGATGTATCCCTTTGAGAGATACATGAAAACTCTTAAAAGCTAAAATCGCAACCGTCCTGAGAGTTGTATAGCGGAGAGTTATATTGCGGAAAAAACATTAGAATTTTGTGCAGAATACATTTTAAACATGAGTACAGTTGGGGTTCCACTTGGACATGTGCAAAAGCTATCAAAAGATAAGCCATTGTGTGGTGGGAAAGTGATGCAAATTCCTGCAAATTTGCTAGATCAAGCACACTTGTACATCTTGCATAACACACAAGAAGTGGTACAATACATTAGGTAATTTGCTTAATTTGTTGATATCAAATCTAGATGTTTTTTTTCTAATCTGAAAAACTAATTTTTCATGTTTTGAATCTTTAGTGACCACATGGATTGGCTTAAAACATGTTATCCACATTAAAATGACAAATGGTTGCAAGAGGAATACAACTGTACATTTTCCAATTGGCTAGCTGATAAGGTTTAAGCACATATATATCATTAATTTTTACAAAGTTTATTGACCCTTTTTCCCCCCAACCTAGCAATATAAATCTGCTTATCATTTTTCTCTTGCTAGGTATATGACTTAATTGAAAAAGGTGATCACTTATCGGGTACCTTACATTGGTTATCACAAGGGCATCTTTCTTTTGTAACTAAACATAATGGTTACGACATCAATGGTTTCCATTTTGTTACACGAGACCGAGACTCAAGTTGTGAAAGTAGTAACTCTATGAGAGGTGTGAATATGGGTGCTAGGCAAAATAAAAGACTTAAAACAAGAAAGGGAAAGATTGTGGTGCAACACAATGAAATGGGTGTTCCTGCAGGGGAAGAAGCGACTGAGTTGGCTTCTTTTCTTGGCATATTGGCTCGTACTTCAGTTACTATTCTTTATTCCGATTGGCGTAAGGTTCCTCCTGAGACAAAGGAGGGTTTGTGGAAATCTGTTCTGGTAATTCTTGAAAAACTTATTGCATTCTACTTAAACATTTTCTTGTCATTTTTCACTTATTAGTTATATGATTTGGATTTTTATTAACTGACATTTTAACAATCTTCCTCCATATTTAGGGTCGTTTCATTGTTCATCCTAGAAGTAGGAAGCAGGTAATACAGTCAATCAAAAAAGCATTTCGAAACTTCAAGTATATGCTGACGAAAAACTCTATCTGGAGGTTCCCAAATGATAAAAAGAAATTGTATACACCGCCAATTGATTACCCTCAAATAAAGCAGCCTGTTTGGATAAAGTTTGTCGATGAACGTTTGTCCAAATCATTTGAAGTAAGTATTTTAAAGTTAGGACAAGTAATATGCTAATAGTTACTTTACATTTACATTGTGTTAAAAGGATGTTTTTTCTTATGCAGAAAATCAGTCGTGTCAATAAGAATCGGAGAGCTTTGAACAAGTGTAATCATCGTCTTAGTCGAAAAGGATATGTTGGATTAATGAAAGAAATTGTAAGTTTGTATATATTGGTATAAATGGTATTTTTAACCATTACATTTTTCTAATAGTTTACTAATCTAATTTCTTTTATCGAAACAGTGTGCCGAATCGGGTCTTTTTGAAAAATTAATTGATAAGAGTGAGCTATGGAATAGAGCTCGGATGCTAAAGAATGGAGGATACGACCTTGAGACTGAGCAAGTCATTAAGAAATTGGTAATCAAGTTTAACCAAAACAAATATGTTAATGATATTAGAACTATGCTCATTTAATAATATTAGTTTCCTTATGATGTGGTGTTAGGAAAAGCTAAAGGAGGACCAAAAAGCCTTTTTCACTTCAGATGCAAGAAATGACTTACTTGCACAAGCATTGGGAAAGCTTCCTCGAACTGGTCATATGCAAGGCCTGGGCAAATTTATATCTGCTTCTAACTACTTTCATACCATTCATGGACCCATCCGAAGTGTGAGAGAAAGGGAGCTAGATGCTTGGAAAAAATCAGTTGATGCTCAGTTGCAAGAAATTTGTAGAGAATTGAAGAGGAGACCTTGCCATTCAGATGTGGGAAGTTCCACTTTCCCATATAATAAAGACATTGATAATGACAGTGAGGAAGATGTACATCTAGTTGCTTCATTTATAACATTAACTGAATTTTTCCTGGTTTTATTTTTCCTTGTATATCTGCCACTCAATACAGTTTAATTTACTTTTTGCCAATAATGCTGACAGGAGCCAGAAAATTTGGGCAAGTCAGCTGAGAAGAAGAGGAAATGGATGTCCAATCAGAAAGAAGAGCAACCTAGAGTATCAACACTGAGAAAGAAAGAAGAAACTAAAAAGAACGAAGAGACGCCAAAAAACACCACTGCTGCCGTTCCGATGAAGTCTTCTGCCATTCCGATGAAGTCAGCCAAAAATGATGATTACAATGATGACAATGAACTCCATGCACAGAAGGTTAGATTACTTAAATAATTAGTTGTATTTTTCTTGGTTTAATTGCCTTATATATTTACTATTCAATCTAGTTTAATAAACTTATTAGTTCATATAATTAATATTCATAGGAGCTAAATAATTTAGGTGACTTGCCAAGAAACGCTACTGCAGCCATTTCAAGGAAAAGTCCAAGACTCAATCCTTCAATTCCAAAAGATTGTGCAAATGATGAGAGGAAAAGAGTTGGAAGTAGTAAAAAGCTATTGGACTTTGACTATGCTGATGGTATATGCGAGAAGGGTAAACCCAAAAAAAAATTGTATTGCAGCCTATGAGGAACACAAGGAGTGCGATACTCAAGCACCAGAACAATCATCCGATGTTGCAATTATTTGGGAAGTTGTGTGAGAAATACCTGCCTGGTGAAAAAAATGGTGTTCTGATATATCTTATTGATGATAATGTATTCCAGACAGAGGCTTGTACTTATATTGGGAAGAAATATTGCAATGATCTGCTATCAATGCAAGCATTAGGAGTGAATGCTATTCAAGTATATATGGCGTAAGTGGTTTTATGATTTTCCTTTACACTATTTAATATCAATTTGGTAAATTTTTTATTGATGCACTGATTTTCTGTCAAGGATGTTGGATTCTACCATTCTACCAACCATAAAAGGAACAAAACCATGTGGATTTATGTGTCCTAGTTTGGTTTGCCCAAAAAATCCAGAGGCTGCAAAACGATTTCGCTCGAAGAGAGTTGAGCATATTTGCAACCGCTTGAAAAAGGCCAAAAACGGACAACTCATTTTCATGTCATACAATCCTTCGTGAGTTTTAATTTTATTTAAAACTTTTACAGCTGTTAAATTCATATTACGTTCACAGCTGTTTCTTAATTAATGGTTATGCTTTTGGCTTTTGTAGCTACCATTGGGTATTAGTTGTGTTTGATGTGGTCAAAAAGGAAGTATTTTATGTGGATCCTATGCAATCCAGACCTGAAACTGATTTAGAACAGCTCCTTAAAATGTATGTATGCTAATTTATTTCCTACAATTGATAGTTTAAGTTTCTTCAATATGATTAAGAGATAACAGTATAGTTTTGTTTCCAGCGCCATGACACTCTTCACATCAGAGGATGCCAAGGAAAAATAGAATTATAATACCAAGATGAGAATTGTGAAGGTAAAAAAAAAGTATTTTTGTAGCCTATTGATCACATACCTTAACTAAAATGGATGGGTTTTGTAAGAAAAATTTTCGTCTTTTTTTTTTCATGAACAGGATCCGAAACAAAATATCGCAAAATTGGAGTGTGGCTATTTCGTGTTAAGGTACATGAAGGAAATAATAGCAGATGTTAGTTTGTTAACCAACAATGTAAGTTGATGATGAGATATGTTAACATTCTTTTATTTCCTACATGTGACCTTATTTTTAAAGTTTGACAATATTATTTCTTATGATTAACAGTTTAATGGAAAAAAATCATACACTCAGGATGAATTAGATGAGGTTCGTTTGGGGTGGGCTAACCATTTTTCTGACATTCTCATTGTATCAGCAAAATGGTTAGTATTGAGTATGAAATTTGTAACAAAATGGTTAGCTGTTACAAATTGTTGAAATTGAATTAGTAATATCAAATTATAATGATTGCTATTAAGGATTGTACTGTAGATGTTATGCATTTGATAACTTTGGGTATTTTGATTGATTTTGCATAGAATGGTTTGCTGGGTTTGGGTTGGATTATTGCTGGACATATGGCTGGAAGTGCTGTTCGAAGCTAGTGGGTTGCTGGATTGGAAGGTGTTGGGTTGCTGGATATGGTTGGAGTATTGCTAGCGTGGCTGGAATTGGAATGTTGACAAACCTGGCTTTGTGACTGGAGTTAAGAGTGCTAGAACTCTTGAAAGTCTTGCATTATTCTTTGCAAGTTTTGTTGAGAAACTTGGCCGGCTTGACGGTTGGAATTTTTGTTGCTTTTCTTTGCAAGTTTTGTTGACAAACTTGGCTTGATGGTTCGAATTTTAGTTGTTTTTGTTGTACATGCAATGTAATTTAATAGTTGTTTTATATTTTGAGATGTTTTTTAAATTTTGAGATGCTCTATTATATGTATCACATTGGACTATATATGTATATATATATATATATATGTGTGTGTGTGTGTGTGTGTGTGTGTGTGTATTTTTAAATTAATTTATTAGATTGAATGAATGTATTAATTGTTTTCTGGTTTTTTTAATGGTATTCATTTTATTAATAAACAGGAATTTATAAACAAATTATAATTATAAAATTTAATTATAAAAAAATTATTATTTTATGACAAGAAATATTCGTCACAAATAATGTCATAAATAATTTCCCGCGAAATTGAATAATACATTAACAAATGATAATCGAATTTACCGCCAAAAATTTTAACAAATGATAATCGAATTTCCAGCCAAAAGTTTAAAAAATGGCACGAAAATTTAAATTATTTTATATTAAAATATTGTGATAGATGTATGACAGTAAAAAACGATCATAAATTCATGACGGATAAATTACCGTCTTGAATTAATGACAGTGACATAGATGACAGAAGAATTGTATGTCATGCGCCCCTCTTTATGACAGTTATTTCCTGTCAGTTATTGTCTGTTTTCTTGTAGTGTCTTCATCCTTCAACCAAAACAATATAACTTGCATTTCCTTCGCCACCCTTAGCGGTCAAGTTATGTTGACTGTCATCTTATTGTTCTCGGAATGTCTTGTATGCACCACAGACCTTTATATGATTTCTTATAGTTGTAATCCCATCAAGCCTTTAATGATATTGATATTGTCTACCACAATAGTTGCACTTGCATTTGTTTAGATTGTCCTCAAGTAAAGTGCAATGATTCTATGTCTCATCTTTTCTTCATTGGTGGTCTTTTTTGTTTTGCCTTTTTCCTTTCCCTTTTGAGTTCCTTCCATTTGTATGCTTTGTCTTCATCATCACTTATCAAATTTGAACTTGCGTGTCGAGTCATCTGAACATACAAAACAATAATTAGTAGCCATTAATTCAAAAATCAAAACATAAAAATATTATTAACATAATCTAATTAGTATTACAAATCATTTTAAATATTTGTTAATTGTTTAATTTGACATTTCCATTGTAATATTTCTATATGATTAGGTGTATATAACTGTATATATATATAAATTTAAAATTGTTGATACTCCCTAAAGGAAAAGCAAGAATTAATGATTAACTAATTTATAATATCCACTTATCCATTGCCCATAATAATCGAATAATATTTGCATATCCGTTTTCATGCCCACATTACATGTACTTACTACTTAACGACTTAACATCTACTCAACATACAATTAATTGAATTAGTCAATTTTTGTTGAGGTTGAAGCTACTACACATATCAGATCTAACAGAATATTTAATTTTAATATGTTTGATCTACCTAATCTATTCATAAAAAAAAAGATCAATTATTAACAATTAACTATTAACCAAAAAAACCAATACATGAATTTTCTTGACTTTATTATTAAAATTTAATAATACATACTATTAACAAACCAATTAACAATTTACCATATAATATATTATACATTACTACTATATACCATCAAAGCTTCGAAAGGGAAAATTCAAGTTGTCGCCTTGCTGTTGTTGGGTTCAAATGGAGCTTGGCAGAACTTGGTGGGCATAGCAGAAGATCCTATTGGCGTTGGCAGTGATTGCCGGCAAAATCAGGTTGCTATGTCTGCATTTGCGAAGTGCGGGCTGCACTGCGTTGGTGGCTGGCTGCTGCTTGCTTTTCTGATGTGTGTGTTTGAAACCATGAAGAGTGGTGAGTGTTTCTTGATCTTAAGAACTTGAGGCCATGAGGTTGAGGGAGGTGGTCGAGTGTCAGCTTGTGTGCTTCTGAATTCTGAGGGAGTATGTACGTGTATCGTGTGTCTGTCACTCACTTTATTGGCTCTCTAGTTTTAATTTCCATTTATTAATTTATTTTATTTTAAAGCCAATCCGACGAGGTTTTTTTTCATCCTATCCGACGAGTTAAAAATGCATACGATCGAACATTGTTAACAATCTAATTTGTTCCGAGCCCAATATTTTTCGGACCCAATTAGGTTGAATTGAATTGGATATGATATTTTGTCCAGCCCCAATACCAACAAGACCTAATTCAGACCTAATTCACTTAAATAATATTGATGGCTTTTGTGGTGACATACTAACCATAGAAGCTAACAATCAACTTTTTAGCCCCCGATATCTCTCAAAATTTAAATTTAAATGGTTAATTAAATAAAGTTGCTTGAAAATTATTTACCCCGAGCCCAAGGAAGCCTCGTTTTTAGCTAGATCTACATGTGCTGAGAATATTACGCGGTGACATGGAGTTTGTTGAGGCGTAAACCAGAGTGTTGGGATTCAGTTGAGTATTGATGCGGGCTTACTTTCACTTATGTTGATCCAGCTTGTTCCAATGAAGTGAATCTCATCTTGGTCAAGCTTTTCACTTTTAAGTAGAAGTGAAATTCATTCACATTTTCCGCAAATTCATTTTCATGCTAGTGCTTTATTAGTTGATCATGTATATAAGTTGCCCACAAATGGACTAAGGTCCCTCTTTTTGCTCCAATTGAGTCAGCATGGCTGAAACCCCAGCTGAGAGTCTTCACTTGCTGTAGGATTCTTCTTTTGTTAATGAAGCTATGCTGTATTAAAAAAATAAATAAATAAAGTCCCACCTTGCAAACGCCGTCGGTCTTCTCATTTATTTATAAAAGGAATCTGAATCAATTTATTTTTGCATGTCATTCAAGTGAACTGGTCACTCGTGCCTTTCCAACTTATAAAGAGAGATTTTATTCATTCTAATAGAATAGAGTTCACTAGCACAATCCTTTGTTTAGATTTGACTCGTAGAATGTGTCAACTATTTAACTTGCCTATTATTTTTTAAAATGAAGTATTAAAACAATGATGCTATTCCACAAATATACATTTTGCACCTTACATTTTTTTTCCATTAAGCAATTGATATGTGCATATTTTCTCTATATTCTCTATATTTTACTATTAATTTTTCTAATTTTTTTTTGTTTTAGTCTTAAATATATTAATTATTTTAGTTAATTTTTAATTTAGTCATTTTATTAAATTATATTTTATTATGTTAATTTTATCTTAATTTTTATATTTTATTATTATAGATTTTATCCTTAATTTAATATTTACTAGTTAATTATATTATTTTATTTGGTAAGAAATTAATTACAGATTATAGATTAAAAAAAAAGGTACGAAGAAGTTTAAATTTAGAAAGTAATCTACATTAAATTGGAAATCAATTAAAAGACAAGAAAAATAAGGAAAAGAATTAATGAAACCCGTAGTCAACAAGAAAACTAAGACCAAAATTAAAGACAATTTCCTTAAGCAGTTAAGATGATGATGCATGCGATCAATTGAGGTGGCAAACAAGTAAGCATTCAGTGGACATGCATTTGGAAATAAAGAATTGGAATTGGCAATTGCACATGCATGGCATTATATATTATGGAAAGCAACTTGGAAAAAAGGAAATGGCCATATTTAAGCATGCAGGTGAATTGCCTAAGCTAAAGTCAGTGGGTGCATGGCTTTAAATTGTAATTAATTGCTTTAAATTGGAATTAGAATCCAAATTGGATTCGGCCAGTCTTGGGCATTATAAAATGCCAATATTTGGGTTTTGAAGAAACACACACAATCGGCAACGAAGAGGAGAATTAGAGATTGAAGCCGCAAGAAGAGAAGATAAAAAAAATAAAAATAAATAAAAAAAGAGGAGGCAGCTGCTTGGATTAATTTATATGATTGGTTTTATCAACTCTCTTATTTCTTATTCAATTATGTTAGGTTAAATTTTCTATTTGGTTGAGGATGAATTCAAAACCCTAAATATGTCATATGATTAATATTTAATTTCTATCATTCAATTTATTTAATTGAGATTGTTTGTGTTCTTCTATAATTAATAGTTATAATTTTATTCTTATCTTATTTGAGTGCCCAATTAGATAGGACTTGAATAAATTCTATTATTAGATTAAAATTCTTGATTTATAATTGTCTTGATATTTTAATCATTAGTAGTAGGTTGGAAACATTGATTTCAATTGGAGAATATAACCTAGGTTAAATAATCTGAACTTGTGTGTTTATTGCCTATATCAACCTAAATCGTTCTCTACTTAATGATTTCATTATCGTAAATTTAAAGAGTTTCTTTTAAATTATTTAACGGTTAGAGACTAGGTGAAGAGTTTATTTTGTCTAACAACACAAAAAAGATAGAGATTAACAGAGCTTATTATTATTTTCGATTAATAGTTTGAATAGAAATTGACGATAGAATTGATATAATATGTGCATGTTTGGTGGTGGCGAATGATCCTTTAACCAAAGTTCTCATCATCATTTTTTTTTTATCTTTTGATTAGAGTTTTTATTAAATTATTGTTTTTGTAGTTTTACTTTCTTTACTTCTTGGTATTTCGTTAAAAATTCATAAAACCCCCCTTTATTTATGTTGGATTTTCCTTTAGTTAGATTCATTCATATTAATATTATTATTATTATTATTATTATTATTATTATTATTATTATTATTATTATTATTATTATTATTTTATTATTACTATTATTATTGTTTTAGTCTTCGTTTTAGTGTTGATAATAAATACAACTAGCATATTTTTCGTGAGATCGATTCTTACTTGCTCTATAATAGTTGTTTATATCATTAATAAGATTTTAAATTTGGTGTACCCTAACGACACTACCAACAATTATTCCTCATTGATTTTTTTTGTATAGGTTATTTTGTTGTTGTTGTTGTTGTTGTTGTTGTTGTTGTTGTTGTTGTTGTTGTTATTATTATTATTATTATTATTATTATTATTATTTTATGATTTGGGAATTTTATGCATATAAGATCATGCGCTCAGTTTTCTTATATGTGCATACTTTCAAATGTGAGTTCAACCAGAGCCAATGACTATCACGGTGACTAAAGGATAAAAAGTCCAATAATTTCTTGAGACTATAAGGTTGTTTTGTAAGAGAGAAAATTAGGGATGGCAGAAATTTCCCTATTAAGAATGGCAGAAATCCTCAGAGGGATGGGGGTTTTGTGGTCAACTGCAACTAATATATACACAAATCTAAAAGATGATGGAAACGGACCCATGAAATCAATTCCCCAACAGTCAAATATTTCAATCTCAAGTATGAGATTTAAATGTATCATGTTTCTTTTAGTTATTGATCCCAAATTTTTGACATTTTTCAAAAGTTTTGCAAAATTCATATGTGTCTTCGAATATAGTAGGCCAATAAAATCCACACTATAAAATTTTAGTAGTAGTTTTTCTTGAAGAAAAGTGTCCACCACATGATTCAAAATGACAAAAATTAATGACACTACTTACCTCATTATCAGGAATACATTGCCGAAAAATTTGATCTGGGCAATATTTGAATAAGTAAGGACCATCCCAATAAAATTTGTTTACTTCAACAAAAAATTTCTTCTTCTCTTGAGCATTACTTGCAAAAGCATTTTATATGTAACAAGAAAATTAACAATGTTAGCATACCATGATATTGAAGTAACAGAAAATAAAAATTCATCAGGGAAAGAATCATGGATGGGTGTTATATCAGTGTAGAATTCAGATGTGAGTTTTGATAGATGATCAGCAACGGCATTTTCAGCACCCTTTTTTTCTTTGATGGTAAGGTCAAATTCTTGAAATAACAAAATCCAACGAATCAATCTCGGTTTGGCATCCTGTTTACTTATCAAATATCTCACAACAGTGTAGTCAGTAAACACAACTGATTTAGAGCCAAGCAAATATGAACGAAATTGTTTAATTCAAATATCATAGCAAGTAAGTCTTTTTCAGTAGTAGAATAATTCATTTGAGCACTATCCAAAGTCGTACTCGGGTAATAAATCACAAAGGGCTTACCATCCCTTCTTTGTCCTAAAACCGCACCAACAGTAAAATCACTTGCATCACACATTAATTCAAAGGGTAAAGACCAATCAGGAGATTGTATAATAGGTGAAGATGTTAAAAGAAAATTTATTTTCTCAAAAGATTTTTAGCAATTATCAGTCCATTCAAAAGGTGCATCTTTTAATAAGAGTTTACAAAGTGGTTTAGATATGGCACTAAAGTTTTTTATAAACCTCCTATAAAATTTTGCATGTCTTATCGCACATCTCTAACTGTTCTGGTTGTGGCAATTTGGATATGACTTTTATTTTGATTTGTCAACTTCAATTCCTTTAACAGATACAATATGACCCAAAACAATTTCAGAAGTAACCATGTAGTGACATTTTTCTCAATTCAACACGAGTTCTTTTTTAACACATCTTTTTAATACTTTCTCCAAATTATCAAGGCAATCATCAAAAGAATTCCCAAACAACAGTCAAGTCATCCATAAAGACCTCTAAACAATGTTCAACCATATCACAAAAAATGCTTAGCATACATCTTTGAAATGTTGCAAGAGCATTACAAAGCCCAAATGACATTCTTTTAAATGCAAATGTTCCAAAAGGACATGTAAATGTGGTCTTTTCTTGGTCCTCAAGTGCTATAGGAATTTGATAATAACCTGAATACCCATCTAAAAAGTAATAGTAGGGATGTCCAACAACTCTTTCTAAGATTTGGTCAAGGAATGGTAATGGAAAATGATCTTTTCTAGTGGCTTCATTTAGCTTTCTATAATCAATACACATGCGCCAACTAGATGTAATTCATGTTGGAATTAATTCACATTTTTCATGTTTAACAACAACGATTCTAGATGTTTTAGGCACTACTTGTGTAGGACTTACCCACTTACTATCAGAAATATGGTAGATAATTCCCACATCAAGCAATTTAAGGACTTCTGTTTTGACTACCTCTTTCATGTGTGGGTTTAATCTTCTTTGAGGTTGTTGGCATGTTTTAGCATTTTCTTCCAAATTAATTCTATGTGTACAGATTAAGGGATCAATGCCTTTAATATCTTTTTAATTCCATCCAATTGCATTTTTATGCCTTTTAAGAACAATTAGTAACTTACCTTCTTGGTCGCTTGTTAAAGTAGAAGAAATTACAACAGGATAAGCTTGTACTTTTCCAAGAAAAACATACTTCAATCCTTCAAGCAAAAGTTTCAATTTCAATTTAGGTGCTTCTTGTTGTTCTGTCTTTTCAATAATTCCAAACTCCTTAAATTTTGGCTCATCATCATAATTTTGTGAAGTTTGCACAAAATCAAGCAACAAATTTATATTGGAAATATCAAATTCAAGTTGCTTATTTGACTCAATTGAATTAACTAAACAAACATCAGAGAGTTCAGAAAAATCCCCTTTTTGAATATTTTCCTCTATACAAGATTCAAACAATTCCTTTTGTTCATCAGTATTATCTTCATTCTTATTTTCTTCATTAGGTTGCCTGCACATGTTGAAAACATTCAATTCCAAAGTCATATTCCAAAGGATAAATTCATTAAACCATTCTTACAATTAATCAAAACATTAGCAGCTGCTAAAAATGGTCGACCTAAAATTTCAGGAATCAGTTTATAATTATTCACAACAGGTTCAGTTTCCAATACAGTAAAATCCATAGGGTATATGAATTTATCAACTTCTACTAAAACATCTTCCACTATTCCTTTTGGTACTTTAACTGATCTATCGGCAAGCAAAAGTATAGTTGAAGTTGATTTTAACGCACCAAGATTAAGTTGAAGATAAACTGAATATGGAAGCTAAAATACAAGTTACGCAACCCAAGAGGGGGGTGAATTGGGTTTTTAAAAATTATGCAATACAATTCGCACAACAAATTAATCTAACCCTTAATGGAATAGAAAACAATAAATTCAAACAAGCATAAAAATAAAAGAGTAAGGGAAGAGAAAAACAAACACACGGATTTTTACGTGGTTCGACAATCTCCGCCTACGTCCATGCCTCCAAGCCAACCAAGTTCGAGGATTTCACTATCCAAACCTCCCAAGGCTTCAAGTTCTTACAATTGACTTCCAAGGTGTCAATGAACCTTTACAATTAAGAGATTATCTCCCCAATCTTTTTACCTCAAGTGTTTCTCACACTTATACACTCACAATTTGATAAGTAATGAAAATTACAACAAAAACTCTCTTTAAGAGTAGATATGCAAATAATAGCTCAACAATGATTCAATCAATGATGATTTGCATTTTGGAAGCTCAATATATGTTATATGATCTTATATTTGCTTGCATTAGTTCTTAAAATGAAGTTTGAGTTGAGTTTTTATAGTTAAAGCCCGAAAACTAGCCGTTATAGGCAAATTCTCGCGCCCAAGTGGTTAGCCGCTCATGAACAATGATATTACCATTATTTTTGATTTTTGCTACAGTAATACTGTTTACTAAAATTACACTTTGGCCTAAAACTTTCTATAGTTATACTACGGCTCAAAACGTCATAAAACTTTACAAATAAATCCAATTTCAGAATTTCCTAATAATACTTGTCTTTTCAAAACTTTTTAAAATTATGATATGGCCCCAAAGATATTATTATTTCACAACAAGGTCCTTTTCAACATAATACCCATATTTTTTAAAGTTCTCAAAATCTTTCACTTTAGTCCAAAATATTCATAATTATAGTATGGCCCAAAAATATTTCAAATGTTTGTAACAAGGTCAAACTCCAAAATTCAATAATAATACTTATTAAAATCAAAGATTTCAAAACTTTGCATTTAAGTCCAAATTTCTCAAAACCACAAGGCACTTTATCTTATAAAAATAAAACCTTTTTAGTTTATAAAAAGTAATTAATTAAATTAATCTCTTGAGCTTCTCAAATGCTAAATCATGCATCAATTAAATCATACCGGCTTTACAAGAATTTATCGCACTAATTTGTCCATTGAGCTCTAAACTTTACTCTTGATTTCACCATGATCTTGAGCTTGATTTCACTTGATTCATTTGCATAAATATTGCCCTTCAAAAACTAGTGAAAAATATGAAATACAATATTTATTAAATCACTTAATACATATGTTTGTTATCATCAAAATTACATTATGTATAGCCCTTTAGGCTAACAATCTCCCCCTTTTTGATTATGACAAACATCTCATGTATTTTGACATTTATACTCCCCCTTAATATATGGCATATATAATTAAACATATAAATCAAATTCAAAACAAAAAACTCCCCCTGAATATTTCAAAATTATGAATAAATATTTTAAGAACAAAATACATATTATATGTCTCCATATTCAAAATACAAAATACATGATCTATTTCTCCCCCTTCATCATCAAAATTACTATAAATTCATGCGAAGACCAATAATATGTCAATGGTTAATTAAGAAACATATAATGACCAAACACTTCCATATAAGCTTAAACAATTATAACAAAATCAACTACTCCACCAATTCATCAAGCAACACATAAGAATTAAGCATATAATTAACCAAAGACTTATAATATTCCGAGAATCCGAAAACATCATCCAAATATAACATAACCGAAGATCAAATAACAAGCATCCTCAATCCACAAATTAAAAACAACATATCCAAATATCAAACAACAAGATGTCATCCGCAAATGAAAAAACAACAATGCATGGAGAGATGTAGTGCAGAGTGACAAATGAAAAAATAAAAATAGAGTGCTAAGGAGATGGTGGATGTGATGAAGAGGATGGTGGTGGAAATCCAAGAGCTGCAAAAAATTGTTGCTGGGCATCACGAAGCTGCTGTTGTTGAGCAAAGAGATGCTCTCGCTCAGAAATAGACTAAAGTTGAAAAGCTTCAAGCATAGACTGAAGTTTGTCTTGCCGCTCAAAAAGTGAATCCACTTTAGTTAACAGCTGCTGCAACGGATCCTCAAAGTCAGCTGAAGTAGAGTGGGAAGGACCCTCGGAAGGTGGAGGACGTGAAGATGTGGAGCACTAAAATCAGGAAGCAAGTGTGGGGGACGGACATTGTTAAAGAAACGATGATCTGTAGGAGCAAGTTCCGTAACCTTTTTGTTTCTTTGATCTTTATACCATCCATCGTTCCTCCAATAAAAACCCAAATTAGCGATTGATTCATCATCTAATTCCCTCGAATTCAAGGAGATTGGCTCAGTTATAAGGACACGGAAATACTCTAGAATTTGGGTAATAATACTAGCATAAGGAAGGGATCTTTTGGCTAAGCTGGGAGTACTAAGCATATGATGAAGGATAATATACCCAATATTTAGCACCCTCTCCTCTATAATACAGTCCAATATGGCTACATCTAAACGACTAACTTCATCCGCATGACCAGACCGAGGAGTAATAACATGATGAAGAACATAATGAAGAATTCTAGTTTGAAGAGGTAATGCTTGAGATTTCAAAGGTGATTGACAAAACGCAGAGGACAAATCACGCCGTCGACAAATTTTTCGAACGACATTCTCAAGTGAAAACCAAGGATCTTTTATTTTGGCTCTAGCACTATATAGTTCCAATCCCTCATTTGGAGTTCCAAGGATAGAATTTAACAAAGCAACATCAAATTCAATATGAACTCCCCCAACATTAGTAACAATTCTATTCAAAACTTTCGTATCCATATTCGAATAAAAAACTTTGACTAAATTTTCATAATAATATTCATTAACAACCAACACTTTCTTCCATCCCATAGCAATAAGGAAATCTTTAAGAGATTGATCACAAATATCTAAATTCTTCATATTACTGAAATTGACAAAATAAGGAGTAATGACCGACCTTGGCTTGAAGTTGTCGAGAAAACGTTTCCGAAGCAGGAGTCGTGGAAAATGAGCCAACATAAACTCTGAATTGTCGCCATGATCATTCTTACACTTCTTGGCCACGTGTTTTCCCTTGGACTTGTCACCACCCGCCATTGTTGGAAAAAATAAGCTTAAAAATGCAATTTCGGGTTTAAAAAAATTGAGTGAACTGGATTTGTTTGAGGCAAGAAAATCAATCCTAGAGATGAATGAAGCTAATTTATGATATAGATTGAATTAAAAATGGGTTAAAGGAAGCTTGAAAATGAAGAGAGAGAAACAGGTAGAGTGAGATTTTTTATTTTGGATTTTATGTGGAGAGTTGATGAAATGTTGTTTTGAGAGTGAAAATTGAAGGAGTAATGGATGAATAATGATTTGAGTGGTTGATTTTAACAAGAAAATTAGTGAAAGATGAAGAGATTTGAGAAAGAAAATGGAAAAGCACTATTCACGCATGAGAGAGAAAGAGAAATGAGTGAAGAACAATTGAAGGAAAGATGATGGAGAAGTGACTAATGAAGATGAGATGCATGGGTTTTAGTTTGAATGATTGGTTTGGGCATAAAAATGGATGAAAAATGAAGAAATTGGAAGTGAAAATGGAGAGGTGTTTCACAGTTTGGGTGAAAGAAAGAACAAGTGCAGAAAAATAACGAAAGAAGAAGAAGAAGAAGCAAAAAAAAATACACCAAACCCGTGACCAAGCGGCTGGCCGCTTGGGGGTAAACGGCTAGCCGCTTGCTCTCGGGTTTGGGACAGTTTTCCAAGCGGCTAGCCACCTGGTTGCTGTCCACCTGCACGCTACTTGCTTTCCAGCTAATTTCAATCAATTCCGTGACCATTTTGTGATCCCGAAACATCTCAAGAGCCAATTTAATGCATGATTCATGATTTTAAACAACCAAAAGATGATTAATTCAAACTAATAATCCATCCAACAAACATATATTCATGAAGCACATAAGCATTCAAAAATTAATAAATCAAACACCTCATATATCTAACATGCTCAAACACTTCATAAACATTAACAATCATCAAGCAAACAATTTTAATAGATTCAATAACATAATTAGAGATGTTAATGCGAAAATTTCATCATTCCAAGTTCATGCCGAATTTTTAAAAATTGTTCTTCGCAAAGGGGTTTTGTAAAAATATTGGCAAGTTGTTTTTCCGTAGAGATAAATTCTAATGCAATATCACCCTTTTGTACATGATCTCTCAAGAAATGATGTCTAATCTTTATATGCTTGGTTCAAAAATGCTGAATGGGATTCTTTGAAAGATTTATGGTGCTAGTATTATCACACTTGATATGAATTTGTTCAAGATTAATATCATAGTCTCTAAGTGTTTGTTTCATCCAAAGTGCTTGTGCACAACAACTACCTGTGGCAATATATTCTGCCTCAGTCGTTGAGATTGCAACCGAATTTTGTTTCTTGCTAAACCATGAAACAAGTGAATGACCTAGAAAATGGCAAGTTCCCCTAGTACTTTTCCTATCGACCTTGTAACCGGCAAAATCGGCATCCGAATAACAAGTTAAATCTATATGAGTTCCTCTAGGATACCAAAGGCCAAGATCTATGGTTCCACTCAAATAACGAAAAATTCTTTTAACAGCAGGCAAATGAGATTCCTTGGGACATGATTGAAATCTTGCACACAAACATACACTAAACATTATATCGGGTCTACTTGCGGTTAAATAAAGTAAGGATCCGATCATACCTCGATACTTTTTAATATCAACCTCTTTACTTTTTTCATCTTTATCAAGCTTGATTGCTGTACTCATTGGAGTATTCTTGGTATTTGATTTATCAATACCAAATCACTTGAGCAAATCTTTGACATACTTAGCTTGGTTGATGAAGATCCCCTCATTGTTTTGTTTGATTTGAAGTCCAAGAAAATACCTCAATTCTCCCATCATGCTCATCTCGAATTCCTTACTCATACAAGAGGAAAACTCTTTGCACAAAGATTCATTAGTAGAACCAAAAATAATATCAACATAAATTTGAACAACAAGTATATCTTGATTTTTATTCTTAATAAAAAGAGTAGTATTTGTTTTTCCCATTGAAAAACCGTTATCCAACAAGAAATTTTTAAGTCTATCATACCATGCTCTAGGTGCTTGTTTTAATCCATATAATGCTTTTGATAACTTATAAACATGATTTGGAAATTTTTCATTTTCAACACCAGGGGGTTGTTTCACATAAACTTCCTCCATAATATAATCATTTAGGAAAGCACTCTTCACAACCATTTGAAATAAAATAAAATCTTTATGACATGCAAAAGCTAACAACATCCTAATGGACTCTAATCTAGCTACAGGTGCAAAGGTTTCATCAAAATCGATTCCTTCTTCTTGGTTGTATCCTTGAGCCACTAATCTAGTTTTATTTCTTACAATCACACCGGATTCATCCATTTTATTTCTAAATACCCATTTAGTGCCTATAAGGGATTGGTGTTCTGATTTCGGAACCAATTCCCACACTTTAATTCTCTCAAATTGATTTAACTCATCTTGCATTGCCATAATCCAAGACTCATCATTTTCCGCATCCGCAAAAGAATTTGGTTCAATTTGAGAAATAAATGCAGTATGCTCACATGTGTTTCTAAATGATGATCTAGTTATAATACCTCTTGAAGGATCACCTAAAATTAAGTCCTTAGGATGAGAGGAAGCATACCTTCACTCCTTGGGGAGTGTTTGAGAAATACCTTCTTGTTGCTCCATATTTGTTTGTTCTTCTTGTCTATCCTCTTGATTTTCTTGTGGTGCATTCTCTGATTTTCTTTTGATGATTCTTCTTGTAACTCTCCATCTGCATCATCATTAACAACTCCTTTCACCACAGAGGAGGATTAATCAAACGTAACATGCATGGATTCTTCCACAATTAAAGTTCTTTTGTTATAAATTCTATAAGATTTGCTTGAGTTTGAATACCCCAGAAAGATGCCAACATCAGATTTTGGATCAAATTTACCAAGATTATCTTTTGTGTTTAAAATAAAATATTTGCATCCAAAAACTTTGAAATAACCAATGTTGGGTTTTCTATCTTTCCAAAGCTCATAGGGAGTTTTATTTAGATGAGGTCTAATTAACACCAGATTTAAAACATAACAAGCGGTGTTGACGGCTTCGGCCCAAAAATATTTTAGTAATGCATTTTCATTTAACATGGTCCTAGCCATTTCTTGAATAGACCTATTCTTTCTCTCAACAACTCCATTTTGTTGTGGAGTCCTAGGTAATGAAAATTGATGCTCAATGCCAAAATCATTACAAAAATTTTCAAATGCATGAGTTTCAAACTCTCCACCATGATCACTTCTAATACAAGTAATAGAATAACCCTTTTCATTTTGAACATTTTTACAGAAAATTCTAAATGCATCAATGGCATCATCCTTATTAGCTAAGAATAATACCCATGTGTATCTAGAAAAATAATCTACAATTACAAATACATAAAATTTGCCACTTAAACTAGCATATCTAGAAGGTCCAAACAAATCTATGTGAAGAAATTGAAGAGATTTTGAAGTAGAGATATGATTCTTGTTTTTTAAAGAGGTTTTGATTTGTTTTCCAAAATGACAAACTTCACAAATTCTATCCTTTTGAAAACCAATTTTTGGAAAACCTTTAACTAAATCATTTTTCGAAATTTTTGAAATTAAATCCATGCTTGCATGTCCTAGTCTTCTATGTCATAACCAACCATCATCATGCAATGCCGAAAAATATTTATCATGAGTAGATGCACACTCTATATCAATAGTGTAAACATTGACACATCTATTTCCCATAAACAAAATTTTCTCATCACATGCATTCTCAATAACACATCTTGATTTATCAAAAGCAACTTTATAACCTTTGTCACATAGTTGACTAATGCTAATCAAATTATGTTTTAAATTTTCAACCAAACACACATTTTCAATTAGAGTTGAAGAAACTTTACCAACATTACCAATTTTGAGAATTTTTCCTTTTGAGTTATCTCCAAATGATACTTCTCCACCATTTTCGATTTTGGTGAAACTTGAGAACCATGTATAGTTTCCGGTCATATGCCTAGAACATCCGCTATCCAAGTGCCATTTATTTTTCTTTTTCTTCAAGCCCTGCAAAGAAAATCTTATGTCTTAGGTACCCAAACCTTTTTGGGTCCTTGAACGTTAGCAACGGTTCCTTTTGGAACCCAAATACATTTGACACCATAATATGCTTTCTTTTTCACGGGACATCTATATTTCATGTAACCATTTTGATTACAATAATGACAAACAATCTTATGATCACTTGTGGAGGCAGCTTTAACAAAATAATTCTTATAATACTTTTGCTTCAAGTTAGGTTTATACCCAAGTCCTCCTTAATCAAAAACACATTTTTGAGAGTTAAACATGTTATCCAACATCTTTTGCCCATTTGTAAATTTTAGAACAACATTACTAAGTTCAATATTCTTTTTCTTGAGCATTTCATTTTCCGTTTTCAAATCATCTACATGTGGCTCTAAATGCTCATGTGAAGTGCTAGGTTTTTATTTGATAATGCAACTATATTATGCAAGGTTTTATTCTCTAATTATAATCCTTTAATCTTCTCATTCAATGACTCATTGCATTTTTGCATGGCATCCTTTTTCATTTGTAAATTCTAGCAATTTCTTTTTAAGGCATGCATTCTTTTTACCAATTTTCATCAACTCATCATGCATTTCTTTAAAAGCATCATACAATTCATCATAGGTTGGATCACTTACCTTATTGAGATCATCATCATCTCCTATTGCCATAAGTGCTAGGTTTGATACTTCTTGCGACTCTTCTTCATCGCTTGAATCTTCATTACTATCATCCCAAGTAGCAACCATAGCTTTCTTCTTGAGTTTGTTGAGAAGTGGACATTCTGATCTTATATGGCCAGGCTTTTTGCATTCATAGCATATGATTACCTCTTTTTTCTCCTTTTGGTTTTTGAAGTTTCTAAATTTTCTTTGGTCATCGATTTTCTTGAAAATTTTTCTGAACCTCCTTGCTAGCATAGCCAACTCCTCATCATCCGGCTTACTTTCTCCATCACTCTCATATTTTGTGGCTTTGAGAGTAATGTTTTTCTTCTTTTCTTCATTTCTCTTTCGGCTGCCAAATCTTCCTCATAAGAAATAAGAGAACCAATTAAATCATCAATAGGTAAGATATTCAAATCTTTAGCTTCCTCAATGGCAGTCCTTTTTTGTCTCCATTCCTTAAGTAACGACTTAATGATTTTTTTAACTTTCTCGTTATTTGAAAAGGTCTTTCCTAGAGCTCCTAGAGTGTTTATTATGTCCGTAAATCTAGTATACATAGAATACACACTCTCATTTTGTTCCATTTGAAAAAATTCATATTGCCGAGTATACCTACTAATTTTAGACTCTTTCACTTGATTCGTGCCTTCATAAACAACTTCAAGTTTGTGCCAAATTTCATTAGCACTTTCACAATTAGACAATCTATGAAACTCTTTCTTATCGAGTATACAAAACAAGGCATTCATGACTATGGAATTTAGAGAAACTTTTCTCTTTTGCAATTCATTCCATTCCCATGAAGGATTTGGAATGTCTTCTCCCAATTCATTTTTAGTCAAAGGCATAAATGGACCACCACATACAACTTCCCAAATTTCATAATCTAGTGCTTGTAAATAAATTCTCATCCTAGTTTTCCAATACGAGTAGTCATTTCCGTCAAAGAACGGTGACCTAGTTATGGATTGTTCTTCCCTAAAGGTTGAATCATTTTGGGTTGCCATGGATCTTTTACTCTAGACGGTTAAGTCCTAACAAGAGAATCAAGCTCTGATACCAAATAAAATGCAAGTTATGCAACCCAAGAGGGGGGTGAATTGGGTTTTTAAAAATTATGCAATACAATTCGTACAACAAATTAATCTAAAGCCTTAATGGAATAGAAAACAATAAATTCAAACAAGCATTAAAATAAAAGAGTAAGGGAAGAGAAAAACAAACACACGGATTTTTACATGGTTCGGCAATCCCCGCCTACATCCACGCCTCCAAACCAACCAAACTCGAGGATTTCACTATCCAAGCCTCCCAAGACTTCAAGTTCTTACAATTGACTTCCAAGGTGTCAATGAACCTTTACAATCAAGAGATTATCTCCCCAATCTCTTTACCCCAAGTGTTTCTCACACTTATACACTCACAATTTGATAAGTAATAAAAATTACAACCAAAACTCTCTTTAAGAGTGGATATGCAAATAATAACTCAACAACGATTCAATCAATGATGATTTTCATTTTGGAAGCTCAATATATGTTATATAATCTTATATTTGCTTGCATTAGTTCTTAAAATGAAGTTTGAGTTGAGTTTTTATAGTTAAACCCCGAAACTAGCCGTTATAGGTAAATTCCTGCGCCCAAGCAGTTAGCCACTCATGAACAATGATATTACCATTATTTTTGAATTTTGTACAGTAACATTATTCACTAAAATTACACTTTGGCCCAAAACTTTCTTTAATTATATTACGGCCCAAAACGTCATAAAACTTTAGAAATAAGTCCAATTTCAGAATTTCCTAATAAACTTGTCTTTTCAAAACTTTATGAAATTATGATATGGCCCCAAAGATATTATTATTTCACAGCAAGGTCCTTTTTCAACATAATACCCATATTTTTTAAAGTTCTCAAAATCTTTCACTTTAGTCCAAAATATTCATAAATTATAGTATCAAATGTTTGTAACAAGGTCCAACTCCGAAATTCAATAATAATACTTATTAAAATCAAAGATTTTAAAATTTTACATTTAAGTCCAAATTTCTCAAAACAACAAGGTACTTTATCTTACAAAAATAAAACCTTTTTAGTTTATAAAAAGTAATTAATTAAATTAATCTCTTAAGCTTCTCAAATGCTAAATCATGCATCAATTAAATCATACCGGCTTTAAAAGAATTTATCGCACTAATTTGTCCATTGAGCTCTAAACTTTATTCTTGATTTCGCCATGGTCTTGAGCTTGATTTCACTTGATTCACTTGCATAAATATTACCCTTCAAAAACCAGTGAAAAATGTGAAATACAATATTTATTAAATCACTTAATACATATGTTTGTTATCATCAAAATTACATTATGTATAGCCCTTTAGGCTAACAAAAGCAAATTAACACTAGCACCAAGATCTAATAAAGCATGCTCAATTATGCGATCACCAATAATACAAGAAATGGTAGAACAACCACGATCTTTATATTTCAACTTATTATTAGTAGACAGAATTGTACTTGTTCGGCCATGAAAGTACTCTCTTTTACCTTCAATTTTCTCTTAACAGTGCACAAGTCTTTTAAAAATTTGGCATATAAATGTACCTGCTTGATTGCATCTAATAGAGGAATGTTAACTTTCACTTGCTTAAAGATTTCATAAATTTCAGAAGAGTTGTTTGATTTCCTTAGTTTATTCAATGCATGCGAAAATGGTGGTTTAGGCAGAACACTAGTTATTTCTTCACTAGGTGTAAGTTCATTTAGTCCTTACCCTTTGAATTTTCATCATTTTGACAAGGTTCAAGTATAGGTCTATCAACAACCCTACAACTACGAAGAGTTATAACTGACTTGACTTGGTCCGTGGGTGGATTTTGTTGAATTTTAGGATTTAGTTGTGGTTGGACTGTAAATTTTCCTTTTTCTGGAATTGTGAGTGCATAAGTAATTTGAGCAAGAGTTTCTTTCAAATCAGAAAAAGTTTGTGCATTTTGATTGTTAATAACATCTTGCTTTCTAATGAATGAATGCATTGTGTCTTCTAGATTTTTCCATGGTGGTAGAACATATGGTGCATAAGGCTGAGTATTTTGAAAATTTTTGTGGAGGTGGTGCTTGTGAAGATTGTGCATTATTATTATTCCTCCAACTAAAATTTGGATGATTTCTCCAACCAGGATTATAAGTCTGTGAATATGAGTTTGCTTTATTGAAAGTGTTAATGGTATTACCTTGATCATTTAGACATTCTTTAAGTGCAGGTAGCGTGGGACAATCTTAAGTAAAATGATCATTAGAACTAAAATCATCACATGCAATTTCTTGAACAGATTTTACTTAATCGCTTTTTGTTTTCCAAAGCTTCAACCTTCCTAACTAGGGATGTAAATTTTGCTTGTAAATCATGATCTTCCCTAAGGTTATAAATTCCCCCACTAGATAGAGATGGTTGTTGCTTATTTGTCAATTCAAAAGTTTCAACAGTATCCCAAAGTTGTGCATTTTCAACTAATTAGTTAGTGCATCTTCAGGATTTTTATCCCTAAATTCACCATTACACACGATTTCAACAACCTGTCTACTTTGGGGTATTAAACCCTCGTAGAAATAAGTGACCAATCGCTAAGTTTCAAAACCATGGTGTGGACATATGTTAAGCAATTCTTTAAACCCATCCCAACATTGGTATAATGTTTCTCTATTTTTTTGAGTGAAAGAAGTGATTTGCCTTTTAAAAGAATTGGTTCTATGAGGTGGAAATAATTTTTTTCAAAAACTGTTCTTGCATATTATTCCAAGTTCGTATTGATCCAGATCTAAGATTCTATAGCCAAGTTTTAGCTTTATCTTTTAATAAAAAAGGAACAAAGCTTTAATCTAATTATGTTCATGCTCAATTTTGGTCTGTGTATGTATTACAAACTTCCTCAAAATCTCTTAGATGCAAGTATGGATTCTCATACTCTAAACCATGAAATGTTAGTAAAAGTTGGATAATACATGGTTTGAAGTTGAATCGAGATGCTTCTAGAGGAAATATTATATACGACGGTGCTCCGGTTCTGGTTGGATTCATGTAGTGTCTCAAAGTTCTTGATTGATTTTGATCACATATATGTTGAGAATGGTTGTCTCCCTAATCAATTTAAGGATTAGGTTTGCCCAAAAGGTTTTCGTCTTGGACCTCGTCCATGATTTGTAACACAAAAACTAAATGAAAATTGCACAAAAAAATGAAAATTAAATATGCAAATAATATAAGTGTACAAAAATTAAAAAAAATTAAAATTAAATTACAATTTTGGTGGTTGAACCCACCAATATAAAATAACAAAATAAAATAAAGCAATAAATAAATGCGAAATAAATAAATACTGAAAATTAAATCTAAAATTAAAAAAATAAAAATAAAAATTAAGAGTTAGTAGTTACAAAATTAAGAGTTAGTAGCTAGAAAATTAAGAGTTAGTAGTTAGTTTGCTTGTCCAAATTAAGTCCAAATAAGTCCAAATAAGTCCAAGATGTAAGTCCAAGTTTGATTATTGTGAGAAATTTTGTCTAGGGATCTTGTTGTAAATTATTTATAATTTTATGGTTACACCACAAATTTTAGAAGTTTAGAATTGAGCCATGTGGGATAAAAGTGAAGCTTCTGAAAGCTTTCGGGTTAGAACAAAATTTGGAAAAGGAAAAGGGGTATAACTGAAACTTTACACAAAGAGAAAAAACCAAAAATGGAAAAATAAAACAAAATAAAAACTTTTCCCCGACAATGACCCTAAAAACTTATGACAACACTTAAAAGTATTTTTTTACTCTCAAGTATAAGAATGTCTTGTTATATTATAACTCGGTGAGTCCGAGGTCGATCCTCGGAGAAAAGATTTAATTTGTTTATTTTATTTTATCTAAAAGTAAAAATAAAACTTGAATATAAACAACTTTTTTATTGTAGACAAATTAAATTTTGGCACAATGAATACTTAATCTATCATAAAATTAAAGGGAAAATAATAATAATTTGTATAATTAATCTTTTGGGTAATAAATCTAAAAAAATTGGCAAAAAAAATTTATTAAGTTTTATTTACTCTAAGAGTGGATCCATTACCCTAACTAGTTCAATTCCATAGTTTCATTTAAATTAAGTTGTTTATATTCAAGTTTTAATTTCAATTTTTAAAATAAAATAAACAAATTAAATATTTTCTCTGTGGATCGACCTTAGACTCACCGAGATATATTATAACTAGGCACTCTTATACTTGAGAGTAAATCAAACACTTTTAAGTCCCCGACAACGGTGCCAAAAACTTGACACGACTTAAAAGTGTTTGATTTACTCTCAAGTATAAGAGTGTCTAGTTATAATATATCTCAGTGAGTCCGAGGTCGATCCACAGAGAAAAGATTTAATTTGTTTATTTTATTTTATCTAAAATTTGAAAATAAAACTTAAATATAAACAACTTAATTTAAATAAAACTATGAAATTGAATTAGTTAGGGTTGTGGATTCACTCTTAGTTGTAAATAAAACTTAATAAATTCTTTTTGCCATTTTTTTAGATTTATTGCCCAAAAGATTAATTATATAAATTATTATTATTTTCCCTTTAATTTTATGATGGATTAAGTATTTATTGCGCTAAAATTTAATTTGTCTACAATAAGTCAAAATACCATTTACCATACCTTAAATTAAGATATTAAGAATTTATTGTGCCAAACTCCCTTGTTTGTCTACAATAAATCAAAATTTCAAAATATAAAATATATATATAATTAAATAGAAAATAATTTAATTTATAAAATTAAAAATAGAATTTGATTAAATCATATTTATTTCCTAAGAGTTTCACCTTACTATAACTATTATTATTTAGTTAAGCATAATTGAAATAAAAAGAATTATTAAAATTAAATTACTTATAATTAAAAGTAATAAAAACAACTAAAATTGAAATAAAACTAAATTTATTTTAAAAAATAATTATACAAAATATTAAAACACACACCTAAAAATCAAGATTACAGGGAGATAGAGAGAAATTGAGAAGAAGAGAGATGTAGAGAAATGTAGAAAGATGATTAAAAACATAAAAATGAGGCTCTATTTATAGAAAAATAAATTCATAATCCAGTGCTTTACGGTCCATCATAACCTTCATGCATGCGCTCTTAGCAACCATTAGATCAAGATCCAACGGCTAGTCAAACTTCCAAAGTCAACATCACACATTGCATCATTTGACTTGTCTGATTTAGCCAAAGAACGGTTGGGGTTTGTCGGGTTCATGGGTGGATCGGGTCGACTCAAATACAAAGATTCGGATCCTACAACTTGCTTCACTCACCATTGCCACGTGGCACAATCATGGTCATTGAATCATGAACGGTTGAGATTTAGTCAAAATTGCCAGCTATCCTATGCATTCATATCTATTGCAAGCTCATTTTATCATCCAATCAGTGCTCGGTAAACAGGAAAAGTCAACTCTTTTTGCACAAGCCCAATTTTAAGCCGATCTAGACCTCCGGAATCTAAATTTGACATCCGTTTATTTGCTTGGAGCCTCAAATTATATGAAATTAATGTTTTACCTAATAAACACACAAAATTAGATATATTTAAAATATAATTAATAATTCTTAATATAGTACATAAACACAAATATAAATTATAACATAAGCAGAAAATAACATTATTATCACTTGATAATTAAACAATTTTTAATACTAATCAATAGGGATGGAAAAAAAGCCGAACCGGCCCAGTCCATTCCAACGAACTTTGGCTGGGCCCCTCGCATGAGGGTCTGGACAAGGGTTTAGAAAAAAAAAAAGCCCAACTCAGGTCTAAGCCCTCTATTTTTTCAAAAACATAAATCTATTAATTAGAATAATAAATTAAGATTAAAAAAGATTAAATCCTTAATTCATATATAAATAAATAATTAAAAAAACTTAAAATTATAATATTAAACTCTCTTTTAAGTGTTAATTAAATAAGAGGATGCTTGTATTAGAGATTGCAATAATAAAAAATTAAATCTCTAAACTTTGATTTTCTTCATTTTCTTTATTTATCATTTAATTTTGAAATATTCATTTTTTTATTCATTATTGATTATAACAATTTGATTATTATTAACTCATTTCAAGTTTATAACAATTTTAAAAAAATTAAAAAAATAAGTGAAAGCCAAGCTCGGCCCGACTCACCCTTACACTTCCACTCTAATGGACTTGGGCCTGAGTTTGAAAAAGAACGGCTCAAGCCTGCATTTTGCCATCCCTAAACATAATGGTGCGTTTACTTCATGGAATGAGAATAAAGTGAAATGAGAATTAGCTGGAATTTAATTGAGGAATAGGATTGAGATTTCAATGTTTACTTGATAAAAATAAATGGGAATGAGAATGTGTTGGAATGCCATTAATGTGTTTACTTGGCAAAATAAATGGGAATGGAGAATGGAAATGAGAATTAATTTACCAAAATACCTTAATATTAAATAATGTAATTTTCATTAACTAGATACATGTATAAATATTATTATAAAAGTACTATTAATTAAAAAAATAAATTTAATCATAATAATAATAAATGTTAATAATGATAATATTAATAATAATAACAATAAATAATAATAACTAAAATAATAAAGTCAATAATAATAATAATAATTATTATTATTATAATTATAATAATAATTATTATTACTATTATTATTATTGATTTTATAATAATTGAAATACAAGTGCATAACCCAAGAGGGGGGGGTGAATTGAGATTTTAAAAATTAAGCTAAGCAAATCACACAACAATTTAATCTAATGCCTTAATGGAATAAAAAACAATAAATTCAATAAAGCACAATAGTAAAGGAGTAAGGGAAGAGAGAGCAAACACAAAAATTTTTACGTGGTTCGGCAATCCCCGCCTACGTCCACGCCTCCAAGCTCACCGGGCTTGAGGATTTCACTAAGCAAGCCTCTAAGGTTTCAAATGCTTACAATTGACTTCCAAGGTGTCAATGGACCTTCACAACAAGAGATTATCTCCAATCTCTTAACCCAAGTGTATCCCAACACTTACAATCTTTTAACTTGATTTTACAAAAAGGATTACAAATGAATCTCTCTCACACAATGTGTTTGATCACAAGTGAAAGCTCAATGTGTGAATGAATGAGATTAATACAAGGATTTAAAGCTCAATGAAAGTTGTATTCTCAATATTTTGCTCAATGATGATCGTTGGAATTCTTCTTGTTTGAATTGGATTGAGCTTATTTATAGTTGGAGCTGAAAACTAGCCGTTATTGACTTTCTGCACATTGTCGGATCGCCGCTAACTAGATGTCTGATCGCCGTTTGACTGGTCAATATGACCGCTGGACTGATATTTCAAATTGTCGGATCGCCATTATCTAGATGTCGGATTGCCGTTTAGGTCCAGAGACTAATCTTCAGTTCTGTTAGATATCAGCGAGCCGTTTATCAAAATTGTCGAATCGCCGTTTAGGTCCAGAGACTAATCTTCAATTCTGTTAGATGTCGGCGAGCCGTTATCAAGATGTCAGACCGCTGTTTTCTACAGTAACTGCTACAGTGACATATTTCCTAAATTTATAGTTTGACCTCAAAACTTTATAAAACTATATTACAGCCCAAAATGTTATAAAACTTTACAAATAGGTCCAATTTTAGAATTTCTAAGTAATGCTTTGTTAATCCCAAAATCTTATGAAATTATGGTATAGCCCAAAATGATATGACACTTTTCAAATAAGTCATTCTCCAAAATTTCAAGTAATACTTGTTTATTTCAAAGTTTTCAAAATTCTTTCAATTAAACCATAAACTTTGAAAAACAACCAATTTCATAAAATCATTTTTCCATTAAATATGAAACATTTATAATGTGAAAATAATGATTTATTTAAAAAGAGTAAAAATAATTAATTTCATAAAATCATTTTTCATTAAATATAAAACCTTTAAAATGTGAAAATAATAATTTATTTAAAATGTATAAAAAATAATTTGATCTTAAAAGATTAATCATTCTTAATCTTGTTTGTTATCATCAAAATCAATTTAATGGAAACATATTTGTTAACAATAATGATATTTAAAATAATAAAATTAATAAATTTTGATAATGATGATGATGATCATGATGATGATGATGATGATGATGATGATAATAATAATAATAATAATAATTGTTAATAATGATAATATTAATAAAAATAATAATAACAATGATTAATAATAATTGAAATAATAAATGTAATAAAATTTAATAATAATAATGACATTTAAAATAATAAAAATTAATTGTGATTTGAACGAGAGTAATTTAGAAAATATGAAAAAATTATAGGGATATAAAAGTTAACTCATGTTTCATTCCTATTCCTTCATTTTCATTCCCAACCCCCCATGGGAATGAGATTCTCATTCTTTATTTTCAAATTGTGTGGAACTCACATATTTTATTCTTATTCCCAAATTACATTTTGTTAAGTAAACATAAGTTTAATTCACATTTCTTCATTCTCATTCCCTAAACCCTCAAGTAAACACATTTTAAATGTCTTATAATCATACATGACTTCTTCTTAGGAGCTTACTCTAAAGATTTCAAATAACTTTATTTGATTCACCACCCTAGTTTGAATGTTTAAATAAAGTTTTGGAGCTTGGCAACATTAAAACAAAGTCTCAAGGGCAATGCAAGATGGTTTTCAAGTATATTTCTTTATTTGGTCCTCATTTTCGAATATTTATATGTACTTATAATGAAAAAGAAAACACCTTTTAGAACGAAGTCCCAGGGGCATAGAAAATAATTTTTAAACAGATTTCTTTATTTGACCGCTAATATTCAAATATTAGAGGATGTAAGAATTAAAAAAAATAATCTAGGCTTTACGGCGCCCTCTAAAGATAGTGTATAAAGAAAAAATGAAAAATCAAACATGTCCTTACAAATTGAAGGAATAAAAATATAATGTTCATATATTACACGCTCTTAATTCTCCCTTTTATTATTGCTGATATAAAGGGAAGCACGCAGGTGACGCTTCAACCATTGAACTTTGAGAGATTCAAGGTCTCTCGTACAGTGAAAATAGTTAACCGTTTTCTATTTCTATTATGAGAGAGATACATTATATAGCAATGAAAGCATTTCCATTATACATTTGCAGTGAGAACACTCTTTTCTCCTCGATCAAATTTTTGATTAGAGGAAGAGAGAGTGTGTAGAAGAATTAAATATGGGAAAAGGAAGAGTAATCATAATATACGAGCGTGACAATGAATTTAATTCAGAAGGTAGATTGACAGGACCTATGCTGATAATATGCATTGCTGTTGCTTCAGCTGGACTTATGTATGGATATGATATTGGTATAAATGGTAAATCCTCTCACTATCCCTGTGCATTGTTAGTCTATTTTATGGGAAATCAGTCATTATGATTGAGTTCGACATTTCATCTAACTACGGTTAGGATATTTTTGTAACTGTCAGGTAGCATAACAAAAGCAGAATCATTTCTGAAGAAATTCTTCCCATCAGTTTTGCGTAGCCAGAAAAATGCGAAAGTTGTGGATGGCTTTTGTTTATTTTATAGTTGGAAACTAACAGCATACAACTCCTCTTTGTATATTGCTGGTATCTTTTCAGCCTTAATGGCAGGTCGCTTGACAACGTCAGCAGGTCGTAAAGGCGCCTTAATCATTGGTGGTATCATTTACTTGATTGGTGTAAGCCTTCATGCATTAGCAGTAAATATGGGAATGCTCTTTTTAGGTCGTGTCTTTACTGGATTGGGAATTGGTTTCATAAATCAGGTGTGCTAATAATTTATTTGTTGCTATATGTGTAATCACTTGCTAATGTTGTTGAATGGTGGCTATAAACCGTCATTTTATGTTGATGTAACCACACCACGTAAGATGATGGTCTTTCTTAGAATTGTCATAAAAATGGAAATGTTGAGATTAGTCTTTTGAGTTAAATATTTAAAAATTTTAGGCTCACCTACTAACAAGTGGAAGATATTAGTAGTCAAAATATGATGGTAGAATATTTAAGTGTGTCAGATAAAAAGACCAAGATCTCGCAGTCGTTTCATTCAAAATGTATTGGATTGTGTCCCACATTAGCTAGTAAAGGAGAATTACTTGGATTTATTAATTGAATAGATCACTACACCCAATAAGTTAGTCTTTAAGGTCGAATACCAAAAAATCTAAAGTCCAGCCCCTTAAGGGAAGTTACTTGATTTCCTGACATAGGACAAGTTATTCCACTCAATAAATTAGTATTTTGAACTGAATACCTAAAAATCCTTGGTTCAGCTCCCCAACAACAACAATGATGACAATTTTAAGACTATTATCTATATTCGTTTTGAACTGTCATTGCTAGATGTTTTTGTAGTATTGGCTTACTGATGGTGTTAAATGGTGATTATATACAGACAGCTCCAATATATCTAGTCGAGATGGCTCCTACGAAATGGCGAGGTGCAATTGGGATAGGCTTCCAAATATTCTTCTGGTCTGGGGTGGCTGGCGCAAGTTGGATTAATTATTTTATAATGTCCTCCTTAAATTTCAAGAGATGGCGCATCGCCGTAAGTGTATCTGGATTTCCTGCCACTCTAATGACCATCATAGCTTTCTTCATACCCGACACACCAAGTAGCCTTATCCAACGAGGCAAAGTGCAACAAGCTCTTAAATCCTTGAATCAAGTCCGTGGCACTAAATTTGATTCTGAAAATGAGTTGAAATACCTAATTAAATACAATGAAGACATGAGGATTGCCAGTGAGACACCATACAAGATGCTTTTGGAAAGGAAATACAGACCCCACCTCTTGTTTGCAATCGCTCTCCCAACATTTCAAGCACTTACAGGCTTCAATTTAAATGCCGTGGTTGGACAACTTATTGTTACATCCCTTGGCATTAGATTGAAAGATGTTTTTCCTATACTTATAATACAGAGCACAATTTTTTTTGTCTGCCTGCTTTTAACGGGTTATTTGATTGATAGAGTTGGACGTAGGATCATGTTAATAGTAGGTGGGTGCCAAATCTTCATTTGTCAGGTTAGTATCGTATTGCAACTATTTTGTTCTCCTTTCTTTCAAGGGAAAATGACCTTAGATCCTCATATTTCTCCTTTTTATTTTACCACTCAAGTTCTCATTTATTTTTAATTTTTTAATATAACACTTTACATCTTTCACATTATAATTTTAATATTTGAATTTTATTTTTAAAAAAATCCGTTTATAGCTAATCATTTATTAAGAAAAATCAATAAGCTTAATACAAAAACGGAAAAAGAAATAATAATAACTTGGTCCCGGGCATCTACCAATAAATCTGATTGTTAACAACTCTTCATATCATTTGACAAACATGTCACATTAAACTAGTAATAAGATTATAATTGTAAAAAAATTTATAAGCTTATAATTTTTCATATTATAGTTTTAAGTTGAGAGTTGAAATAAATAATAAAAAAAATTAGGGACTAAAAAAGGGGGAAAACATTAGAATAAATTATCTAATGTTTAAAATAATTTGGCGCTTCTTCTTTATTTAGATTATCTATCAGTATCATTTTCCAGTTTATCTAATATATGTGTCGGTTGTGCAGGTAATACTGGCAATCTTAATGGCATCAGAATCACGGTCACATGGGACTTCAATATTCTCGAAGCGCTCAGCCTTTGTGGCGCTAATCTTCAGATGCTTCCTTGGTGTAGGAATGGCATTGTCTTGGGGGCCGCTACCTTGGATTTTGAACTGCGAGATATTGCCCATTGAGGTTCGCTCGGCTGGTCAAGGATTAAGCACTGCCATCAGTTTCGCATTAAGTTTTATCACAATTCAAACAGTCTATCCAATGTTATGCCACTTGAAGTATGGGGCATACTTATTTTATGCTGGATGGACTCTCATTATGACGATATTTGTGGTTTTGTTTCTGCCTGAGACAAAAAGGATTCCCTTAGAATCCATGGACATAATTTGGCATGGCCATTGGTATTGGCATCGATTTTTTGACCAAACCATGCTAAAATCAAAATTAGTTGAGTTATCCGAATCAGAATCAGTTGAGCCATCAGAATCAGTTCGGTCGTCAGAAACAATTCACCTAAAGAGTTGATTATGGAACAAGACAATAGAATGTTGTGACTATCTAGAAAATTAGTGTTGCACACAAATTTTTTTTAATTAAAATGTCAGAAAAGAAATTAGTGGCTCCCAGGTGATAAATTAACTCTTCAATCATCACAAAATCGGCAGGAGCATCATCAATTATCATCACGATGAATAGCTACCGTTTGCAAGGTTATTTTTACATTCCTCTCCTAAGATTTCGCATATTTATAGTTTAGTAGAAAGTATGAAGGTGTTTTTACGGGCCTCCCTTGCTGTTAGTGTAAAGTTATGTATAGTATCAGTACATGAGGTTAAATCGTAAAAGCTCATTTAAAATTAAAAAAAAAACTTAGAAACTTAAACTGTAGCAGCACTGGCAAGCACGAAGTACCTGCTGCATCACTCCATTAGCCGGTCCAATTCATTATCCGTTGTGTAATATTTGAAAATAACTCTTCACAAAGGTGTAAATCTCATGCAAACTGATTTACGATTTCACACAACATTCACCACTCAGTAGCAACGATTTGGAAACATTGAGTATTATCGAGCTTGAGGATCAAGATTCATCACCATTTTGAACTTGCCCATGAACGAGACAAGGTTGGGTGGTGGTAGAAGATTGCTGAGGAGCGAGTACAAACGGCAGCGTGGTTCCTTCCGCGACTGGTACTGAAGCTCCGAAGAGGTCAGCTCTATTAAACACTATTGCATGTAATTTATAAATTTGGCTTTCTTCGTTTTGGATATATAAGATGAAAAATTTGGTGCTGCCATGTTGTGTATCTTTGTTTAAAGGATTATGGTTTTTGATGTATATTGAATTGGTAGGAAAATCATGTTAACAGCCACTATCCTGTGATGTTACAGATATGCAGAACCTGCTTAGAGCTTAATAAAGCATGTAAATGCATAAATTTGTAATATTTATGTGATTGGGAATGGAAAAAATGAGTTAATTCATTTGAAGTCAGAGGCTCTGATTTTATGAAATAGCTTTTATTTTTCCCTGCCTACCTGGTGAAGATGATCATGGATTTTTGGCCAATGGTTCATCGTTCATTTATTTCGTAATGCATGACTGCAGGAGTGCAAATTGTGCTGTATTGCCAAATTTTATAAGTTGTAGCCATCGTTTAGAGTTTAATAATAAAATACCACTACAATAAAATAAGTAATAGATCACTGAAAATAACTGTCATAAAAAGAGATATATGATAGATTGTCTATCCGTCATCTATGTTACTGTCATTAATTTATAACAAAAGTATGATAAATTATCATTAATTTTAATTATTAATATTATATTGGAAAATTTAATTTTTGAAACCAATTTTGCATAACTTAGGAATTCATAAAATTTTATTAATAATAATAATAGTAAAATTCAAATTATAATAAAAATAAAATAATAATAATAATAATAATAATAATTTTTAAATAATATTAATTTTCCAGCCAAAAAATTCAAATAATTTTAAATTTCCCTCTAAAATGTTGTGTGACAGATATATGATTGTGAAAAATCATCATGAATTCATGACAAAAAATATTCTGTTACAAAAATATTCATATATAAGGCTTTAATTACTTCAAGGACTTCAAATATTTCCTCTTATTTACATAACATACAGTGAGCAAAATTAATAGACTACTACAGACTGTACATTCTCAAATATCATATACCAACCTTAGTTAGGTACTTTTATCATAACACAGTGTTACATAAAGCATACATTAAGATTAAGCCAAATAAAAAAATAATAGGCAGTTCCACCACCATAATTTACGATAATTGCAAGCAGTGGTCATCCCTAAAATATATTAATGGTCACTAATATTTCACTAGACATTGAAGTGGCTTAGATAATTATACACAAAATAGTTAGTTAACTCTTAAAATGACATTTGGCAACTCTGGCCGAGCAAAACCTTGGAAATGTTGTCAGGATCATAAAAATGAACTTCTTTAACATAATGCCAGTTACTTCTTTTTAGTTTGCTCACTTTTCATTAGAACAGACATAACCCTGCAAGCTTGGTTCTTTAATGGCACAACCAAAGGCTTAAAGAAAAAATAATAATTAAAATTTGATTTCAAATTAATACCTCCAAGAACTCACCTTCGAGCTGTTTTAAAAGCTGCCGTATCTACACCAAGAAAAGTCATTTAGAGTTGTTCATAACTTAGAATCAATTTTCTTACAATTCAATTTACCACTACTCCATCAAAGCAAATATTGAGTAAAAAGGTCCGCAAATGAAAAAAAAAGTCAAAAAGCTTCACCTTCACTGCATCCTCCACTTTAAAGCCCAACAATAGTAATGCCTATAAACAAGAATTTTATAGTTGTAAAATCCAAGTGAAAAGTCAAATAACGATCAAATATCTTAATCTTATAGTTATGATCTAATTAAAAAGGTAAAATCTTGAAGCTTTTACCAAACCTTTCTTTAAGCCATTTACTCTCCAAGAAAACTGTATTGTTGAATTTCAGTATAATCATAATTAAATTTTAATCACTTCAACTTTTTTTCCGACAATAACAAAACTGGATTCATATTTAAGATCAAAGTGTATGTAATAATATTAGCCGTACAGCCATACAACCATGTTTAACTGAAAGTCAAATTGGCAAAACATTTGCAGTAAGGTTCCAGCAAAACATGTCGAACAATGAAATTTTGCTGTTGATCTTTCAATTTTGACACTTTCTTTTTTAATCTTGAAAGAAAAATAAAATGGTGAAGTACGAGATTTAAATTAGAGAAAGTGCATGTTTAAAAAAAAGGAAAGAGAAAAGAATCTGAAATTTAGGAATAAAATACATAACTTTAGTAACTGATAGAGAGAAATATTAAAAATAAATCCTTACCATCCTCTAAATCTTAGGAAAAAATTAGATTAGGAGAGAATTCAAGTCCTATAATTTGATGTGTTATATTACGCATAAAGAAAGAAGCATTCATTACAAGAAATTGGGGGGGTGGAGGTGGGATCATAAGCATTTAAAGGAATGAACTTTGGACTTCGGTTTATTCACTCGGAACTTCTGTAACACGCTTGTAAAAGTAAATTAACAACTCAATATTCAATTGAAAAGCAACAAAGACAAAAAATTATTTTAGAATGTAAAATTAATATGCAAATTAAAAACAGAGACAAGGGTAAGCGCACACACAACTTCAGTTGATGCACGTGGCATTGGTGGGTGTATTAGTTCCAAGCTGTGAGCACAAGTGCTACTCGTCTTTGACGACAGAAAAAATAAAATTTTGAAATTTGTGAAACTGTATGTGGATTTGACGAAACTGAAGGAATCAAAAGAAGAGTTCAGAAAATCTCCTTAAGCGTGCACTCGAGACAAGCTTTGCTTTTCCTTTTAAACAACCAAAAACTCTAAGACAAAAAAAAACAAAAAAAAAAACTTAACTTCTAACCAATTTTGTACTTGAAAACAAAATTTTATAATTAAAAAGACAATAGAATAGGAAATAACTAAAGCAGTAATCCTTTCAATTTGATGCAAAGAGCTGGCAAGGTCTGACTACCTCTATTAGGATACCCAACAAACATATTTTTCGGTGAGACATTTGATCGAATAGCAAATATGCATAGAGGATGCTGTACAATTACCAACCCTGCCATACCTAATTTCAGCAAAGAGGAAAAAAAATCATCCTATAAAATTTAAACACTAAGAACTTTATAGAAAAAAAAAAGAAACAAAAATAACTAATTTACAGAATTAAAAGTAAATCAGGAATGATATTTCATTATCCATACATCAACTAATTTTTTTTTTCAATTAAGGGTATCTCTGTGTATGAACCACACAAAAATTCATCTTCAATCCAGCCACCGTTAGCATATAAAAATATGAAGAGAAATATATCAATATTGTTTTTAGTAAACAAATTACAACTCGCCTATTGAGACGTTGGTTTGATTTTTGAATGACTGGGGAATCGATTTTAAAACCCATTCTGATCCTCTGAATTGTAAATTAATTATTATTTCTATAAAAAAATTTCAAAACAGAATCGATTAAAACACGAATCGGATCATACCTAGGGTTTAGAAGAGATGAAAAATTGAGAAAATGCAGCAGGTTCTTTGGACTCAAACGCATCCTCGCTCGTTCTCGCTCAATATCGTTGTGAAATCAATGAGTTTTTGTAATGGCTAGAATTCTTTTAAAGAAGCTAGGATTTGTTATTCCCTAATATGTAGGCAATAATTTATTAGCTACTCTCCATTTTTAATTTCTTCCAATGCTTTAAAAGAGAAAGAATGGAAATCCACTTCACAACAAATATAATTATCTCAATAAAAGTTTTCCTCATAAATTAGTTCTTTGTGGTGTTCTTCTTCTTGGTCATTACAATTTTGCGGTCATTCCATGAACTCAGGGTTTGAGCAAGAGAAGAAACTGAATTTTCGAAGATTTTAAAAATTGGAGTGAGTTGATTTTGCATTCAAATCAGACAACCTGATATTGCACTGAAATCAACATTTCTCCAAGAAATTGGGGTGAGCTGCTGTTAATTTTCTGCTTAGATTGACTCAACCCTCTTTTTTTTGCGAGCCAATTCGTGTAGATACCCTGTAATACTATCAAAATTATTCCAATACCCAAAAAATTGATTTTATTAAAATTTTCATGAATGTCCTCTGAAAACTCATGTGAATTACCAAAGTATCCTCAACTTAAAATGCTTACATGGCTGAAACATGACTCGTACATGCCAAATCGAGTTTGGACGAGTATACATGACTGAAATGTGTTTCGAGAAGGGGTAGCGCTGGAGTTTAGAGAAGGCGAAGACTATTTCATTGCTGCACAGTCAGGCGACGGGAGCTGATCCGTTGCTGCACTAAAGCCGGAATTTTACTTCTTTAGGTAAGTAGCTCCTTCTTCTAATTAGTTGATATGGTTATGATATTTAGGGAAAACAAATTAAGGTTTTACATTGAAAAAATAGATTAAATTGGTTGTAAGTCTCTCATAACATATTCAAAAATAAATTTTGTAACTATTTTGCTCCATGAAAATGGTGAAAAATTAATGAATTGTGCATATTATAATTTGGTCATGCAAGGTCATGTGACACATGATTTAAGGTCGTGTAATGTGACTTTATGTAATACATGACCCTCAGTCATTTATTACATGACTTCCTATTCTTCTTGCATGTTTGACTTGCATGATGTGTTTGAGCTTTAGAAATCTACGTGTTTGTTGATGTGTTTTCTATTTTTTGATAATGGTTGAATATGTCGATTGATAAGAGTGTTCAACATGTGCTGCTAAATTCATGCAATGGCCTATCTTCAGCTTCAAAATAGATGTGAAATGGTGATGGAGGCTTCATCTTTTTCATGGAATTATTTATAGGCAAATTTGCTGCCAATATTACTATTGGAATCAATGGTAATATTAACAACTTTGTTTCTTTTCCCCCAAATCTCAAACTTCTAAGGAATGTCACTTTAATGTGGATATTTTAGACTTTTCAGTATACTTATATGTCTTTGTCACCAGCTTTTGCCAAATATTAGCTGTGCAATTGTACTTGTTAGCCATCGAAAGGGTATTTTTGTCATTTTATCAATTCACAAATGGTCAACCGACGAAAATACAAACCGCAGAGGAGGTTTGTAAAAATACTTTAATACTTTCTATTAAATTGTAAATACATGAAATCTTAAGAGACGTATGTAAAAATAACCCATCATTCGTAACTTGTCCTTTCCTAATTTAGCTACCATTTATACATAAATAGCTCTGTAAACTAGGGATGGCAAAATAATCCAGACCCGGCCCGGACCTGGACGAACTTGGATAATCCGAGCCGGGTTGAACCCGTATCAGAGTATAAAAAATCTGGATCCGGAATGGATTTTAATAACCCAGATGAATCCGGGTCCGGATGCGGGTTTGGGGTAACCCGTATATCCAGAACCTGAACCCGAATACCTTTTTCTTATATTATTTTTAATTATATTTATTAGTTTACAAACATTAAAAAAAACCCTAATTCTATCTTTCTACTCACGATTTTACGAACACAAACACTAAAACATAATAGTTGTGCCGCCTCCCGCTGTCCCGCAGGCAAAGTGCCAAACTCAAACAACCATCAGCTGGGTTCACCATTGTCGCAAGGTCGGGCTTGCCATCGTTGCAAGGTTGGGTTCGCCACTGTCAAAAGCTTGGGTTCCCCACCGTCGCAACTCATTTGGTTCACCAACGTTACAGCTCGACAGCTCCTCTATTCATCATCATCGACAGTCTTTTTTGAGCTGTGACAGGCTGACAGCTCACCTTCCTCCACCATCAACTGCCATGAACACCATTGATTCACCAGCGTGAATTGTGAGTTTTTGGCATTTCGTTTTGATGCTGTTATACTTTGTTTTATGTGATTTGTGCTATGTTTGGTCTGATATTGATTTGTGTGTGTTATACTTTGTGATTTGATTTATGCTTGAAATATTGTTGATTGTTGGTGATAATAGATTCGAAATTGTATATTTAAAATGTTAGAATGTTGTTACAGTTAAAAATAAATTGTTGTTGTTAATAGATTCGTTGTTGTTAATAGATTCAAAAATATGTCTTTAAAATGTTAAAACGTTGTTACAGTAAATATATATATATATATATACACACACACACACACACGAATCTATTAGTTTAGATATTTATTTAGATGTTTAATTTGTTTTGACATAATTCTTGTAGGGTGTTAAATTCGTAATGGAAAATGAACAAAGAGTTTATTTAGATGTTTCTGAGACTGATGAAAGTGTGGGTGTGAGGGTTGGCATGGATATGGCAATAGAAAATAATGATATGACTGCTGAATTAGAACCTGATTCAACAACAGTAAAGCAGGGGAGTGGGAGTGGGAGTGGGAGTGGCCGTAGGGGTAATACTACTGTTGTCGCTTCAAAAAGACGAGGCGTTGGCAGCAAAGAGAGTAGTTCAAGTAGATTAGTTTTTTATGCTTGGAATCATTTTAAAAAGGTTAAGTTAGGCAAGGAAGTTCAGGCGATTTATAATTATTGTGGTTATGCAAGGGCATTATTCTCATGGCACCGATCACTTGATTAATCATGCTAAACGTTGTCCTAGAGGGTCAATCAAGAATGTGCAGCAAATGCACCTTTCTTTTTCTTTTAAAGCAGATGGAACTACTATTCAGTAATTATAGTACTAAACCAAAGTGGGATATGGCAACAATGAAGTTTTTTATAGCTAGAATGATTGTACTGCATGAGCTTCCGTTATCATTTGTTGAATATATTGGGTTTTACGAACTATTAAAGCTTCTCCTACCTTCAATTGAGACTATTAGTAGAAACACTATCAAAGTTGAAATTTTGAAGCTTTACGATATTGAAAAGACGAAGGCAATGAGTATTTTAGAAGCTTGTGAGAGTAGAATTGCAGTGGCTATGGATATGTGGACTGCTAATAACCAAAAGAAAGGGTATATGGTTGTTACATCACATTACATTAATAGCTCGTGGGTATTGCGAAGTCGTATTATGAGGTAATATTCTCGAGATTTTTTTTATTTCAACATAAATGAATGTTTGCATTATTGAATATTTTGATTTTTTTTTACATTTTTAGGTTTATATATGTGCCAGCTCCACATAGTGGTGAAGTTATGTGCAATGAGTTGTATGAGTGTTTGATGGAGTGGAATATAGATAGAAAGTTGTCTACTGTAACTGTTGATAATTGTTCTGCAAATGAGTCCATGATTGATTTGTTGTTGGGGAAATTTTCAATTAGTTCAATGATTATGGGTGGCAAATTCCTTCACATGCGTTGTTGTGCTCATATATTGAACTTGATAGTTAAGGATGGTTTATTTGTGATACAAAAAGAAGTTGAAAAAATTAGAGAGAGTGTCCATTACTGGACAGCAACACCTTCTAGTTTTGAAAATTTTGAGGTTGCAAAAAAAAAAAATTAGGTGTTGAAGAAACTAAAAACTTAGCACTTGATTGTAAAACTAGGTGGAATTCCACTTATTTGATGCTTAGTACAACTTTGTTGCATAAAGATGTATTTGTTCGTTTAAAGCAGCGTGATAGAAATTATACATCTTTGCCTAGTGAGTTAGAGAGGAATTTTTCAAAGCTTATGTGTGAGTATTTGAAGAGTTTTTATAAGTTGACAGAACTTTTTTCGGGGACACGATATCCAACATCTAATTTATTTTTTGGCAAGATTTGTGAAATTAGATTGTCAATGAACGCATGGTTACAATCACCAATTGAGGGGGTAAAAAATATGGCCACTAAGATGATTGCGAAGTATGACAAATATTGGGATGTTATTCATGGAGTTCTTGCTGTGGGCACTTTGTTAGATCCTAGGCGTAAAATGTTGTTAATTAACTTTCTATTTCCAAAACTCTATGGAGAAAGAGCTGAATTCGAAATTGAAAGGGTGTGCAAATTATTTGTTGATTTAGTGCATGAGTATGAAGTAAAATATTCATCAAATTCAAATTGGGGGGTTAATGATTCAGCTAGTTCTCAAGGCGCTGCAGCAGATGATTCTGTTATGGTAGACTTAGACTTAGATGAGATGGCTGAGTGGGAATCATTTAGAAATCAGAACTCACAAAATAATCATTTCAAAACAGAATTTGAGCTTTATCTTGAGGAAAGTACTTTGCCTTCAACTAGTTAATTTGATATTTTGTCATGGTGGAAGAATAATCAAGGCAAATATCCTATACTTGCAAAGATTGAGAGATACTTTTTGGCCATTCCCGTATGAATAGTTGCTTTCGAGTCCGTTTTTAGCACTGGAGGTAGACATTTGAGTTCTCATCGCAGTAGACTTCAGCCATCTACAGTGGAGGTGTTGGTGTGTACTCAAAATTGGTTTTGCCTTGACCACAACTTAAAAGGTATGGAAAATTTATTTATTACATAAAAATAAATTAATTTGTTATAGTATCAATTTATCACTAACTAGCTGTTTTGTTTCTTATTTTTATAATTTATGCATGTTTTTTTAGATGGAATTCTAGAGGAAGCAATACTTTCTGCAGAACAGCTTATTGAAAGTTTGATGAGTCATTGTGAACAACAATGAATCAAGTGAAGAAGAATAGAAAATGATGGAGAAAAGTTTAAACTTTAGATTTGTGGTTTTTAATTTAAACTTTGAATTGTAGACTTGTGTTATGGATTTATATTTGTGGTTGTTTGATTACTTGAAACATTGAAATTTATGGATTTAAATCACTGGATGTGTTATTGCTGAGAAACTTGTATTGTTTATGAATGATTTACAACTTGGATGTGTTATTGCTTAGAAATGAATATAAAGATCTTATTTTAGCATGCACTTTGCAGAGAGTTGATTAATTGTGAGCACTGGACTGATGTTACAAGCTTTGACTATTATGCCATTTTAGTTTGTTGTTCTGAATTTTCATTTATCATAGGTTAGAATAGAATTGTAGAAATTGATTTATTGATCCGGGTTCAAAACCTGGAATCCGAGAACCTGGATTTTTCCGGGTTGAACTCGGCCCAGACCCGAATGGGAAAAAGTCGGGTTTTAATCCGAGTCTGGGAGAAAGAAAATGAAATGCAAGTTATGCAACCCAAGAGGGGGGGTGAATTGAGATTTTAAAATTAGGCAATACAATTCGCACAACAATTTAATATATTGCGTTAATCAAATAAAAAACAATAAATTCAATCAAGCACAATATTAAAAGAGTAAGGGAAAAGAAAACAAACACAAAAATTTTTACGTAGTTCGGCTATCCCCGCCTATGTCCACGTCTCCAAGCACACACGGTTTGAGGCTTTCACTATCCAAGCCTCCCAAGGCTTCAAATGTTTACAATTGACTTCCAAGGTGTCAATGGACCTTTACAACAAAAGATTATCTCCCCAATCTCTTCACCCCAAGTGTTTCTCACACTTGTACACTCACAATTTGATGAGAAATAAAAATCACAACAATGAAACTCTCTTTAAGAGTAGATAACAAATTATAGCTCAATGATGATTCAATAAGTGATGATTTGGAAATAAAAGCTCAATATATGTTATATGATCTTGTTTATACTTGCATTAATTCTTAAAATGAAGTTGGAGTTGAGTTTTTATAGTTAAAGTCCAAAAACTAGCTGTTATAGGCAAATTCCCGCGCCCAAGTAGTTAGCCGCTTGATTTATCTGGCTAGCCGCTCATGAACAGTGATATTACCGTTATTTTTGAATTTTGCTACAGTAATACTATTTGCTAAAATTACACTTTAGCCTAAAACTTTTATAATTATACTACGGCCCAAAATGTTATAAAACTTTACAAATAGGTCTAATTTAAGAATTTCCTAAGAATAATTGTCTTTCCAAAACTTTCTAAAGTATGATATGGCTCCAAAGATATTATTATTTTTGTTTATTTAGATGTTTCTGAGACTGATGAAAGTGTGGGTGTGAGGGTTGGCATGGATATGGCAATAGAAAATAATGATATGACTGCTGAATTAGAACCTGATTCAACAACAGTAAAGCAGGGGAGTGGGAGTGGGAGTGGGAGTGGCCGTAGGGGTAATACTACTGTTGTCGCTTCAAAAAGACGAGGCGTTGGCAGCAAAGAGAGTAGTTCAAGTAGATTAGTTTTTTATGCTTGGAATCATTTTAAAAAGGTTAAGTTAGGCAAGGAAGTTCAGGCGATTTATAATTATTGTGGTTATGCAAGGGCATTATTCTCATGGCACCGATCACTTGATTAATCATGCTAAACGTTGTCCTAGAGGGTCAATCAAGAATGTGCAGCAAATGCACCTTTCTTTTTCTTTTAAAGCAGATGGAACTACTATTCAGTAATTATAGTACTAAACCAAAGTGGGATATGGCAACAATGAAGTTTTTTATAGCTAGAATGATTGTACTGCATGAGCTTCCGTTATCATTTGTTGAATATATTGGGTTTTACGAACTATTAAAGCTTCTCCTACCTTCAATTGAGACTATTAGTAGAAACACTATCAAAGTTGAAATTTTGAAGCTTTACGATATTGAAAAGACGAAGGCAATGAGTATTTTAGAAGCTTGTGAGAGTAGAATTGCAGTGGCTATGGATATGTGGACTGCTAATAACCAAAAGAAAGGGTATATGGTTGTTACATCACATTACATTAATAGCTCGTGGGTATTGCGAAGTCGTATTATGAGGTAATATTCTCGAGATTTTTTTTATTTCAACATAAATGAATGTTTGCATTATTGAATATTTTGATTTTTTTTTACATTTTTAGGTTTATATATGTGCCAGCTCCACATAGTGGTGAAGTTATGTGCAATGAGTTGTATGAGTGTTTGATGGAGTGGAATATAGATAGAAAGTTGTCTACTGTAACTGTTGATAATTGTTCTGCAAATGAGTCCATGATTGATTTGTTGTTGGGGAAATTTTCAATTAGTTCAATGATTATGGGTGGCAAATTCCTTCACATGCGTTGTTGTGCTCATATATTGAACTTGATAGTTAAGGATGGTTTATTTGTGATACAAAAAGAAGTTGAAAAAATTAGAGAGAGTGTCCATTACTGGACAGCAACACCTTCTAGTTTTGAAAATTTTGAGGTTGCAAAAAAAAAAAATTAGGTGTTGAAGAAACTAAAAACTTAGCACTTGATTGTAAAACTAGGTGGAATTCCACTTATTTGATGCTTAGTACAACTTTGTTGCATAAAGATGTATTTGTTCGTTTAAAGCAGCGTGATAGAAATTATACATCTTTGCCTAGTGAGTTAGAGAGGAATTTTTCAAAGCTTATGTGTGAGTATTTGAAGAGTTTTTATAAGTTGACAGAACTTTTTTCGGGGACACGATATCCAACATCTAATTTATTTTTTGGCAAGATTTGTGAAATTAGATTGTCAATGAATGCATGGTTACAATCACCAATTGAGGGGGTAAAAAATATGGCCACTAAGATGATTGCGAAGTATGACAAATATTGGGATGTTATTCATGGAGTTCTTGCTGTGGGCACTTTGTTAGATCCTAGGCGTAAAATGTTGTTAATTAACTTTCTATTTCCAAAACTCTATGGAGAAAGAGCTGAATTCGAAATTGAAAGGGTGTGCAAATTATTTGTTGATTTAGTGCATGAGTATGAAGTAAAATATTCATCAAATTCAAATTGGGGGGTTAATGATTCAGCTAGTTCTCAAGGCGCTGCAGCAGATGATTCTGTTATGGTAGACTTAGACTTAGATGAGATGGCTGAGTGGGAATCATTTAGAAATCAGAACTCACAAAATAATCATTTCAAAACAGAATTTGAGCTTTATCTTGAGGAAAGTACTTTGCCTTCAACTAGTTAATTTGATATTTTGTCATGGTGGAAGAATAATCAAGGCAAATATCCTATACTTGCAAAGATTGAGAGATACTTTTTGGCCATTCCCGTATGAATAGTTGCTTTCGAGTCCGTTTTTAGCACTGGAGGTAGACATTTGAGTTCTCATCGCAGTAGACTTCAGCCATCTACAGTGGAGGTGTTGGTGTGTACTCAAAATTGGTTTTGCCTTGACCACAACTTAAAAGGTATGGAAAATTTATTTATTACATAAAAATAAATTAATTTGTTATAGTATCAATTTATCACTAACTAGCTGTTTTGTTTCTTATTTTTATAATTTATGCATGTTTTTTTAGATGGAATTCTAGAGGAAGCAATACTTTCTGCAGAACAGCTTATTGAAAGTTTGATGAGTCATTGTGAACAACAATGAATCAAGTGAAGAAGAATAGAAAATGATGGAGAAAAGTTTAAACTTTAGATTTGTGGTTTTTAATTTAAACTTTGAATTGTAGACTTGTGTTATGGATTTATATTTGTGGTTGTTTGATTACTTGAAACATTGAAATTTATGGATTTAAATCACTGGATGTGTTATTGCTGAGAAACTTGTATTGTTTATGAATGATTTACAACTTGGATGTGTTATTGCTTAGAAATGAATATAAAGATCTTATTTTAGCATGCACTTTGCAGAGAGTTGATTAATTGTGAGCACTGGACTGATGTTACAAGCTTTGACTATTATGCCATTTTAGTTTGTTGTTCTGAATTTTCATTTATCATAGGTTAGAATAGAATTGTAGAAATTGATTTATTGATCCGGGTTCAAAACCTGGAATCCGAGAACCTGGATTTTTCCGGGTTGAACTCGGCCCAGACCCGAATGGGAAAAAGTCGGGTTTTAATCCGAGTCTGGGAGAAAGAAAATGAAATGCAAGTTATGCAACCCAAGAGGGGGGGTGAATTGAGATTTTAAAATTAGGCAATACAATTCGCACAACAATTTAATATATTGCGTTAATCAAATAAAAAACAATAAATTCAATCAAGCACAATATTAAAAGAGTAAGGGAAAAGAAAACAAACACAAAAATTTTTACGTAGTTCGGCTATCCCCGCCTATGTCCACGTCTCCAAGCACACACGGTTTGAGGCTTTCACTATCCAAGCCTCCCAAGGCTTCAAATGTTTACAATTGACTTCCAAGGTGTCAATGGACCTTTACAACAAAAGATTATCTCCCCAATCTCTTCACCCCAAGTGTTTCTCACACTTGTACACTCACAATTTGATGAGAAATAAAAATCACAACAATGAAACTCTCTTTAAGAGTAGATAACAAATTATAGCTCAATGATGATTCAATAAGTGATGATTTGGAAATAAAAGCTCAATATATGTTATATGATCTTGTTTATACTTGCATTAATTCTTAAAATGAAGTTGGAGTTGAGTTTTTATAGTTAAAGTCCAAAAACTAGCTGTTATAGGCAAATTCCCGCGCCCAAGTAGTTAGCCGCTTGATTTATCTGGCTAGCCGCTCATGAACAGTGATATTACCGTTATTTTTGAATTTTGCTACAGTAATACTATTTGCTAAAATTACACTTTAGCCTAAAACTTTTATAATTATACTACGGCCCAAAATGTTATAAAACTTTACAAATAGGTCTAATTTAAGAATTTCCTAAGAATAATTGTCTTTCCAAAACTTTCTAAAGTATGATATGGCTCCAAAGATATTATTATTTTACAAAAAGGTCCTTTTCAACATAATACCCATATTTTTCAAAGTTCTCAAAATTTTTCACTTTAGTCCAAAATATTCATAAATTATAGTATGGCCCAAAACATTTCAAATGTTTGTAAAAACATCCAACTCCAAAATTTAATAATAATACTTATTAAAATCAAAGATTTCAAAACTTAGCATTTAAGTCCAAATTACTCAAAACCATAAGGTACTTTATCTTATAAAAATAAAACCTTTTAGTTTATAAAAAGTAATTAATTAAATTAATCTCTTGAGCTTCTCAAATGCTAAATCATGCATCAATTAAATCATACCGGCTTTACAAGAATTTATCGTACTAATTTGTCAGTTGAGCTCTAAACTTTATTCTTGATTTCGTCGTTGTTCGTTGAGTGTCTTGAGCTTGATTTCACTTGATTCACTTGCATAAATATTAGCCTTCAAAAACTACTGAATATGTTTGTTATCATTTAATTACATATGTTTGTTATCATCATTTACATTATGTATAGCCCTTTAGGCTAATAGAAAATGGCGTCCGGGTCTGGAATCGGGAAGGCTAAACCCGGACCCGGACCCGAACTTTGCCATCCCTACTGTAAATGTTCAAACAAGCAACCAATCAATAACACCATCTCCTTTTTAATTGTCTTGCATATTGTTTACCACGTAACTATTTATTCTCTGTATTATTTTTTCTCATTAATTACACATATTCACAATCCATATCTTTGTTTGTATCTCCCATTCACAATCTCTCTTCACAGAAAAATACTTTGCTTTGCCATAATTAAATTATGAAAAGATTGAACTGCTTGGACATGAAAATAAGTAGGATATTTTAGTAAAATGACTCTTTATCTTTTTCAAGTAGCACTTGAAAAACAAAAGATATTTTTAGTCATTTAAAAAATCTATGCATTTTGGTCAACATCTCTTTCAGTCTAAATCTACTACCTCTTTTCATACCTCTTGTTCACTGTATCCATCCATTATTGCACAACTTTTGTTGATACAATTATTGTTCAACTTAAAATCAAAGATTAAATTTTATCAAGTATTATATATGTCACTAAAATCAAAATAACTTGAGGCCATTAATTATATTGCTCTACATATACCTTAAAGCTACATTGACCACAACCAACCAAGCAAATTTCTCAATAAGTTCTTTAAACACATTATTTTGTGAGATTTTTATCCCTATAAAACTCGGTCTTTAATCATGTTTCAAATTTTAAAGATTTTAATATGAATTAAATGAGTGTTTATCCCTTAGCAATCACCAATGTTCAATGACAACTGATTTTTTTTTTTACACCATATCTCATTTTGACGTTGATTGTTTTGTATTTTCAATAGGGAAAAGGATCGTTAAACCTCAAATATTTATAAAAAGGAACATAAACCCCTTTACATTTTAAAAAGATATTCAAATCTCTGTTTCTCAAGAAATTCTGTTTGCTTAACTGAAAATACATTTTAAACATGTAATTACTATTATACTCCTCTAGCATACTAGTCAATATATTGGTTTATTAACCTTTCCTTTCATCAAGCTGATGAGCTTGGGAGTGATGGTGGTGGCTTATTGACTTTACTCATAAAAAAACCTAGCCACAACAACACTTCGGTAAACAAGAAGAAATTCCTTCTGAAATAGTAACTAGACAACCCAAGGGGGGTGAATTCAGATTTTTAAAGCTTACGCTAAACAAACCATACAATAATTTAATCTAATGCTTTAATGAAATAAAAAATAATAAATTTAACAATACTAAAAAATAAAAGAGTAAGAGAAGAGAGAGCAAACACAAAGATTTTTACGTGGTTTGGCCAACCCCGCCTACGTCCACGCCTTTAAGCTCACCGGGGTTGAGGATTTCACTATTCAAGCGTCCCAAAGTTTCAAATGCTTACAATTGACTTCCAAGGTGTTAATTGACCTTTACAACAAGAGATTTTCCCAATCTCTTCATCCAAGTGTATTCCAACACTTACAACCTCTCAACTTGATTTTAAAAAAATGAATACAAATAAATTTTCCTCACACAATGTATTTGATTACAAATGAAAGCTCAATGTATGTAAATAAATTAAATGAATACAAATTTTATGGTCGGATTACAGAGAATGGCTCAATCATAACACTGGTTGTATAAATAAAATGAATTTGATTTGAGCCAATTTATAGTTGAAGAAGAAAATTAGCTGTTATTGAATTTTTGGTGATATTCGGCTTGCCGCTTTGTGTTAACCGGCTTGCCGCTTTATGTTACCGTTATGTTCAAAGATTTGAATTATTGCACATTCGGTTTGCCGCTTTTCATTTTCGGTTAGCCACTTTGACTCCAGAGAGCTTCTTATTGATAATACGTTTGCCGCTTTGATAAATCCGACTAGCTGCTTGCTACAGTGAAACAATTAGTTTCCAAAATTATAGTTTTGCCCCATTACTTTATAAAATTACACTATAACCTAAATATTTATAAAACTTTACAAATAAGTCCAGTTTCAAAATTTTAAAATAATATTTGTTGATTTCAAAGTTCTCAAAACTTTTCAATTTAAACCATAAACTTAAAACAACTAATTTCATAAAATCATTTTCTTGTTATAAAAACATAATGTGTAATTTTTTATTTATCCAAAACATGTGGTTTGTTATAGGGATGGCCGAATGCGGGTCTGGGTCCGGGTTCAGCCTTTCCGGATCCGGACCTGGATGAATATTTTTCTGTACCGGACTCGGACATAACCCGCATTTTTCCACTCCAGGTCCGATCCGGGTTCAACCCAGAAAAATTCAGGTTTTCGGATGGCGGGTTTCCAACCCGGATTGATGAATCTAATTTAAAAAAAAAACTAAATTCAACTGACAAATCAAAGGGAAATTCAAATCTAGGATTTCAGCAAATTAAATACAAATCCATGGCCTAAACAAACCAAATACAAATCAGCTTGGTTCGAACCCTGCAGGAACTCACGATTCGGCATTCACAAACTTGAAGGATTGGCATCCAGTGAGACAACAAACGGTGAAGGCAAGCTCGTTACTTTTGATTGTATCGGAACTAGTTATTGTTCGTGTCGGCAGCTGATACAAGTGACGACGACGATGATTTGATGATGAACAGCCGCGAAGTTGACAAGACGAGCTGATGATGATGATGATGAACAGCCGCGACGCGAAGGTGGGCAAGACGCCACGACGAGCTGATGATGATGATGATGAACAACTGTAACGTAAAGTTGGGCAAAACGCCAAGACAAGCTGATGATGATGATGAACAGCCACGAAGGTGGGCAAGTGAGTGTGACGACGACAATGATTTGATTTGATTTGATGAAGACGAGCTGAAGATGGAGAGGAAATGTGTTGCTGCGGCTGTGAAAGTGTAAATGAATGAAGCTCTATGGCACCTTTGGGTTCTTTTTTTTATTTATATTAAATTTTTTTAAAAAAATTAATATTAAAATTAAGAAATATCAGGGTCCGGATTCCGAACATCCAGGTTCGCTTAAAACCGGTACCGGACCCGGACATGTGCGGGTTTCTAAAATGGGTTCCGGATTCTGCATTTTTATACATCCGGTCCGAGTTCAACCCGGAACGGATCATTCGGGTTTATCCAGGTCTGGGCCGGGTCCGGAAAAATTTGCCATCCCTAGTTTGTTATCATCAAATTCAACATTTTATATCCATATAGGCTAACAATCTCCCTCTTTTTGATGACGACAAAACACATTATCGAATTTTGATTTAGTTATGAAAAAAAACTCCTCCTTAATAATTGCAAGATTAAAAATTGATTTAAAAAGCGCCCTACATGAATGCATATTTTTCATAACAAACAGTTATATATCATATCTCCCCCTTCATCATAAAAAAAGAGTAGAATGCTCCGCTTGAGTATATTATAAGTTTAAACAATTTGCCAATCAGATAAATTAACAACTTTAAATACATGTATTCTTCTCCCCCTTATCATAAAAAAGAAAACTTAGTGGAAAAGAAAAAGAGTAGCAAATTTGTTACCCATGTTGTCCAAGTAAAAATTTCGATAGAATCCCTCCCTATCAACAAGCATCACCTCAAATACAAGTTTAGTAATATCACTCCCAAATTATCATAAATCATGATACAAACCAACTTCATGCACAAATCATCACACAATCCATCAACCATAAAAAGATCATGAACCATCATTAGCAACTTACAACATAAAATCATCATATAAAATAACCATGTAATCAAATCATCATCATTTCTCACAATTATCAAAATCATCACCATAATCACATATCAACCATCAAAAGAATGCTCAAAGTATATGTTATTCTCCCCCTTTTGACATCATCAAAATGGTATATTACTTTGTCGCCCCCTTTTGATATCATCTAAAACAAGTAACGCATATTCAACAATACATCAATAAAGTACAAAAAATGCATCCATTTACCAATCATAGATCGTATAAGATCAAACTTTATCAAATACAATATAACCATCAAAGCATATTCTTTATCATCAAAACTTAAGTAAAGCATAAGTACATAATGGCAATAAATAGATCATCAAAATCAACATAGGCATTAAGATAAGCCATCATTATCAGCTAAAAGAATACGTGATCAAATTCATAAGTACAATAAGTCATATATGCCAATTTTATAAATGAATGATGATATAACACAATCAATGGCACAAGAATTCACACATACATAAGTGATAAACAATTAATACTTAGTGATGGATAATGATTTAGAAATATCAAATGAGAAAAAAAAAACATAAAGATAATGGATTTTTGTGAGATAAATGTTTGTGTTTGGCTTTTTGGAGAGAGTGTGATGAACAAATAAGAAAGATGAATAAATGACATGAAACATAATGATAGACAATTAAAAGGATGAAATCAAAGATTATATAATCATCAAAATCAAACAAAGGCATCATGATAAGTTGACATGCTACCATAATATATATCTATCCATGCATCATGATTACACACAATAATAATTAATTATGTAAACATACGAGCATGCTTTTGTAAATTCAAGCTATTATCCATCCATCGTGATTCATTAAACAAAATCAATATGGCAAACATTGTTACCGAACAATTAAATAATCTTGCCTCATCTTTTTCTCCTAAATCATGATCAAGTAATTATCCTCACAAGTTTTCATTAAGGAACTCTCCACCATTTCTTGATTATGGTGCCTACAAAAAATATTCAAATTGTTCCCTTTAGTACCCAAATACTTTTGGGTCCTTGAGTGTTAGCAATGGTTCTTTTTGAAACCCAAGCACATTTTACTCCATAATATGCATTTATTTTAACTCGACATCCAAGATTCATGTGATTATTTTGATTGCAATAGTGACATACAACATGATTGCTAATAGAGGTGCTCTTCACAAAGTAATTCTTATAAAACTTTTGTTTCAAATTTGGCTTATAACCAATGCCTCCTTTGGTGAACACACATTTTTATGAATTAAGCAAGTTATCCAACATCTTTTGCCCATTTGTAAATTTTAAGACAACATCATTAAGTTCAATATTTTTTTTCTTAAGCATTTTATTTTCCTTTTTCAAATCATATACATGTGATTCTATATGTTCATGTGAAGTGTTATGTTTCTCATTTGATAATGCAACTCTATCATGTAATGATTTATTTCTAATTATAGACATGTAATCTTTTCATTTAAAGATTCATTTTCATTTATGAGCTCTACTATTTTCTTTTTAAGACATGCATTCTTTTTACTAGTTTTCATCCATTCATCATACAATCCTTTAAAAGCATCATATAATTCATCATAAGTAGGAAGATCATTTACCTCATCAAGTTCATCATCTCCTATTGCTACAAGTGCTAGGTTTGATATTTCTTGTGAATCTTCTTCATCACTTGGTTCTTCATCGCTATCGTCCCAAGTAGCCACCATAACTTTCTTCTTGAGTTTGTTGAGAAGTGGACACTCAGATCTTATATGGCTAGGCTTTTTGCATTCAAAACAAACAATTGGCTGCTTCTTCACTTTCTTTACCTTAAGGTTTTCTCTCATGAGATCTTTAAACTTTCTTCTCTTGATTTGCTTCTTCAAGATCCTTTTAAACTTTCTAGTAATCATTTTAATGCCTTCATCTTCAAAGTCACTTCCATCATCATCACTTTCAACTATAGAAGATTTAAAAGCAAAGCTCTTCTTCTTTTTATCTTTATCAATTCTTTCATTAGCTATATCTTCTTCATATGAGATAAGTGAACCAATAAGATCATCAAGAGATAAAGTATTAAGATTTTTTGCTTCTTTTATAGCCGTTCTCTTTGGTTTCCACTTTTTCGGCAATGATCTTATAATTTTCTTCACTTTTTCACAATGACTAAATGTCTTTCCTAGTGCTTCAAGAGAATTCACAATATTGGTAAATCCAGTGTACACATCATGAACACTCTCATATGATTCCAATTGAAACATTTCATATTGCCTAGTGAATCTACTAATTTTGCACTCCTTGACTTGATTTGTTCCCTCATATACAACTTCAATTTTCTTCCAAATTTCATTAGCACTTTCACAATTAGAAACTCTATGAAATTCTTTCTTATCTAAAGCACAAAATAGAGCATTCATTGCTTTAGAGTTTAAAGACATCTTTTTTCTTTTCTAATTCACTCAATTAGCATGAACGTTTTGGAATATCATCTTCTACTTCATTTTTAGCTATAAGCATGAATGTACCATCACAAACAACTTTCCAAATTTCATATTTTAAAGATTACAAATAAATTTTTACCCTAGTTTTCTAATACGGGTAGTCATTACCATCAAAGAATGGTGGCCTAGTTGTGAATTGTCTTTCTCTGAAGCTAGAGTTATTTTGAGTTGCCATGGATCTTTTACTCTAGACGATTAAGTCCTAATAAGAGAACCTCGCTCTGATACTAAATGAAATAATAACTAAGCAACCCAAGAGGGGGGTGAATTGAGATTTTTAAAACTTAAACTAAACAAATCACATAACAATTTAATCTAATGCCTTAATGAAATAAAAAAAAATACATTTAACAATACTAAAAAATAAAAGAGTAAGAGAAGAGAGAGCAAACACAAAGACTTTTACGTGGTTCGGCCAACCCCGCCTACGTCCACATCTCTAAGATCACCGGGCTTGAGAATTTCACTATCCAAGCCTCCCAAGGCTTCAAATGCTTACAATTGACTTCTAAGATGTCCATGGACCTTTACAACAAGAGATTATCCTCAATCTCTTCACCCAAGTGTATTCTAACACTTACAACCTCTCAACTTGATTTTACAAAAATGAATACAAATAAATTTTCCTTACACAGTGTGTTTGATTACAAATGAAAGCTCAATGTATGTAAATAAATTAAATGAATACAAATTTTATGCTCGGATCGCAGGGAATGGCTAAATCATAACAATGGTTGTATATATAAAATGAATTTGATTTGAGCCAATTTATAGTTGAAGAAGAAAACTAGCTGTTATTGACTTTTTGGTGACATCCGACTTGCCGCTTTGTGTTAACTGGCTTGCCGCTTTATGGTACCGTTATGTTCAAAGATTTGAATAATTGCACATTCGGTTTGTCGCTTTTCATTTCTGGTTAGTCGCTTTTACTCCAGAGAGCTTCTTCTTGATAACCGGTTTGCCACTTTGATAAATCCGGCTAGCCGCTTGCTATAGTGAAACAATTATTTTCTAAAATTACAATTTTGCCTAAAACTTTATAAAATTATACGATGACCTAAATATTTATAAAAAATTGCAAATAGGTCTATTTCCAGAATTTTTAAACAATATTTGTTGATTTCAAAGTTCTCAAAATTTTTCAATTTAAACCATTAACTTGAAAACAACTAATTTCATAAAATCATTTTCTTGTTAAAAAAACATAATGTGTAATTCTTTGTTTATCCAAAACATGTGGTTTGTTATCATCAAAATCAATATTTTATAGCCATATAGGCTAACACCTTCTTCCTTAAGTGGAAAAAAAAAAGACAAGTGAGAATCAAAGAGAACAAACATAGAAAGAGAAAAAATTGCTTCGAACATTTTTTTTAAAGAAAAGAATATCTTTCAATCATTCAACTCTGTGAATAAGTACAAACGGTGGGCTGGTATGTTATCCAACCATAATGCAAAATCATTGTAGTCTAAGGTTAACTTAGCAAGTGTGTGAGCAAAGCCATCACAAGCTCTTGGTGTGTGTTGTACTATTACTTGTTTTAACCTCTTCATCATCTGTTGGACATAAGATGCAGTCCAAAATCTCTTAGCCTTTGTGCTTTTTCTAGCTGAGACTAAACTTGCTACATCCTATGAATCAATCTGAATAATCAAACATAAACATTCTGTGTTTTCAGTTACTTCGAACTTGAGCAAAATCCTATTTGATTTTTCTCTATTTCAATTTTTTTATTTGTTCTTTTGTTTTTTTTTTTAAATTCTGAAACTTTATTATTCTTCGTTCTATGATTTAGGGTTTTGTATAACAAGAGAGATGTATAAGGTGAAAGGTATGTTAATACCAAAACTAAAACCACAACAACAATTGAGAGTTTAGCAAATATATATTTTTGGGGACAGGGGCAAAGATAAATTAAAGTTGAGAAAAATGTGCAAAAATGAATTAAGAGGCTACTAAAAGAAATGATATGGGCCCAGCAAACGTATTCACGAAAGAAAAAAGAATATTAATATATATATATATATATATATATATAATGATAAAAAAAAACAAAGAACGAAAGGAGAAACTTATATATCATCAAACTCCATCTCCTCAAAGTCAGCTAGGAATAAAACCTTTGTCAGATTGTTTTTTTTTTTATAGTTTCCTTTAAAGCGGCATAAGTCTTCTCAGAAGGATCAATAAGTTTTCCCACATGCAAATCAACATCCATATACTTCCCACCATGAATCTTGCAGGTAGGATTAGCCACAGTCTTTCTTCCCATAAGTGGCCACTTGTTTAATGTTGAGTGTTAAAAAAGGTATATTTATAAAGGAGAAAATCGTCATTTTACACTTCAAGTTTTACTAGCACCCTTACTTTTATGTATTTAACCTTCTTTTGATTTAATTTCATGTGTTTTATTTTAATTAAGTATTTTATGTATTTTAGGGGCATCATAGTCATTTCACAATGAATGAGAGATCAGACGGCAAAACGGACATCACTTTTGCACTCAGGACGGTCGAAAACCTTAGGAGGAACATAAAAGGAAAAATGACATTGTTCACATGTACGGTATTGTTTATGTTACTGTTCACATAGACGGATCAATGACGTGGTATTGACCGATGATGTGGCATTGACTGATGAGGTGTCACGATTCTGTTGGACTAAAATTTTTATGTACTGTTGATGGTGACATGGCAGCATATCAGTGGACCAAAAATCTTGTGTACGGTACATGCATCACACAGGATTATTTTCAACCAAACCGCGTTACTGTTCAACCCGGGTTAAACCATGTTACTGTTCACCCTCGGGGTCAAATCGCATACTGTTGACTGATGGCGTGGCGCAATCCTGAGCGTCCAAACTATTTTTAATCTGATGGCCACGATTTACTCAATGTATCTATAAAAAAGGAGCCTCCCCCCCTAATTTGATAGCTCTGAATCCATTTTTGGACTCCAGTTTCTGTAATTCCTTCTCCATCTTGTATTTTCTACATATTTTAATAAATTTCTATTTTACCCCTAGTTCAATTATGAGTAGTTAATTTTCTTTCAAGCTTGGGTTGAAAGTAAAGTCTTAATATGTGTCATGGACTTTATTTGGTAAATTTATTTTCTCTTCCCCTCTAGTTTTTGTGGATGTTTTGATTTCTCGTCGACAAATAATAATAATCTTGTCTAGATACTGCCTTGGTTTCACCGGCTTTCTAGTACAAGGTTATTATTATTTGGCACGATAAGCCCTTAGTACCATATTGATTAGAGTGTGGTTCATGAGGTGTGGATTCCCCCCTCATGATTTAATTGGTATTAATAAGGAATATTTAGCTCATGGTGCATGTTGATACGAAACCAGGTACCCAAGTACGTCATTTCAATATATTTCTATTCAATTTATTCTCGTCATTTAAATTCCAATTTTAGGATAATCCAAATCATTTTCACCACAAATCCAACCACCCATTTAGAAAATTAATTCTACACAATTAAAATCCACCTCCTTGTGGGATCGACACTCATCACCATTAATCTATTCTACAATAGATTCGTGCACTTGCGAGTTCAATAAAATTTGCACAACAAGTTTTTGGCGCCGTTGCCGGGGAGGTAAGTAATTTTAATTCATAGAATTAATTTTTGTGAATAATTTCATTTAATTATTTTCTTGTATTTTATTTTCTTGTATTTTTTTAAAAAAAAAGAAAAAAGAAAAAAAAAGTGAATATACATTTAAAGGTTAGTATTTCTTTTTTTTTTCTCTTCTTTAAAATTCTGTAATTTAATTTTCAATTTATTTTTCTTTGTAAATTTTTTTGTTTATCTTATTAATTTATTTTTAGTTAATTTATTTCACGTATTTTTTTGTGTGTATTTTTATAGAAAGGTTTTAACAGCGTGATAAGATTAGTAACGTAATTTCTCCTTCTTTTTTATTTTTATTTGTTTTGTTCCCATTTATTTTTGTGTTTCTTACATGCATGGTCGTAGGTCATTATTACCTAATCTTGAACTTATAGACCTTGAACTAGAAAAAACACTTTGCACACACAAGCATGTTAAAAATAAATTTGGAATGGATTTACAAGCACCACAGAAGAGGCCATTTAAGGACTACTTCAGTCCTTTAGCTAATTTGAGCACATCATGCATAAGATACCCAAATGTAGTTGCTAGGAGTTTTGAACTAAAACCTAGTATGCTAAATTGTCTCCCAACATTCTATGGCCTAGAAAATGAGAACCCATATAATCATTTGAATGATTTTCGTCCCATTTGTCAAACGTTTAAATATGAGAATTTTTCAGATGATGATGTAAAACTTAGACTATTCCCATTTTCTTTAAAGGATAGAGCTCGTTCATGGCTTAATACATTGCCTGCTAATAGCATTGCATTATGGGAACAAATGGTAACAAAATTTTTGAATAAATATTTCCCAGTGCATAAAACCAATGCTATTCGCAGGGAGATTTCAAAGTTTACCCAGAGAGAGGACGAGCAGTTTTTCGAAACATGGGAGCAATTCAATGGGCTACTCTTGAAGTGTCCACATCACGGGTACGAGACATGACACCAATGCCAATACTTTTTGGAGGGATTATTGCCGAATGTGCAAGAATGGCTAATGGCAACAAGTGGAGGAGAGCTAATGTCAAAACGTGCATAAGAGATTTGAGAATTCTTTCAACGACAAGCGGATAATTCCCAACAACGGAGTCGGTCGCTCAAGGATACTAAAAGAATTAAAGGAGTGAATGAGGTTCACATTGGCGAGTTAACTTCGGGAATCAAATAAGTCAAGGAGATGGTTGAAGGTATCGCTCGACAAATAGCATCGTTATCGACTACTAAATCAACAGAGCCACATGACCATGACTCATACTCAGATCAAGCTAATGCCATAGGTGTAATGAGAAAACCATCAAATTACAACCCATACTCCAACACATATAACCCTGGATGGAGAGACCACCCCAATTTTTCAGGGTCTCAAGGATTCTAACAGAATGGACCAGCAGCTCCAGCTCCACCAATTCCACAAAATCCTCAAGGCTCTCAGCCACCATTTAGACCACACAATCAAAACCAGAACTACTCTTAACTCAGACCATGGGAGGATGCATTCCAGAATTTGAAGAATGTTACTCACTCTACGATTGAGCAACAAAACCGCACCATTGATGAACTACGAAATGAGTTGAGAGCAGGCTTCAACTCACAAACCCAATCAGTTTCAAGCCTCGAGAAGATGGTGGGACAACTTGCTTCTTCAGTTCAGACCTTGGCAATGACTGTTGAGAAAGGTAAATTTCCAAGTCAACCAGTGCCTAATTCTAAAGAAGTACATGAAGCAAGTTCCAGTTTACAACAGCAACATGGAGAGGTCAAAGCAGTCATGACCTTACGAACAGAAAAAGAAGTCGACAACAAAGTGGAGATGCCAGTGACAAAAGAAAATAAAATTGTACCTGTAAATGCTGAGGACTCATCACCGGAGGAGAAAGAAGAAACTAACCCACGAGAATATGTTCCCAAAGCTCCATTTCCTCAGAGGTTAGCGAAAAGAAAGAAGGAAAAATCCACAAGTGAGATTCTCGAAATCTTTAAACAGGTAAGTATTAACATCCATTTACTTGATGCTATAAAGCAAGTTCCATCTTATGCCAAGTTTCTTAAAGACATTTGTACTAAAAAGAGAAACATTCATGTTCAAAAGAAGACATTTTTAACAGAAAACGTTAATTCTATCCTCCAACATAAAATTCCTCTGAAATGTAAAGACCCAGGCTCCCCCATTATCTCATGTAGTAAAGGGAACCACAAAATTGAGAATGCTTTGTTGGATTTAAGAGCTAGTGTAAATTTGTTGCCTTACACTGTATTCGTAAAACTTGGACTGAGAGAATTACACCCAACTCTAGTGGTGTTGCAGCTTACAGATCGGTCCACGAAAATACCTCATGGTATTGTGAAGCTGTCTCTTATACACATCTACACTCAACCAATACAGGATTCAAGGAAGCACATCCCCATTATTCTTGGCCAACTTTTCTTGGTAACTGCGGATGCTCACATTCAATGTAGGACTGGAAATATGCATATATGATAATACACCTTCAATATTGATTTCCTATTAATTTCCTTCGGCAACATGACTATGGAGTTGAACATCTTCAATATTGCCAAACAACCTCACAATGCAGATGATGGAATTGTTGATGTGGATTTAATAAAAGTATTAGTTGATAATACACCTTTGTTTCAAACCTTAGTGATGATCCTTTACAAACATGTTTAACTCACTTTGGTTTTGATTTTGATATTGACAGATCAGTTGATGAGGTCAACGACCTACTTGACTCAGCACCATCCATGGACACTAATAAATGGAAGTCAAAAGTTGAACAACTAGCACCATTATAAAAGAAACTCATCCCATCATCAAAATCACCACCGAAACTCGAGCTCAAACCATTACCCAACACTTTTGAATATGCATTTTTGGGAGAAGAAAGTACTCTACCGGTAATCATCTCATCATCCCTAAATGACGAACAAAAAGGTAAGTTGTTTGATGATTTAAAAGAGCACAAAGGAGCATTAGGATGGACCATAGCAGACATCAAAGGTATAAACCAAGTAGACTACATGCATTACATTCACCTCGATGAAAATGCTAAATCTATTAGGGAAATGCAACGTCGGTAAAATCCTAATATGAAAGAAGTTGTTAGAACTGAAGTTCTTAAGCTATTAGATGCATGTATCATTTACCTAATTTCTGATAGTTCATGGGTCAGTCCTGTACAAGTTGTCCCCAAAAAGTCAGGAGTCATAGTAGTTAGGAATGCCGATAATGAATTAATACCAACTAGAGTGATTACAGGATGGCGTGTATGCATTGATTATAGAAAGTTGAATTCTGTCACACGTAAAGACCATTTTCCTTTACCATTTATCGATCAAATGCTTGATAGATTGGCAGGCCATGAATTTTATTGCTTTCTAGATGGCTACTCAGGATATAATCAGATTCCCATAGCACCAAAAGATCAAGAGAAAACTACTTTCACTTGTCCTTTTGGCACTTTTCCATATAGGAGAATGTCATTTGGATTATAGCACTTGCTACATTTCAACGATGCATGTTAAGCATTTTTTCTGATATAGTTGAACGATTCCTTGAAGTCTTTATGAATGACTTTTCTATCTTTGGTGATTCATTTTATCAATGTTTACATCATCTAACACTAGTTCTGCAGAGATGTATCGAGAAGAACTTAGTCTTAAATTGGGAGAAGTGTCATTTTATGGTATCTCCGTCACATCATTTCGAGTAAAGGTACTGAGGTTGACAAAGCCAAGGTGGATCTCATTTCTAATCTTCCTCCACTCAAAACAGTCAGAGAAGTAAGATCTTTCATTGGGCATGCTGGTTTTTATAGACGTTTCATTAAAGATTTTAGTAAAGTTTCTAGACCCTTATGCAATCTACTTGCTAAGGATGTACCTTTTATCTTTAATGATTCATGTCTTGTAGCATTTGAAAAGCTAAAGCAGTTGTTGACATCATCACCCATCATTCGGCCCCCAAATTGGAGCTCACCATTTGAGCTCATGTGTAATGCATCTGATTATGCAGTAGGAGCAGTTTTAGGACAAAGAGTTAATCGAATTCCCCATGTTATTTATTATGCTAGTATGACATTGAATGATGCACAGTTGAACTATTCAACTACTGAAAAAGAAATGCTAGCAGTAGTGTTTGCATTAGAGAAATTCCGATCTTATCTCATTGGTTGTAAAATAATTATATTCACAGATCATGCTGCTCTTAAATATCTTTTCACAAAGAAAGATACAAAAGCTAGACTAATTCGTTGGGTGTTACTTTTGCAGGAGTTCGACTTGGAATTTAAAGATAAGAAAGGCACATAGAATGTTGTAGCTGACCATCTCTCTCGTCTCCATTTTGACACAATTATGGAATCATTACCATTGAATGAGTCATTCCCAGATGAACAATTGATGAGTATGGAAGTATTACGATGGTATGCTGATATCGTTAATTATTTTGTTACAGGTCAACTTCCAGAGCATTGGACCAAGCAAGACAAGGCTAAATTCTTTGCGGAAATAAAGAATTTCTTTTGGGATGACCCGTATTTATTCAAGTATTGTGCAGATTAAATTGTTAAGCGATGTGTCCCAGAAAGTGAAATTCAGAATATCCTTTCATTCTGTTATGAACAAGCTTGTGGAGGCCATTTCAGTGCTAAGAAAACAACTACTAAAGTTTTACAATGTGGTTTCTATTGGCCAACTATATTTCGAGACGTTTACACTTTCTGTTCTTCATGTGATAGGTGTCAACGAATAGGGAGCATTACACGAAGAAACATGATGCCATTAAATCCAATTTTAGTGGTTGAGATTTTTTATGTATAGGGTATCGACTTCATAGGACCATTTCCCCCTTCTTTTGGCCATCAATACATATTGGTTGCGGTTGACTACGTATCAAAATGGGTAGAAGCAATTCCATATAGAACCAATGATCATAAGGTGGTGATAGGATTTTTGAAAAGTAATATTGTTTTATGCTTTGGATTCCCTCGAGCAATAATCAATAATGGTGGTGCCCACTTTTGTAACAAAGCATTCAAAGCTCTTTTGACAAAGTATTCAATCACTCACAAAGTGGCGACCCCATATCATCTGCAAACCAGTGGCCAAGTTGAGATCTCCAATTGAGAAATAAAGCACATATTAGAAAAGACGGTGAGGCCAGACAGAAAAGATTGGTCATTAAGACTTGATGATGCATTATGGGCATATAGAACGACTTTCAAGACCCCGATTGGGATGTCACCCTACAGGCTAGTGTATGGAAAAGCTTACCACCTACCTGTAGAACTCAAACATCGTGCGTATTGGGCTATCAAGAAATTCAACTTTGACATGCAGCAAGCCAGCTCATAAAGAAAATTACAGCTGGGAAAACTTGAAGAAATTCGCAATGATGCATACGAAAATGCCAAGATTTACAAGTAACGAATGAAAGTCTTCCATGACAAGCAAATTATGAGAAAATCTTTCACTCCAGGTCAGAAAGTGCTTTTATTCAGTTCTCGCTTGCACCTATTCCCAGGTAAGTTACGCTCTCAATGGTCTGGTCCCTTTATTGTTCATACTGTTTTCTACATGGGGCAATTGAAATTAAGGACCCAAAGAATGGTGTCACGTTTAAAGTTAGTGGTGAAAGATTAAAGCCATATCTAAAGTACCAACCACGTGGAGAGGACATTGAAATAAATTTGAGTGACCCACCAGATTTGAATTGATTTTTTTTTTCTTTTCGGTGATTTGATTTTTTTTTCTTTCTTTTTATTATTTTTTTGCTAATTGAAATTTTTTTTGCATAAGTGTGTTTGTTTAACCATTAAGTTTTTTTTTCTTATCATTGTTAATCATGAGTACCATACTTAAACTGTTCCTCCTGAACATTCTTAAACCACTTCAACGTGTAAAATCTCATTTCAAAAGGCAAATTCGATTTTGTAAGACACGTCATATTTGGGCTCTGCAACCACCAGAGTTAGTATCCTATGTTGAGGGTTTAGAAAGCCAACTCAGAAACATTGAGAGAAGTGTTTACGACATCCAATTTGAGCTTGAGGTAAATTCAATAAGAGGATGATTTTAATTTTCTTTGTGTGTTTTAATTTGTTTTTCTATTTGTGTGCTTTAGTTTGTTACCCCGGTGAAGTGGCAGATTACGGTACTCCATGACAATCAAGTCGGTTACTTCAGTTTCCTATAATAACTGATATTCTGAGGCGAAGATATGGACAAAAACGATATTCTAGCGAAGCTTCACGAGCGATTCCCTTCACTTCCTCAGAATGCCCTCCTTACAATCTATAAAGCCCGGTCCGAACGCATGCGATTGCTCATGAGGAATAATATACCTGCTGACATCCATTGGTTAATCGAGGCTAAAGTACGATTGGCAAGTGAGTTACCTCCAAAATTTATTGCATACATGCCTTGTTGTGGTTAATGAAATTATGCAAGAAAACGACGAGCTCGAAGAATTTCTGTTGCTTGTCATAAGTATGCAGAATGAGTTGCGATAAAAATTCATGTTCTTTAGGAATGATGTCTGATAACAGGGAAGATAAGATTCAATTCATTAGGGATGACTTGAATAAGGAGTCATTCGATGATCTCCTTCTGTCTCTTGAAACGCATCCCAGTGGATATGTGCAAAGAGCGATTCTCCAGTTATGGCCATTATTCCAGAAAGAGCATGCACGATATAGTCTCGGGAATCTGACTATAAACGACCCTATTTGCCAGTTTATAAGAAAACTAGATGGGAAGCCTATCCTCGACCCATAGAGGGCGTTCAAGCCGTTTCTGGACGTAAAACCAGAGGAAAATATGAGCCACAGTCGCAACTACCTGTAAATATCCTTCTACTTCACTGTTATTTTATTTCACTGTTGTTTTATCTTTTCCATTATTGTCTTTAATAAATTTATTTTATCATTATTTCTTTTTCTTTTTAATGTTTCCTTTTCGACTCACGAGCCATGTGCTTTACGCGTTATTCGACACTGACATGCCACCTCATACACAGTTGTGACCCACTGTCACCAAGATTCTTAAATATGACTTTTTGTTAAGCACTCACAAATTATTTTTGAGAAATATTCCAATGGCAGCTACTCCCAATAGACAATTCAAGAACATTTGTGTGCTTTCTGGATTTACCTATGGCAAACATAAAGAGTTCGTTGATGCAGCCATAGATCTTGGTCGAAGCATAGCAGAGAGAAAATTACACTTGGTGTATGGAGGAGGTAACCGAGGGTTATCAAAATTGGTCTCAGAAGCTGCTTTTATCAGAGGGAGCCAAGTCTTAGGCATCATCCCAAGAGTCCTAAAACCTTTGGGCAGTTTGTCTGCCTCATCGACTGGAGAAGAGTTAGTCGTCTCAGGTATGCAAGAAAGAATAACTGAAATGCTTAATCATGCTGATGCTTTTATTTTCCTTCCAGGAGATCTTGCAACACCAGAGGCATTTATCACACTAGCATCCTGGGCCCATCTGCACATTCACCAGAAACTCATCGGTTTGTTAAATGTCAATAACTTTTATGATGGCTTCATCGCATTTCTTAACCATGCAATAAAAACTATTTCATTCCTTCCAATGCGAAAAACCGTTCTATTTGTGCTCATACTGCTAATGAGCTATTTGATATGTTACAAGCTTATAGACCGGAGCTAGACCCCTGGACATTTGTGTTGGAGCGTCCAAATAATGATGGTAACAGTAGCCGCAGTAAGAAGTACAAATTAGATTTAACTCTTCGCCTGTAAATATTTTCTTCTGTGTTGCACCACCCAGGTGATGTCTTCTAAACTCTACTTCTTTCCTTTAAAACATTGAGGACAATGTTTCGTTCTGGTTGGGGGGAGGGAATAGTCGACAATTGTGGAATCTTGGTTAAGTTTTTACTAATTTTTTGTTGTAGAAACTAACTGTTGCTAACTTTTTGTGTTGAAGATGGCTGAATATGGAGTGTAGTTACTCTAGAAATGCATTTTCTTCGTTTAAAAAAAAATTCAGATATTTTCTTTTTCTTTAATAATTTTTTTTCAATCATTTTTCTTCTTCTTTCCAATTTCTCCTTTATAAATATACACTTTTAAATTTTTTGAGTCAAAGATGGCTGAATATGAGTGTAGTGCCTCTAGAAACGCATCTTCTTAGTTAAAAAAAAATTCTTTTTCTATTATTTTAAGTGTAACTTTTCTAATTAGTTTTTCTTAATCATCTTCACATTTTTGCATGCATATTTTTCCTTTCATGTTTAGAATAGGTTGGGGGTAGGATGTTGTTTGAAAAAAAAAACAATTGTGTGATTTGTTTTAACATTGGATGACATGATTAATTTCAAATTTTAGTATTTGTATTATCTTTGGTCTTAAGTAATGTTACGCTATGTTTGCTACTTTACATGTTGATGTCGGAGACAAATATGAGTTGCTTGAAGGAGTGAACATATCATAAATAAGTGCCAAGTGAGTTTTTAAGCCTATCATTTTTCTTGGAGAGTAACCCTTTTGCCAATTCTTTATACAGCTTAGCAGTTTATTATTTTATACATGATCTCTAGATTTCTTTTGCGTTAACCCTAAAAAAAATTATAAAAAAAAATATGTGTTGCTACATTTAGAGGCCCATCCAACTAGTAGATATGAAAGATTATTTAGAACCCTAAAAGACAATGGAAAGACCATTTTTGATCCGTTTGAGCCTTTCTAGCCATCCCTTTTGTGAAATATCCATAGTTAACCATTTTGAGCCTTTTAAAAAAAAGAAAAAAAAAGCCTTTTATTTGTCAAATTTATCATCTTGACCCACTCCGATTTGGAGTATTACCTGATGTCTTATAAGTTCCATCACCTATTTATGTTTGAAAAAAATGTTAATAATTATTTTGTTCAGTGACGTTGTGCCAAGCAAAAGCAAAAAAAAAACTGTTTCAAAAAAAAGAAGAAAAAAAATAACAATAATAGGTGAAATCCACCTTGCAACAAAAAAAAATTCCTCTGCATTTTTCTTAAACATACACTTTATTTTCCTTATTTCCCTTCTTTATTAGCCATGTCCCTAACCTACGTTACGTCCTAATAAAAGTCCTTCTTGATTTTAGGGAACTATAGTCTGAAGTAGAAGCTAATTATATGGGCTAAAAAGATGTAGTGATGCATAATAAAAAAAAGATAAATAAAGTGGGTTGACTAGTATTTTTGTTTGACTTGAGATCATATTATTTCTAAGCTGATGGCATATTTCTTTCATCTTGGTGAGAGCATGTGATATCATTTCTCTATTATTTTCTCTCAATTACCATTCATTGCAGTGACTATTTTTATTGGGTATAATTTCTTTGTGAGAGTGTCACTATATCCAGTGAGATTTTGGGGTTTAACATGTCATTCTTGAAAGTAGCTGTGACAAAGTCTACTGGTCTGATTCATATGGATGATTAATGTGGGTGTGATGTTTCTTTAGACTGGAGATAATGCTTATACTTTTATTTAATTACTATCATTAGTCTAATTTAATAAACATGAGTGTTAAAAAAATTAAAAAAAAATATTATTTTGGATTTAAATTTTGTTTTCGCTTTATTTGCTATAGACTAACAATAAGCTGGTTGCGAGGTGTGTTGAGTGTTAGAAAATGTACATTTATAAAGGAGAAAATTGTCATTTTACTCTTTAAGTTTTACTAACACCCTTACTTTTATGTATTTAACCTTCTTTTGATTTAATTTCGTGTGTTTTATTTTAATTAAGTATTTTATGTATTTTAGGGGCATCATAGTCATTTCACAATGAACGAGAGATCAGACGGCAAAATGGACATCACTTTTGAACTCAGGACGGTTGAAAACCTTAGGAGGAACATAAAAGGAAAAATGGCATTGTTCACATGTACGGTACTATTCACATGTACGGTACTGTCTACGTTACTGTTCACGATACTGTTCACATAGACGGATCGATGACGTGGTATTGACCGATGATGTGGCATTGACTGATGAGGTGTCACGATCCTGTTGGACTAAAATTCTTATGTACTGTTGATGGTGACGTGGCAGCATATCAGTGGACTAAAAATCTCGCGTACGGTACATGCATCACGCAGGATTATTTTCAACCAAACCGCGTCACTATTCAACTTGGGTCAAACTGTGTTGCTGTTCACCCGCGGGGTCAAACCACGTACTGTTGACTGATGACGTGGCGCAATCCTGAGCGTCCAAACTGTTTTTAATCCGATGGCCATGATTTACTCAATGTATCTATAAAAAAGGGGCCTCTCCCCTCTAATTTGATAGCTCTAAATCCATTTTTGGACTCCAATTTCTGTAATTTCTTCTCCATCTTGTATTTTAATAAATTTCCATTTTACCCCTAGTTCAATTATGAGTAGCTAATTTTCTTTCAAGCTTGGGTTGAAGGTGAAGTCTCAACATGTGTCATGGGCTTTATTTGGTAAATTTATTTTCTCTTCCCCTCTAGTTTTTGTGGATGTTTTGACTTCTCGTCGACAAATAATAATAATCTTGTCTAGATACCGACTTGGTTTCACCGGCTCTCTAGTACAAAGTTATTATTATTTGGCACGATAAGCCCTTAGCACCATATTGATTAGAGTGTGGTTCATGAGGAGTGGATTCCCCACTCATGATTTAATTGGTATTAATAAGGAATATTTAGCCCATGATGCATGTTGATACGGATCCAGATACCCAAGTACGTCATTTTAATAGATTTTTATTCAATTTATTCTCGCCATTTAAATTCCAATTTTAGGATAATCCAAATCATTTTCACCACAAATCCAACCACCCATTTAGAAAATTAATTCTACACACAATTAAAATCCACCTCCTCGTGGGATCGACACTCATCACCATTAATCTATTCTACAATAGATTCGTGCACTTGCGAGTTCAATAAAATTTACACAACACTTAACAACATCATCCTTTTTTGCAGGTCGTTCCCTAGTAATCTTGCTTGCCTCATTAGCTTGCTTCTTAATAAGAATACTTCCTTTGAGCTTTCTTTTTTCCTTATCTTTTCTTGGGCATATAATTTCGTGGACCATATGGAGGAGACCTTGGATTTAATTTGGGCTCTTTAGCCTTTATATCAATAGGGATCCCCTTCGGAAGAGGAATATCTTCTTCAGCCACATATAAATTGAATATTATCCTTGTATCCCCATTTATTTCATCATTACTAGAAAGGCAAGCCGACCCAAGGATAATATAAATAACATAACTAGAAGTTTCTCTCCATATAAGCCCTAGGGCACCTAACAAGGCAATATAAACAAAAGGCTTATCTAATACAATATATACTGAGAAAATGGAAATTAATACATATGCATAGCAAATCAAAAGAAAAACAAACTCATGAAGGGTTTTCCAAAAAGCATAGCTCAGTGTGTAAGACTCCCTATATTTTCTCCTAGACTAGTAGCCTGTAACAATCATATGATGATGAAGCATCTACTCCCTAACTGATCCTTCTTTGAAGTAGTAGAGATTTTATAAAAAATCCCTTATTTCCTCGAACCTTATAGTAGGATACCATAAGTCTTTCTCACCTTTAGATCCACAATTAAGCTTAAGCTTACAACAAACTAAAAAGTCATATAATGAGAGAAAGTGAAGCCCCTTAAGAACCAAATTAATTATAGCAAAAGCTAGCAAAAGTGATAAAATGCAGAGGTGAATTATTAATGTTGAAGCCCATACTTAATAAAAAATTCTATAACTAAAAGAGAAATATAGAATGACATTACCTTAATTTACTGGTGATAAAGCAAGATAGATTTCCTATCAATCCCAAGATCCATAATTGTTGAGTGCTGGAGAATGTATATTTATAAAGGGTAAAATCATCATTTTGTACTCTAAGTCTCACTAACATTTTTACTTTTATGTATTTAAGTTCTTTAAACTTTCATTGTGCGTGTTTTTATTAACATTTGAGTATTTTATGAATTTTAGGGCATTTTGGTCATTTCACAATTAACGTGAAATCATACAGTAAAACAAATAACATTTTTGAGTTTAGAATAGCTAAAACCTTATGGGCATGAAGGGTAAAATCATAATTTTAGGATTTTAGTGGGGCCCAACTGACGTGGCATTGATTAATGATGTGGCAACATCCTATTGCATTGACCGATGATATAGCAACATTCTGTTGGAGTGAAAAATGAGCTTACGATACATGCAATACATTGAATCAATGCTAGTTGACTTTTATGTTGACCGATGATGTGGTAACATATTAGTAGACTAAAAAACATGCATATGTTACATGCAATTCACCGAATCATATCCTCGGTGAAGTGTTCCATCAATCAGAGCTTGCCACATGGCACAATCATGAGCGTCCGAGTTATTTTCATCTAATAACTATAATTTACTAGTTGTATCTATAGATAGGGCATACCCCTAATTCGACAGCTTTGAATCCAAATTTGAGCTCTATTTTGTGTAATTCTTATTATATCTTGTATTTTCTATGTATTTTAATAAAATTACCATTTTACTTATAGTTCAATTATGAGTGGTTAATTTAATTTCAAACTTGGGTTGCAGGTGAAGTCTCAACATGATCTGTGAACTTAATTTGGTAAGTTTATTAACCCTTTATGATTTATGTGGATTATTTTTACTCATCGTTAATAGACAATAATAATCTTGTCTAGATTTTGCACGGTATATCGGCTCCCTAGTGTAAGATCATTACTATTTGGCATGATGAGTACTTTAGACAACTCAAGGGAATATAAGGTAGTATCTATAGTATCCAATTAAAACTTGTGGTAAACTCAATAAAGGTAGAATGATGAGTTAACATCCCACTTTTTGCATTATGTGTTTTCATTTTGTTATTTGCCATCCATGCATTTTATTTTTGCTGGATTAATTTTTTTATTTGGTATATTGTCATTTGTTACCCTGGTTAAGTGGCGGATAACAATATTTGTGGCTATTAAAGTCGGTTCCATTAGTTTTTTCACAGTAACTGACATTCTCAAGCCAAAGTATGGATAGGCACGTAATTCTTGCAAAGCTTCACAAGTGATTTCCCTCTCTCGAAATGCACTACTCACAATTTACAAAGCTTTCTCCAAATGCTTGCCACTGCTTATGATGAATAACATTCTTGTTGACATCCGTTGGTTAATTGAAGCCAAAGTACGATTGACAGGGGATTTACCTCCCAAATTTGTTGCCGACATGCCGAGTTATGAGAAAGTAAACTATTCAAGAAAACGAGGAGCTAAATGGCTCCAAGTTTCTTGTCATAAATGTGCTAAAAAAATACAACAGAAATCTTTGTAAATCTTTAGGAATGATGTTCGACAATAGGAAAAAAAATTAATTCATTAGAGATTCCTTAAATAAAGAGTCATTGGATGATATGTTTTCGACACTTGAAACGCATTACCGTGGTTACGTACAAAGAGCAATTTCCCAATTATGGTGCATGTTGGGTGATTTTTATCGCTATGGGTGTCAATGTGTAAGTGTATACAAGAAGTAATATACTAATGAGTATTTAGATCATCTCCACAGGAATTGATGTTATTAGATTTGCTACAACAATCTTAACAGTGCAGTTTTAATCTCAATTAAAATAATTAAGAAATTTAATTAACTAACTAAATAAAAAAAAAAATGCAAGTAAATAAAACGCAATAAAGAAAAATCTCAAATCTATCTCAAGGAAAAATTCAATGAGAACAGAGTAGTTGAGTGATTAAACTCACTTAATGGCATTGACTATTTTTTCAATTACAGTACCGTTGCTACAACGTCTACCACAACATTGGCCAGAATCCGTCATGCATCCTCAGCTATCGCCTGTTGGATATCTTATATTTAATGCAACCTAGCAATGACCAATTATTACGCTAACATTAGATATAACATTAAATGTTCTAGTTTTCGTTTGCCCTATAAAGTGAATCGTTATGTCTAGTTCTTCACTAGTTTTCGATCAAACATGACCCTATTCAAATCGAGACGAACTCAACTTAGGAAACTCAATATAAAACTAAATATTGTCATAATTGTTCCACTAAGTCTTACCTTTTTTAGTCTCTTTCTTAGCTAGTATCCTCTAAATGGGTGGTCATCCGAAATAAGGCATCAATATAAGTACAATTAAGACAAAATGCTATAGCAAATATAAAGCAATACACATATACCAGTCAAACATCTATTAAGTTTATTTATCACTCAACCACAATAAAGTTTAGTTCATGATTTGCAATAGAACAGTAAATAAAATTGCTTTAACCATCAAATAAATTCCCATAAATAATAGAAAACAAGAAAACAAGATAAAGAGTTTAAGTCCTCTTAATCTTGCGATCTCTCCTTTCTATTCTCTGTTAATCCTCTATTGTAGCCCTCAAATCTCTTTTATTTTCTATTTTTTCTTTTGTTTTTCCCTTTTATTTTTCCTTTAGTGACAACTCTTTCCTTTTTCTTTTCATGTGTGCTCCTTTTATAAATTAGAATTAAGGCAACCGAAAGTGTGTGACGGTATCTTTAATTTTTGGAAACTTTAGATCGCTATCTTTTAATTACTACACACGAAATCTAGTCTGTCTGTGCTCCAAGATTGCTACAACAATGGCTACAACATCTTCACTATGCAACCAAGATATTTTGTCATCTCTGCAAATTTGTTGCAATAGTACTCCATCCATAAAACTTAAGCCTTTTCAGTCACCTACAATCATGTACATAATCTAAGCACAAAATGATCTAAATCAAACTCAATTTATTAAAAATAAACTAAAACGGATGCTCATGTAAAATGTAACTACAATGCTATAAAAATACATCATTTATTCTCTAAGTAAGATTGATTTAAGTTTTAAAGTGTCATGATAACTCTTATTTCATAGAGTTCTCACACCCCCCAAACTTAAACCATTACTTGTCCTTAAGTAATGATAGCAACACTAACACTTCAAACACACAATCATAAAGGAAACAACTCAGCTCTGTCATCAAGCTTGTTAAGATTCATCAACCCTGCAAAATTTCCATAGCAATTTAGTTCTAGACTTAGGTCTTATTCTTTCAAAAGTGTATGTGTGTCTCACTTTGTTTGAGTTCCAGAGGTGCTGTAGCATCATACAAACATTACATATAACTCAAAGATAAAACATAAGTATATTAATATATGAGGGAGCAATAGTCACAAATAGGTTCAAGCTGTGCTACGACAAAATATTCTCTTTTTTTTTCAGTTTAAATTCCTTTCAATGTATCGTTGATTTTTCATGTGAATGTCTGTCACTTGTAATGATGACACCCAATTACTTAAGATGAGAGTTGTTGCGGCAATAACATGAAAAATGCTATAACATAGCCTTATCTATAGACAACTTTAACTCAAGGCTGAACATGGGGTTCATGAACAGACCTGGCTACTCAATATCATAAACATACTACCTCTCTCTCTCTCTCTCTCTCTCTCTCTCTCTCTTTCAATTGCTACAACAATGCTCATACCTCTTGCTGTTTTTTTACTCAAGTCTACATATGGGGTATATACTCAGCCCTGGTTGCCGATAAGCCATTAGAGCAGAATTTATTTCATATAAAACACAATTTATGGTAAATAAATAAAAATTCCCTCCCCCCCCCCGAACTTGAGATATTTTCTACCTTTTTGGTCTCTCGGCTTTGCTACACATACTCACAAAACTCAACCAAAGCCTAAGTGTAAAGACAAAGTTTCTACCTTCATCTATAAACTATCCCTACTTGGCAGTCATTCATTCTCACATTTCAACACTCCATTCATCCTTATTGGGTTCTATAACACAAGCACATGCATTAATAAACACATTACATCATAGTACAACCCCCTAAACTTGAGAGTTGTTATGTCTTCACATGCATAACAAGATTTAAAGATGACATGCATACACCAACAAAAATAAATGCTCAGTAAACTAGATAAAATAAATAAAAGAAAAGAAAATTTTTTAGAATAAAAATAAAATTAGGCTAGCAGGGGGAGTCCCCTGTTGTTAAAAGCTTTGCTGCATCACATGCTGAAATGGTTCACGTCTTCTTTGATCCACTTCTCTGGTGTTCCTTGGGTGAACTTAGTGGTACAACAATTGGTGGTTTCTTTTTCTGGCTTCTGGTTGGGTTGATTGGAGGGGTTCCAGCAGCTTCTGTGACTTTGGGCTAAATGGTCCTTGTTTTATTGTGTTTTGGCTCTTCTGGTACTGTAGTACCTACAGAAGGTTGTGCCCCTTTTTGTTTGCTAGAGACCTTGCGAGTTAGGATGCAGGATGTTGTTAGGATTTGTTGTGTAGCAGCTTGTGTAGGTGTTGCTGTTGGTGGTTCCTCAGTAGTGATACTAGTAATGAGGTCTCTCAGGCTATTTCTTACTTTTTCTGTTCTAGGAACTATGCTAATAACTTCTTCTATGGCTGTATCCACATCTTCTTCCCACTCTGATTCTGACTTTTCTTCAACAAAAAGTTTCTTTTTTCCTTTGCGTATGGGAGTCACCTTTGGAGGTTCTGCCTTCATTTCCTCATCTTCTGCCGACTCTTCCTCTACATGCTCGACTTCTTGCTCTCTGTCTTCAGATCATCTGCTAGTTTAACATCTTCTGCTTCCTGTTGCTTTAGCTGCTGTTATTTCTTAAACTCTCCTTTAGCTTCTAAATCTTCATTCTTCGTGTACAGAGAAAATTGGTGCTTTTTTGCTTCAAGATACTGTAAATAGGTCCAAAATCTTTGATTTCTTCCATCTGTGCTTGGACACATGCTTTCACGGCTTCATTAAGTTCTTGAAGTATATTTTTTATCCTTGAGCTTAGTTTGTCTTAGCTGTAGCAGGGAGTTCTGGGGTAACTGCAGCTGTAGATTCTCCAGTAATCCTCTCAACTATCCTCACAGTAATGGTTCCTTTATTCTTTATTCTCTCATCACTGTCCTCAAATTGTAATTATGAGGCTTCCCATATTCTCGTGATAAGAGAAGGGAATAATAGTACAACCAATTTTTGCTTCTTCATTGCACAATCTCTAATTTCCTTCTCAATGATCTTGCGTACATCTATAGCTAATCTCTTGACTATAGCATAGAGGAGGATGAGTCTGTCTTGAAAAACTGTGGTAGTGTGGGTTGTAAGCATTAATCTAGATTTTTAAAACTTTATCCAAACCTTGGCAATAGGTTTCAAATGTATCATACTAACCACTTGCCCCTCTTTATTCATCCATTCACTATCTTGGACAATCAAGATTTTAAAAACCTCCCACTATTTCTTCACTATCATGTTCTTAGCAAATTGTGTGTATTCACACTCTACAATAGTAGGCAAATCATAGAAGGCATTAATAACCCTAGAGTCTAAGGGGACTTGTACTTGCCTTACAAAAATATTGTGTTGATCATGTTGTAGCTAGTTGGAGTAGAATTCTTTTACAACCAGGATGATTGGATCTTAGGGGTGAGAGCAAAATTTTACCCATCCTCTTCGTGCTACAGCGTTATAGATGTTGTTAATTACTCCTATTGGTTGCTTTGGGAATATAAAGCCCTTTTCCTCCAAAAGTTTTCGTGACTATATAAATTCCTCAAATTTATCTTCGGCTCTATAGCTATGGAAGTGTGAAGGGTCTTTCAATCTAATAGCTCGTGTCTTAAATTTCAGCATTGTTGTAGTAGTTTGAACATAATTGTATTGTTCTGAAAAGAAAAGTAGAAAGTAAAAAGAATTGTAAATATTGTTGAGAGTTATCCATAGGGATAGAAAGAGTTGTAGTGAAATTGAAAAGGTTACATTGAATCCCTAATTTATAGCAAGAGGGAAAATTGAAAAAAAGAGTAATTAAAAGGATGACTTGGAAAGAAATTTTGAATTTTAAAAACAAATTTAAATGAAAAAGGAAAGGGGATATATCACGGTAATTTAAGGTTTGCATAATCTCCCCTTATATTCAATTATGATCTGCTGACGTAAGCATGTCAGCCTTCTGACGGTAAAAGTCTAGGGCTTGTCAGTGCAACGGTAAAAATCGATGCTACAGCAACAATGATAAATTCCCCTATTGGTTGAGAACCACCTTCCAATTGGCATGCTATAGAGGATGCTGTAGTAATTTCTGTTATTTTCTTTGCCTTTTTTTTTACATATAAAACTTGCTGCAATAAAAGAAAGAAAAGATATAAAATACTCGATTTAAAATTGCAAGACCGTAAATTAAAAGTATGCAAAACTAGACTTAATGTTTAAGGAATAATTTGAAGTAACTTCCCTTATTATTGGGTTGCCTTCCAATTAGTGCTTGATTTTAGGTCATTCAACTTGACCATCCATGATTTCTCAAGTTGGATTTTTTAGGGACAAATCCTCCTTTGGATTGTTCACATTGGCTCCAAAATAATGCTTTACTCTGCGCCCATTAACCTTGAATTCATGGACTATCCTTTTATTTTGAAGCTCCATAGTTTTATGAGGATACACTTTGATGAGTTGGAAAGGTCCTGATCATCTAGACTTTAATTTTCCCAGTAAAAGTTTTAGTCTTGAAGTATAGAGCAAGACCTATTGACTTAGAATGAGCTTCTTTTGCTGGATTTGCTTGTCATGTCATTGCTTGATCCTCTCCTTGTAGATTCTTGCATTTTCAGAGGAAAATAATCTCAACTCTTCTAGCTCACATAGCTACAACTTTCTCTGTTCTGCTGTAGCAGTCATATCCATGTTTAGTTGTTTTATTGTGCAACATGCTTTATGATCCAGCTCTAAGGGCAAGTGGCAAGCTTTGCCATAAATCATCTTGTATGGGGACATGCCAGGTCATTCAATCTAAGAGACCAGTTCTTCCTTCTATTGGGATTCACCACTTTCTCCAAAATAATTTTTATCTCTCTGTTGGACACTTCTGCCTGACCACTAGTTTGTGGATGATATGTTGTAGCAAATTTATATTTGACTCAATACTTGGCCAATGCTGCAGCACACATCCTGTTGCAAAAATAGGTTCCTTCATCATTGACTATGGCTCTAGGAGTGTCAAATCTTGAGAAAATATTCTTCTAAAGAAATTTTACCACTGCCTTAACATCATTTGTTGGCAATGTTGCAGCTTCTACCCATTTGGATACATAGTCCACTGCAACTAAGATGTATAGGTTGCCAAAGAAGGGTGGAAATGGTCCTATAAAGTCTATTCCCCATACATAAAAAAGTTTAACCTCCAAAATGTTGGTTAGTGGCATTTTATGCTTTTGAGAGATGTTTCCTATTCTTTTGGTACATGTCACAACATTTAACAAATTTGTAAGCATCTTTAAAAGATATAGGGCCAATAATAACCTGATTGGAGAACTTTTGCTACTATTTTGTGTCCTCTAAAATGTCCACATTATGCTATAGCATGACAGGATTGCAGAATGTTTCAAAATTTCTTTATCAGGAACACATTTTTAATCACATGGTCTGAACACAACTTGTACAAGTAAGTGTCATCCCACTAATAGCTTCTGACATCATGGAGAAATTTCTTCTTTTGTTGGTAGGTTAAATAAGGGGTAATAATCCAATCACCAAATAATTAGCAAAATTTACATACCATGGAATTCTATATTACTGCAGCATTTGTGCATGTTGTATCATCAACAACTGCTCATCAGGAAAAGTTTCTGTTATGTCTTGCTTAGTTAGAGATACTCATCATATCCTTATTTGAATGCACGATACTTCTCTCTGATGGGGTGAAAAGAATGATTTACATTGAGCTTGTGAGAAGATGTCTTATGATCGGTCCTTGGCATGTTTGTGTGAAACCAACCAAAGACATTCATGTATAGTCACAGTATGTTGATGAAGCTTTCGACATATGATTTTGGTCATGATGGCTCTGATCTTAATCGTGCAGGAGGAATTTTCTTTACACCCTTGTACATATCATTGATTATGCTAGTTTCCCTTTATATCACCTTTTGAGAGTCTTGGATCGAGTGTAGAGTCGACTCCCTGTTGTACTAATGTCATGGTTGTTGTGCAAATTTTATTGAACTCGCAAGTGCACGAATCTATTGTAAAATAGATCAATGGTGATGAGTGTCGATCCCACCAGGAGGTGCATTTTAATTATGTGTAGAATCAATTTTCTATGAGGATGGTTGGATTTTTGGTGAAAATGATTTAGAATATTCTAAAATTTAAATTAGAATGGTGGGAATAAATTAAAACGAAATCTATTGAAATGAAGCATTTGGGTATCTAGATCTGCATCAACATGCACTATGGGCTAAATATTCCTTATTAATATCAATTAAATCATGAGAGGAGTTTCCACTTCCATGAACCACACTCTAATCAATATGGTGCTAAGGGCTTATCGTGCCAAATAGTAATAACCTTGTATTAGGGAGCCAGTTAAACCAGTGTGGTATCTAGACAAGATTATTACTATATGTCGATGAAAAGTCAAAACATCTACATTAATTAGAGGGGAAGAGAAAGTAAACTTACCAAATAAAGCCCATGACATATGTTGAGACTTCACCTTCAACCCAAGCTTGAAAGAAAATTAGCTACTCATAATTAAACTAGAAGTAAAATGATAATTTATTAAAATACTTAGAAAATACAAGATGGAAAAGAAATTACAGAAAATCGAATTAAAAAATGAATTCAGGGGTATCAAATTAGAGGGGAGCCCTTTTTTTATAGATACACTGAGTAAATCATGATCATCGGATTAAAAACAATTTGGACGCTCAGAATTGCACCACGTGTCAATAGTATACGGTTTTGACCACGCAGTTTGAATAGTGATGGGGTATGAAAAATGAAGCGGCTTGAATAGTGACGCGGTTTGGTTATAAATAATTCTGTGTATATGCATGTACCGTACGCGCGATTTTTAATCCATTAACATGCTGTCATGTCACCGATCAACAGTACATAAGAATTTTAGTCCAATAAGATCGTGACATCTCATCGGTCAATGCCACATCATCATTCCGTATATATGAACAAGGTCGTTAACAGTAACATGGACAATATCGTAATGTGAATAGTACCGTACATGTGAACAATGCCTTTTTTTTATGCTCCTCCTAAGGTTTTCAACTGTCCTGAGTTCAAAAGTGATGTCCGTTTTACTGTTTGATCTCTCGTTCAATGTGAAATGACCATGATGCTCCTAAAAGACATAAAATACTTAATTATAATACAACACACACAATTAAATCACAAGAGACTTAAATATATAAAAGTAGGGATGTTAGTGAAACTTGAAATATAAAATGATGATTTTCTCCTTTATGAATATACACTTTCTAACACTCAACAATGGTAGCATTTGATGTTGGGATGATCTCATAAGATGAAAGGACATTCTTGGTGGATGAGGGAGGATCTCTTAAAGTAGATCTAAAGAAGATGCTCCATTTACTTGACTTTATTTTGACGGGGTTATCTCATGAGGAAACTCTTTATTATTTTTTAGGGATCTACCGACATTAGTGATAGTAAACCTTCGATTGTGCTACACAGATAATGCAAAATTTTCCATTGGCTGCACTAGAGGAGCATTCACGATCTACCTTTTAACGACCCTTAACTGTAATGATCCATATTACGGTAGGGATCATTATAGCTAAGTAGTACATAGGAATGGTACACTGGGATGAAGTCATGTATGGGTGCCCGATGATATAATTTTAAGCACTTTTACTAAGGACAAACAAAAAATCAATCAGATGAATAATGTAGTGATAACCATTAATAACATTAATTGGTAACGATACGATCTCCTCAGGTATGACCATCTCACTTGTAAATCCCAGCAACAAAATCCCCTATGAGCACATTTTCATTGATTTTACATCCATGCATTTCAAGATGCCGACAAAGATGATATTACTAAGCTCTCTGTATCGATCATTGTTCTCGCCATATTATGAGAGGTAATATCCATTATTACTACCAATGTGTCGTCATAGGGAAAAAAGTATTCCATTGACATCATTGTTAGAGAAAATGATTGGTATTGATGTTGGAGATGGTAATTGAAAGTCTTGCAGTTGAATTTAACTTCTTGGATATTGATTGAAGCTTTGATGGTGCTCCTTGCATAGCATTTGTTTGCACAATTGGACACGCCTACACTAGTGGGTCTCCCTGCAATAATGTTGATTGTTGGCTTGAGGGGTGCCCTTTTTGCTCAACCTCCAAGGAGGTGAATGTATTAGAGGTGTTCGTTCTATTGTGTCTTTGTATTTTATCTTGCTTTCTTCAAACATCTATAAGAAATTCCAGGAGTTTATCATTCTTAAAGAATGTTTGAATCTCTTTTTCAAGGCAATCCCTATTAAATTCACTATACTTATCCAATTGTCTTGGTTGTGATTCTTCCTCATTCGTAGAGGATCTCTGAGCAAACCTCTATGCTTAATCTCAAAAATGATTTGCTCTTATGTTGTATTGAGCTTATCGTAGTGAGGAAATGGGACACCGTGAGGGAATGCTTATTTTGAGGCAATCTAAGAGGTGGGATTGATCCTTTAGTTTTAGTTGGCATCCTTTTGGTAAAGCGGGATTGTCATATGGCTCATTTCGTTGAGAGAGAGGCAAGAAATGCTAGTTAGGCTCTTGCCTTTTAGAATGGTCAACCCATTATGGTTAGGTCATCTCGTGTTCTTTAATGGTGCAACGATCTTCAATGTTAATGAGCTCGAGAGACCGGTGGTGCACTACTATGTATGTCTTTGATTCATTGTATTTAATGAACTTTTTGTAGACCTTTTCATGCCTTAGATTTTTGTAGAAAATCTCCAAGGTTCTTCTTTTACTGTATAGACCAGCATGCAATACCTTCTCGTGAAATCGTTGTGCATAGTTGTCTAATGACTTGCCTCAATCTGCAAGATTTGGGATAGTCTTAGAAACTACGTTGTTCTTTTCTTGTATTTAAGAACTAAGCGAGAAATCTCATGATAAAACGCTATCAACGAGAGGCTTTTGAACCTTGTCTTGGTTGTAACCTTCAAGTTATAAAGAAAGGGGCAATGATGGCATCATTGATGATGCCCTATAGCCATCTGGCCCTTGTAGTTCCCTAAGTATTCAAAGAAATTGATACAGCTTTCCTAAAGAGACATTTGAGGCATAGTGAAATCATTGGTGAGGAACAAAGTGGCGATTTCCTTTATAAGTAGAGAGTAGGGAGATGCAAGAAAAAGATGTTCTGGGACAATCTCCTTTACTTCGGCTAACACATCTTTAACAAACAACCAGTTCTCAGCTACCGTTTTTTCGTCGTGTTGGTGTTTGGCATTCATCATGTCGCGGAGGTCACCAAAGACAAGCTGGGAATGTTAATTTGGTTATTTGCCAGTGTTGTATGGTGGCTTTGAAGTAAACATCCCCTTTATGTAAGGGTTTCTCTTTTACATTGTTTGGGGGGGGGGGGGGCTTTGTTTTTCCCTACTCTAGTAGATGGGGCTACTAGGGCCGCCGTGTGTAGTGGTAAACTAGTGACAACTCTATTTGGTAAAGTGGGGTAGAAAACAACTTTGAGGACTTCTTATATTAACTGTTGATCATTATATCGGGTTAAAGGTCTCCCATGTTGATAAGTGCGTATTTTTCATATATTTTGTTATTAATTTCTCAATCTTTTTCTTGTTTTGATCTGAAATATTCTAGTTATTTTAGTTAATTTTTAATTGAATAGGGAATTAATTGGAGATTGTGGATAAAAAGGACATGAAGAAGTTCAAATTGAAAAGGAATAAAAATTCTAATTGAAATCCTTTTCCTTTTAAGATAACCAAGTATCCTACCAATTGCTTTCCAGTGTTCAACACTAGGGTTACTCGTGAATCTTGACATTTTGCAAACTGCAAATGCTATATCAGGCCTCGTACAATGCATAGCATACATCAAGCTACCAATAGCACTAGCATATTCTAGTTGTGCTACTACTCGGCCTGAATTCTCTAGTAATTTAATATTATAATCATATGGGGTTTTAGCTTCTTTAAATGTCAAATAACTAAATTTAAAAAGCACTTTCTCCATATAATGAGATTGACACAACGAGTAACCCCCACTATGTTTATTCACTTTGACACCTAAGATAGTATCTACTTCACCAAGATCTTTCATCTTAAATTGTGAAGTTAAATACTTCTTTGTATCATCTACTCCTTGCATATTTGTTCCAAAGATAAGCAAGTCATCAACATACAAGCATATAATCACACCAAAATCATTCGTAAATTTAAAATATATACATTTATCAGCATTATTATGCTTAAAACCATGAGATAAAATTACCGAATCAAACTTCTCATGCCATTGTTTTGGTGCTTGCTTTAAACCATAAAGAGATTTGACTAACTTGCATACCTTATTCTCATTTCCTGGCAAAACAAATCCCTCAGGTTGTTCCATATAGATTTCTTCATCAAGATCACCATTAAGAAAAGCTGTTTTAACATCCATTTGATGCACATACAAATTGTTCAATGAAGCAATTGCAAATAGCACTCTTATAGAAGTTAACCTAGCTACCGGAGCATATGTATCGAAATAATCAATACCATTTCTTTGCTTAAACCCTTTGGCTACTAATCTAGCCTTAAAAGTTTGCAAAGTACCATCACTATTGTACTTTCTTCTAAATACCCATTTGCTGCTAATTGGTTTAGATCCTGGAGGAAGATCAACCAAGATCCATGTTTGATTCGACATAATCGAATCCATCTCATCATTTACCGCCTCTCTCCAAAAAGAAGCATCTCTAGAAGACATAGCCTCGCTAAATGTCTTTGGATCTTTTTCAATATTTAACAACAATGGTACTTTGTTAATTACATTCTTTCTATCCCCTTCAACCAAGAAGAGTAGTGCTTGTGATGAAATAAAATCCGGAGCTAAACTCTTTTATTTCTTTTCACATTGACTCCTCCTTGGTTCGAAAAATGTCATAGACTATTTCCTTTATTATTGTTAGTGGAGGTACCAGGTGTATTAACACATGGTTGATCAATACTTGATTCTAATTCAATATTATAATCATGTTGAAATTTATTCTCAATAAATTCAACATCTCTAGATTCCACAATCACATTAGAATCTAAATCTAACAACCTATCAGCCTTGGAATTTTCAGCATATCCTACGAAAACACTTTTTATACCTCTAGCATTCAACTTTGATGACTTAGGGTCATGTATTTTATAAAAAGATAAACAACCACAGACCCTTAAATACATCAAGTTTGGTTTTCTTCCTTTCCAAATTTCATAAGGAGATATATGTGTTTTCAAGGATGTAATTCTATTATGAATATGACATGCAGTGAGTAATGCTTCCCCCCACATATTTTTTGGTAGTTTTGCATGAAGGGTCATGGAATTTATCATATCTGTGAAAATTCTATTCTTCCTTTCAGCCAAACCATTTTGTTGAGGAGTAAATGGAGCTGATCTTTGGTGAATAATTCTAAATTCTTCACAATAATTATTAAATTCAATTGAGAAATATTCACCACCTCTATCACTACGAACTATTTTGATTTTCTTATCTTTTTGGTTCTCAACTTCAGCTTTGAAAATTTTAAATTTATCAAAAGCTTCATTTTTTGTTCTAAGTAAATACACATAAGCGTATCTAGAATAATCATCAATAAAAGTGATAAAGTACCTCTTACCTCCTCTTGTTAACATGCCATTATACTCACAAATATCGGTATGTATTAAATCCAATATTTGAGTATTTCGTTTAGTTTTAGGAAAAAGTTTCTTAGTTAATTTAGCTTGGATGCAGATTTCACACTTATGACCTTTAACATCATTGCAATTAATCAAACCATGCTTAGACATGTATTTCATAGATCTAAAGTTCAAATGTGCTAATCTAGCATGCCAAACATCACAAGACTCAACAATATAAGCTAAGTTGATATTATTATTATTAATGCTGAGTTTGTACATTCCATCACAAGAATACCCTTTCCCAACAAACAATCCATTCTTTGAGATAATACAAGTATTACTCTCAAGCACAATCTTAAGCCCATGCTTACACATACAACTAGAAAAAACAAGATTCTTCCTAACGGAAGGTACATGAAAGACATTATACAATGTGACTTTCTTTTCAGAAGTGAAGTTGATCTCAACTACTCATTTCCCTGCTACTATGGCTTCCTTATTGTTCCCCATGAGAACCATTTGTCCTTCCGTTTCTTCTTTGTATAATAAGAAAAATTTCTTATCATTACAAACATGAATTGTTGCACCCGAATCGAACCACCAATCATAGGACTTAGTTTCAGCCATATTGGTTTCGGTAATCATGCTAATTTGTATTTCAGAAACCATAGCACAAATCTCTTCAGATTTATTTTCATTAACATTAGCTTTATGGGAATTCACTTCTTCCTTTTTCTTCTTGAATCTGCAATCACTTTGGCGATGGCCCTTCTTACCACAAAAGAAATAATTTCCAGAAAACTTTTGTGTGCTGGACTTCTTGAATTTCTTGTCATTCTTGACTTTAAAATTCTTTGAGAATTTACTAGCTTCAACAACATTAACTTTAGTAGAATCATGCTTATCCTTGGATTCGCGAGACCTAGTCTCTTCTTCAATTACCAAGTGTTTTTGCAATTCTTCTAAAGTTATGTTCTCTTTACTATGAAGGAGTTTCTTTCTATAATCATTCCAACTTTGAGGCAATTTAGCAATAATGGCCCCAACTTGAAATGATTAATAAATTTCAACTTTTAACTCTCAGAGCTTAGCAACAATAATTTGTAACTCATGTATTTGATCAAGAATAGATTTTGTGTCTACCATAATAAATTCAAAGTATTTAGATACAAGGAATTTGTCAGTACCTTCTTTCTCCGTTTTGTATTTGTATTCAAGAGCATTCTAAATTTCCACCAGAGAAGTCATAGAATTGTAGAGATCATATAACCTGTCAGAAAGTGTATTGAGTATGTGACCACAGCACATCAATTCATCATCTTCACGACATTTCCTTGCAGCCTTAACAACTTCGGTATCATCTTCTCTTGGTTCTGGAAATGGTTCCAATTTCAGATCAAGAACATATGCCACTTTAAGAACAGTAAGGAGAAAGAATAATTTTCCCTTTCAGCGAGTGAAATTAGTTCCATCAAAACGATCGAGATGGACACTAGGATTCAGAAACGATGTCAAACTCTTCTCAACCTCCATTTGCATCAAAAATAAAACCTTAAAGATTGTTGGAGAATAATAAGAATATGGAGGCAAAGAACAAGGAAAATTACTTAGGATTTGAGACGTGTTTGCACACTTTCCTTTAAGGTTTTATTTGCCCTCACCAATCTTGGTTTGCTATAGAGTTTTAATGGCAAATTACCCCCAAGATATATCAAAACCTGAATACAATCTCTAGCAAATAAGATTGTATTTCCAGAACATGCATGAAACCTACAAAATCTGATGATTGATTTAATTGTGTGTCTTTCTTTTATGAAGAAGATGTTTATTTGAAAGAATACAACCATTAGAAATGGTACTTCTTCGAAGACACTCTTTTGTTTTGAATTTGCATCAATTTACAATTGAAATGTTTTCAATCTTGCTAACCGTTTTCCAATAGACGCCTTTCTGAAAATAAACGGTTAGCCATTTTTCTCAATAAACGGTGAGCCGTTTTCCTTTAGAACATAAAACATGCTCTCTGGAGTTAAACGGTAAGCTTTTTTCTCCATAACGGTGAGCCGTTTCATTCCAGAACAGAAACATGCTCTCTGGACTTTACACGGTTAGCCGTTTCTCAATAAACGGTGAGCCGTTTCTCAATAAACGGTGAGTCGTTTATTCCAGAACAGAAAACATGCTCTCTGGACTTAAACGGTTAGCCGTTTTCGCAATAAACGGCAAACCGTTTTCGTCCAAAATATCAAACCAAAAACTTGAAAAATGTTACAATCTCTCTTACAGTATCATTTTCTTGATTGGCGCAAGCCTTCATGCTTTAGCAGTTAATATTGGAATGCTCGTCTTGGGTTGTGCCCTTGCTGGATTTGGATTTGGTTTCACAAATCAGGTGTTGAGATATTCTATAGTTTGCTAATAATTAATTTGCTACTATTTGTGCAATCTATTAAAGATTACGGCCATTTTATATGAGCCGCAATCACAAAAAATGATAATTTTATGTTAGTAAACTATAATAGAGAAAGCGCCGCCTGTGGAACCTCAACATCCATGGGCTTATTCTCTAAATAGCAATTGGTGCACACAATATGACCAGTTGTTTCTCATAGATTTTCAAAACTATGTTGGGTAAAAATGGGATATGCATTTTGAAATGAATTTAGATTTATTGCAAATAGATTTGGGCAATTAAAACCCTAAAATTAATAATTTAATTAATTTTAGAAAATATTGTTCATCATTACTGTTCATCAATATTGTTTACAGTTATTGTTCATCCGCAACAAAAATATTAATTTTCTAAAAACACAATAAATTACAAAAATTCAATGATACGGAGATTTTTTCGTGGTTCAAATTTGTCAATCTTACATCCATGAGGCTACGCCCAGATAAAAAGTAATTAACTAAGTTAAGATGCTACAACCTATAGATTTTCCAAACTTAAAATTCTCACTTGTAATTTATCACCACACAACTTACTCAACCTTAAACTGGATATGCTTCTCTTAAATAATTGCTACCCCTTTTGATCCACGATCCTTGAGGCACTTCGCAAAGTGATCAATAGCAATTATTTAATTCTTCAATATCTAGTGATTCAAGATCCACATAGACTCTCTGCAGAGATAAAAAGAAGATAAGAAATCAAATGAACACAACATTATGCACCAAATCCGAATTCTTTACGGAGAAGGCCGAATTTTGCTTCTCTACTTTATGCTCTGTGTTGCACACATTCAATTGTGAAATACCTCTCTTTATATAGGCACTAGGGTTTCACAAAAATTTCAAGTTTTAAAGACTTTGATTCTTTTCAAATAAGAGTTTATTTTCTCTTATAATTCCTATGAATCTGAATAGGAATAAATTTGATCTTCTTGCCTTATTTGTCTCCTAAAAAATATCTAGAGTATTTAATAAACTTTCTGTTTGAACAAACTTCTTACTCTAAATAGATCTCATGCATCAATTGTAGAATCTCATCATTAATTGACTTGCTAAATTAGACATAATTAAATTAGGATACAAATATTCCTAATAAATCGGAATCTCACTAAATTAGGGAATTAATAAATTAATCTCTATTACAAGATAAGTAAGAAATAAATTTCAATTTAACTAGACTTGTCATAAGATGCAAACTCTATAAATAATAAACTTTACAATTTCCTCCTTTGGCAATCTTGTGGCAAAAGCAATCCAATCACAAGTCTTCCGTGAAACTTGGGGCTAAACTATGAATTTGAAACAAGTGTAAACAACAAGGAACTAATCAAAATAAATGGCAATTAGCATGTTACTTCATTTAAATAAACCAAGGTAAGAATTAAAATAAAATGTTGATTTATTGATCAATAAATAGTAAGGCAACATGAAGTAATAAAAAGATGAACTCCCCCTAAGAACTAGAAACCCGAAGATCTAAAAATTCTTGAACAAAAATAAAATCTCCCCTAGAATTGAAATATTGCTCCCCTAACTCATTGCATCAAGAAATTGAAGACTTGAAATGAAAAATTCAATTCAATTACTCCCCCTCTTTTGACAAAAGATTACAAAAGGGAAGAAGTTTGGCATGCAATTCGACGAAACGAGTAGAACGGTCAGTAATATCACGACCTTGTTTCAAAATCTTAGCCTCAAGATGGACAAGATCAGGAGCAAAATAATTAGATGGAGGAGAAGAGCAAACAAATGTTGCAACAATGGTAGGAGGATCACAAAGAGTACTTGGAAGAGCTCCACCGGTGACAGTGCGTGAAGTTGCGTGTTGCGGCAGCTGGTGGTCGGCAACGGTAGCAGGAATAGTGGCGGTAGTGGTGGTGATCCTAGGGTCAAAGGTAGAAGGTCTAGAGTTACAATTATCTTCACTGGGATCACTTTCTATGGAGTCATTGCATTTGAATGCATGGATTCTTCAAGAGGTACTTTTCCAAACTTGGGACCAAAATCCTCATCATCATTAAGCATATGAATTTCATGAGGTCTTCTACAACCAGAACAAAGGTAGGGTGAAAGAGTGTGACAATAATTGGAATTAAGTTGAGCATAAGAGCTCTCACCTTCCTTAAGTTTAGAGAGAATTGGAGCCATGGGAGGGGAATAATAAAAACAAGAAAAATTAAGCAAGAAGAAATAAAAATTCTGGACCAACTAAAAGAAATAAGGAGGAAACCAAAAACTTGAGTGAGTAATAATGATCCTAAAGACTTCCTTATATAGAAGAACTAACCTTATTCAAGGAGGATTTGGAAATTCTACTTGCATACGAAAAGAATCAATAAAGACGATTTTATTCTAATTTAAGGTACCAACAAACATAAATTATGTTCAAGTTCAATAAAAGAACATAATCCAACACTAAAAGGTCAGAAACAAAAAAAGGAAAATACAAACTCGAAATGTTATGCATGATATTTTATGAAATAGACACACAATGTAAAGTAGAGAACTTCAAAATTAAAATGACATAATGAAATAGAATTATAACACAATCCACATACCGTTGAAAAACTTCCTGAATCAGTTGTGACGGGCAAAATCATGAGAATGCATCATGAATTTTTTTAATTAAATAATGCATTAATAACAAAATTGAAAAAGAAAATATGTCTAAGAATTTTCATAAAAAGCATTAATCCATGAATTTTCCTCAAATAAGTAAAGATTAGAAACATTTAAGCTTTGTGTGTGCGCGCGCGCATGCAATTCAATATATACTTTTTCCTAAACATTTATCTATATTCATAGTCAAAGTCTTAAATATAAAATATAGAGTTGATCAAACTAAGCTTATCATCTTTATCTCTAATTTTTTACCATTTAAATTTTGACAGACATTTCTTTTTCTTTTTTCTTTTTTTTGGGGGATAGCAAAGCATCTGCTTTTTGATTAAAAAATCTACGGTCAGAAGCTTTTACTTTACCTCTTAAGGTAGCATTCTTCTCATGGTAGTTCATCTATGTCATATTTGTGATACGTATTCTCAAATTACTCAAGGATAGGTTCATCTTAAGAATTATATATAGTTATTTCTGACCATAGTGTCTATATATATTTGAGCTCCTATAACAAGATAAGAATCAAGGCAAACAGTCATAACTCAAGTTAAATTTTTTCAACAAAGACCATGTCAATATCAAAACTTTGAGTTAAAGTAAAGACTGAATTATCATTCCTATGCTTTTGAAAAAAGGTTAAATAACTCTAATAAAAAAATTGCTTAAATATTTTAAGTCTTTAAAAACATGAAAAATTGCTTGTTATTTATTAATCAAGATTTATCAATTTTTTTTAATTAAAACGAAACACAAAAAACAATGATTTAAAAATAAAAACTCATAAATGCATGTCCTATATCTAATGCACAATTGCATGATTTAAATATAAATGCAAAAAAAAAACATTTTGACTTATTCTTATTGTAGACTTCTTCCTATTTAGCAAACATCAGCTTGTAGCTTTTATGAAAAGATTTCTTGTCATTTCTATTAATGTCAGTAACGTCACCATGTGAATCATTATTCTTATTATCATGTTGCACAATTGTGTCAAGATGGGAATTAGTTTCTTCCTTGCAAGGACCAAAGTGCGAGGCTTTAGATGCAGATGTACCTCTGATGTTTGATCCTTGTTCATTGCCATCAGTATATTTTGACACATCATTATGGACAACAAGTCCTCCAATAAGTTCCTTTTCATCAATGCTATAATTAGAATCATCATCACTCCAGGTGGATTGCATTGCTTTCTTTTTCATAAGAGTGTTAGCACATTGTCCTTGTATGTGTCCTATGCCTCCACATTCTCTGCATCGAATACCCTCAAGTTTGTTAAAATCAAACAATTTAGAATTAGAGTTAGAATAACCTTTTTGAGCCGTTGGAGCTACTAATGTAGAAGTCTTCTTTGGTTTGTTAAAGTTCTTCATTTTCAACAGCTTCTTGAAATTCTTTGCAATGAGTATAGGTGAATTACTCACGTATAGATATAGATCATCATAATCACTTGGTTTGGTGGCAGGAACATGTATTTCAACCTAAAAAGCAACATTCTTTTTTTCTTGGGATTCAAATTCAAGTAGTTAGACATATCAACATATTATTCTCATTAAGTGAACCCCCTAGTCATGGTAGACATATCAACATATTCTTCAATGGCCAAAATTTTAGGATGATATCTAGGATGGATAGATCTTGAGATTTTTCTACAAATTTCTTCCTCATAAATAGGTTTTTCAAGAGCAAAAAAATCATTAACCATAGCAAGGATTCTAGAATTAAATTCAGGTTTCATGTTCATGCATTTTCAAGTTTTCAAAATCAGACATAAGTTTATGAATTTTAGAACATTTTACCGTATTGTCGCCTTTAAAGTACTTTGGAGTACATCCCAAACAACTTTAGATATCTTGCATGTAGAAATTAGTTGGTGTTGAAACACGTCAAGTCCATTGACAATAGCATTAAGTTCTTTTGCATTATATCTATATGCATTGAGTTCATCATTGGTCCATTCTCTAGCTGACTTTGGAGATTCTGCACCATCTTTACCAGTTCTAGTGGGTGGAGTATATCCAATAAATACGCATTGCCATACTCTTTCATCAATAGCCATCAAATAAATTTCCATCCTTTGCTTCCAATAAGCATAATTCGTCACATCCAGTACAGGTGGACGAACCAAAGAGCCTCCTACTCTTTGCAAACTCATACCTACAAAATAGATCTATGTTTCAAGATTCTTACTAAATAAACAGTTAGTGTCCCGCTCTGATACCAATTGAAAGGAATTTAGCTTAGTTATAAATATATGTAGGTAATTAAAACCATAAAATTAACAACGTAATTAATTTTTGTAAATACTGTACATGGTTACTATTCACGATTACTGTTCATCCACAACAAAATAATTGATTTTCCAAAAACACAATAAATTGCATAAATTAAATGGCAAGAAGATTTTTCCGTGGTTCGGATTAATCAATTCTACATCCAAGAGACCACGCCCAGATGAAAAGTAATTCACTAAGTTGAGATGTTATAACCTATGGATTTACCAAACTTAAGACTCTCACTTATAGTTTATTATCATATGGCTTACTCGACCTTAGATTGAATTTGCTTCTCTTGAATGTTAACATAAATATGTTAATAATATTGATTTTGATGATAACAAATTTTAAATATTTTTTTATACAAATATTAAATATTGGAGCTATTCCTTAATAAACGAAAGCCTCGATAATCATTCCATTCATTCTTTCATAAAAAATGGACCTTCAAATTCAAAAATGATTTTCTGTAAAATCTGTTTTAAAGTGTGATTCTGGAAATAAATGGTAAACCATTTATTTAAACGGTTAACCGATTAATGCCAGAGAGCAACATATTTCCTAATCCCTAACCGTTTATGAAAAACGGAAAACACAAAAGATGGGAAGGTTACTGGAACTTAACAGTGAACCGTTTATTGTAAACGGTTAACCGATAACGTCCAGAATTGAAGGTTGTCCTCCTCTGGCACTAATTAACAAAACCTGATAAGGCTAGTTTGTTTTGTAGGTTACTGGAGTCAAACGGCATACCGTTTATTACAAACGGTTAACCGATAACATCCAGAGAAGCCACTTCACGCAAGTCCTTAACCGTTTAGTGTAAACAGATAACCAATGTTCATCTTGCAGGTCTCTGGAAGTTAATGGCAAAAGGTTAATCGTAAACGGCAAACCGTTTATTTGAAATCTGGTCCAACGGTAACTTTGACCAACCGAAACGGTTAACCGTTTATGTCTAATGGCAAACCGTTTTCTGTCCGATAGTTTGTAACGGCTAGATTTTCATCTCCAGATATAAATAAGCTCATTTAAATTCAAAGAATTTTTTATCACAACACGACTATTGAGCTAATATTCGAGAATACAACCTTCATAGAGCTTAGAACACATTCTTGCTTCATCTATTCACATATTAAGCATCATTGTGTAATCTTATATATTGT
>MKYO02026059.1:922918-954604 GCA_002013955.2 Citrus medica | reverse complement strand
ATGCTTGAGCTTGATAGTCAAATGATGAATTTGCCTTGATAATTCTTGATTATATAAATTAATTGGTTGAAAACATGTTCATGAATCATGCATTAAAATGGCTCATAAAATATTTTCAGATCAATTAAATGATCTTGGAATATATTATTTGCTGGCCAAAAATCAAATCAAATGTGCGAAATTACAGATAAAATAAACGGTTAGCCGTTTATTATAAACGGATCACCGTTTAATTCCAGAAACGAGATTATATGTCTGTCCGTTTACTCTTTCACCATTTATTACAATCGGTGAACCGTTTTTCAACAGAGAGTCCTCTAACAGTTACTCCTTAGCCGTTAAGCGTTTAAGCCTTCACCGTTACCTATTCCTTAGTCTCTGTAAGTTACCCTTTAACCGTTTATTTAAACGGTTAACCGTTTTCACGAGTATAAATTGTTCAAAGCTTTTCTTCGTCTTCTCCAGTTACCCCTTCACCGTTTCAGCCATTTTTACGCAGCCGAAGGTCTCTCTACCCTAAAATCCTCATTTTTCTTGCTTTTCTTGCCAAAATCAAACCTGAAACATCATTTATTATCACCTTTAGAACAACTTCACTGATTCAAAACATCAAATCTAGCCCAAAATTCAAAAATCCCAAATCGAAACCCTAACTGTCGCGGGTCGGGTTTTCTCTTTTTTAATCCGATTCCTCCCCTTCTTCAATCAATTTGTGCACCCAACTCACATCCCCTATACATCCTTAAGATAATCATCAATTCATTTTCCTCTCTCCTGCTTCTTCCATGGCTGAACCTTCTCGGAGGAATCCCATACCACCTCGGGAAGTCTCTGAATTTGCAAGGATTCACTTCCCCACTCCTTCCTTGGCCAAGCGGTTCGAAGAACGCTTCGATGGTTGAAAGGTACTTGACCCCTTCTTTGTTGACATTGATGATTTCCGTAATTTAGTTGTTTGTGGTAGAAGTATTCGGGATATGCTTCAGCCTTGGGAGTCTGGCATTGATTTTGATGATCGAGTTTATCCAAACTTAGTGCGAGTCTTTTATTCTAACATGGAAATCTCCGACACTCGCCCAAATAGGATAGTTACTCAAGTCGGTCGTGTGCCAATAGAGTTTGATGATGCGGACTTAGCTGACCTTCTTGGTATCCCTTGTGAGGGGCTTGATATTTACACCCCTAGGAAAGCCCTTTCATTTGACAGTTTTTCTCATACTCATGGCGTCTGTAATATATGTCGTCGTCGAGACTTATCGGATGAGATTTGTTTGCTTTCATTTCGGTCTCAACTTTTACCTCTCCAAGTTCGCATTCTTCACTCTATTTTACAGCACATAGTGACACCTAGGAAGGGTCACTCGAATGAGGTTACGAGGTTGGACGTTGCCCTATTAGATAGCCTTCTTACAGACCGTCCCATTAACCTCGGGTATATTATTGTGAGACATATGTTGAGTACTCCCGCGGTCAATCACCGCTTGCTTCCTTATGGCAATATCATCACTAAGATACTGCGATGCTTTTAGATTCCACTTCTTGATACTGGACATATGGAGACTCGACGGATTGGTCCTGAGGCCATGACTAGTATCGGTTTCTCTAGGAAGAATGGAGTGTGGAAAAAGACAAGCAACTCCAAAAACCGGGATACCTTGATTGCTCCAGAGGACGATCGGATGCTCAATGATATCTATCCTCCAGATCATCTTCCTGACTTTAGATTAGGAGCTCATCCACCTCCTCTGCGTCGTCGTTTTGTCCCTCGACCTCCAGCCGACTCAGACTCTGAGGAGCGTGCGATGGATGCTGACATTCCCTCATCTTCCGAGCCACCTCCTGCTCCTGAGCCATCTGCTATTCCTGAGCAGCCATCTGCCGCTATGCCGCCTTTAGCTCCAATTCAGCCTCCTGCTTCAGACGTTGTCCAGCAGTTGGTTACTGATGTTCACCGGATCTCGGAGCGCCAGCAGCTGATTCTTGATCGGTTGGACACCATTTCCCGTGACCACCAGCAGCTCCGCTCTGACTTTCAGACTTTCCAGCAGCAGAGCATTTACCAGCAGCTCGAGCTTATCGCCGGACAGCGCACTCTTCTCCGCTATTTCGGCTAAGATCCGGGGAGCACATCTTCTCCGCCTCTGTAGTTTCTGAGTTCTGTTTTCGCACATACATTTCAGTACTCCCGCGGGTATATTATTGTGCGACATATGTTGAGTACTCCCGCGGTCAATCACCGCTTACTTCCTTATGGCAGTATCATCACTAAGATACTGCGACGCTTTGAGGTTCCACTTCTTGATACTAGACATATGGAGACTCGACGGATTGGTCCCGAGGCCATGACTAGTATCGGTTTCTCTAGGAAGAATGGAGTGTGGATAAAGACAAGCAACTCCAAAAACCGGGATACCTTGATTGCTGCAGAGGACGATCGGATGCTCAATGATATCTATCCTCCAAATCAGCTTCCTGACTTTAGATTAGGAGCTCATCTTCCTCCTCCGCGTCGTCGTTTTGCCCCTCGGCCTCCAGCCTACTTAGACTCTGAGGAGCGTGCAATGGATGCTGACATTCCCTCCTCTTCCGAGCCGCCTCCTGCTCCTGAGCCATCTGCTGTTCCTGAGCAGCCATCTGCCGCTATGCCGCCTTCAGCTCCAGTTCAGCGTTCTGCTTCAGACGTTGTCCAGCAGTTGGTTACTGATGTTCACCGGATCTCGGAGCGCCAGCAGCTGATTCTTGATCGGTTGGACACCATTTCCCGTGACCACCAGCAGCTCCGCTCTGACTTTCAGACTTTCCAGCAGCAGAGCATTTACCAGCAGCTCGAGCTTATCGCCGGACAGCGCACTCTTCTCCGCTATTTCGGCTAAGATCCGGGGAGCACATCTTCTCCGCCTCTGTAGTTTCTGAGTTCTGTTTTCGCACATACATTTCAGTACTCCCGCGGGTATATTATTGTGCGACATATGTTGAGTACTCCCGCGGTCAATCACCGCTTACTTCCTTATGGCAGTATCATCACTAAGATACTGCGACGCTTTGAGGTTCCACTTCTTGATACTAGACATATGGAGACTCGACGGATTGGTCCCGAGGCCATGACTAGTAAATATTGGAGCTATTCCTTAATAAATGAAAGCCTCGATAATCATTCCATTCATTCTTTCATACAAAATGGACCTTCAAATTCAAAAATGATTTTCTGTAAAACCTGTTTTAAAGTGTGATTCTGGAAATAAACGGTAAACCGTTTATTTAAACGGTTAACCGATTAATGCCAGAGAGCAACATATTTCCTAATCCCTAACTGTTTATGAAAAACGGAAAACAAAAAAGATGGGAAGGTTACTGGAACTTAACGGTGAACCGTTTATTGTAAACGGTTAACCGATAACATCCAGAATTGAAGGTTGTCCTCCTCTGGCACTAATTAACAAAACCTGATAAGGCTAGTTTGTTTTGCAGGTTACTGGAGTCAAACGGCGTACCGTTTATTACAAACGGTCAACCGATAATATCCAGAGAAGCCACTTCACGCAAGTCCTTGACCGTTTAGTGTAAACGGATAACCAATGTTCATCTTGCAGGTCTCTGGAAGTTAACGGCGAAAGGTTAATCGTAAACGGCAAACTGTTTATTTGAAATCTGGTCCAACGGTAACTTTGATCAACCGAAACGGTTAACTGTTTATGTCTAATGGCGAACCATTTTCTGTCCGACAGTTTGTAACGGCTAGATTTTCATCTCTAGATATAAATAAGCTCATTCAAATTCAAAGAATTTTTTATCACAACACGACCATTGAGCTAATATTCGAGAATACAACCTTCATAGAGCTTAGAACACATTCTTGCTTCATCTATTCACATATTAAGCATCATTGTGTAATCTTATATATTGTGAGAGGCAAAAACAGTTTGTAATCTTTTACTTTGAGTGATTGTAAGTGTTGGGATACACTTGGGTTAAGAGATTGGGAATAATCTCTTGTTGTAAAGGTCCATTGACACCTTGGAAGTCAAGTGTAAGCATTTGAAGCCTTGGAGGCTTGCTTAGTGGAATCCTCAAGCCCGGAAAGCTTGGAGGCGTGGACGTAGGCGAGGTTGGCCGAACCACGTAAAAATCTCGGTGTTTGAATCCCTCTTTCCTTATCTTTTTATATTGTGATCATCTTAATTGTTATTGCTTTGAATTTGATTTATAATTGCATTAAGATTTTCTTTAATAAATTGAATAATTTTTTAGAATCCCAATTCACCCCCCCTCTTGGGTTGCATACTTGTATTTCAATTGGTATCAGAGCCTCGTTCTCTTGTTAAGACTTAATCGTCTAGAGTAAAAGATCCATGGCAACCCTAAATGACTCAACCTTTAGAGAAGGGCAATCTACAACTAGACCACCATTCTTTGATGGAAATGATTATGCTTATTGGAAAACTAGAATGAGAATCTACTTGCAAGCCTTAGATTATGAAATTTGGGAAGTTGTTTGTGATGGTCCATTCATGCCTATGTTTAAGGATGAAGTAGGAGATGATATTCCTAAACCATCAAGTCAATGGAGTGAGTTAGAAAAGAGAAAAATGTCTCTAAACTCCAAGGCTATGAATGCTTTGTTTTGTGCCCTTGATAAGAAAGAATTCCATAGAGTATCTAGTTGTGAAAGTGCACAAGAGATATGGAACAAACTTGAAGTTGTCTATGAAGGGACAAATCAAGTAAAAGAGTCTAAAATCAGTAGATACACTCGTCAATATGAGTTGTTCCAAATGGAACAAAATGAAAATGTGTATTCTATGTATACTAGATTCACGGACATAGTGAACACCCTAGGTGCCTTAGGGAAAACCTTCTCAAATAGTGAGAAAGTTAAGAAAATCATTAGGTCACTTCCAAAAGAATGGAGACCTAAAAGAACCGCCATTGAAGAGGCCAAAGATTTAAATACTTTACCTCTTGATGATTTAATTGGTTCTCTTATTTCATATGAAGAGGATTTAGCTGCAGAAAAAGGACATGAGGAGAAGAAGAAAAGCATTGCTCTCAAAGCTTCAAAATATGAGAGTGATGGAGAGAGTGAACCGGATGATGAAGAGCTAGCCATGCTAGCAAGGAGGTTCAGAAAATTCTTCAAGAAAACCGGAGAGCGAAGAAATTTCAGAAACTTCAAGAACCATAGGGAGAAGAAGGAGGCAATCACATGCTATGAATGCAAGAAGCCTGGACATATAAGATCGGAGTGCCCACTTATCAACAAACTCAAGAAGAAAGCAATGGTTGCAACTTGGGATGATAGTGAGGAAGAATCAAGTGATGAAGAAGGATCGCAAGAAGTATCAAACCTAGCACTCATGGCAATAGGAGGAGATGATGATCTCAATGAGGTAAGTGATCCCACCTATGATGAATTGTATGATGCTTTTAAAGATTTGCATAATGAGTTGATGAAGATTGGTAAAAAGAATGTATGTCTTAAAAAGGAAATGACAAAGCTTAAAAATGAAAATGAATCTCTAAATGCAAGAATTGTATGCCTAGAAGTAGGGAACAAAACTTTGCATGATGAAATTGCAGTATCAAATGAGAAACCTAGCATCTTACATGAGCATCTAGAATCACACATAGATGAGCTGAAAAATGAGAACGAAATGCTCAAGAAAAAGAGTAATGAATTGAATGAAATTGTTTTGAAATTTACAAATGGGCAAAAGATGTTGGATAATATGCTTAACTCACAAAAATGTGTTTTTGATAAAGGAGGACTTGGATATAAGCCTAACTTGAAGCAAAAGTATTATAAGAATTATTTTGTTAAAGCTACCTCCACAAATGATCATAAGATTACATGTCATTATTGTAATCAAAATGGTCACATGAAATTTAGATGTCCCGTGAAAAGGAATGCATATTATGGTGTCAAATGCATTTGGGTTCCAAAAGGAACCGTTGCTAACTCTCAAGGACCCAAAAAGCTTTGGGTACCTAAAACTTGAGACTTTTTCTTGTAGGGCTTGAAGAAGAAGAAAAACAAATGGTACTTGGACAGCGGTTGTTCAAGGCACATGACCGGAAACTATGCATGGTTCTCAAGCTTCACCAAAATTGAAAATGGTGGAGACGTATCTTTTGGAGACAATTCAAAAGGAAAAATTCTTGGAATTGGAAATGTTGGTAAAGTCTCTTCAACTCTAATTGAGAATGTATGTTTGGTTGAAAACTTGAAACACAACTTAATTAGCATTAGTCAATTATGTGACAAAGGTTATAAAGTTATCTTTGATAAACTTAGTTGTGTTATTGAGAACTCATGTGATGGCAAAACCTTTTTTGTTGGAAATAGATGTGGTAATGTTTATATCATTGACATAGAATGTGCATCTACTCTTGATAAATGTTTTTCGGCATTACATGATGATTGTTGGTTATGGCATAGAAGGTTAGGACATGCAAGTATGGATTTGATTTCAAAAATTTCGAAAGATGATTTAGTTAAAGGTCTTCCGAAAATTGGTTTTCAAAAGGATAAGATTTGTGAAGCTTGTCAATTTGGAAAACAAATTAAAACTTCTTTCAAGAATAAAAACCATATTTCTACTTCAAAACCACTTGAACTTCTTCACATAGATCTTTTTGGGCCATCTAGATATGCAAGTCTAAATGGCAAATATTATGCATTTGTGATAGTGGATGATTATTCTAGATATACATGGGTATTATTCTTAGCCAATAAGGATGATGCTCTTGATGCTTTTAAAGTGCTTTGTAAGAAATTACAAAATGAAAAAGGGCATGGTATTGTATGCATTAGGAGTGATCATGGAGGAGAATTTGAAAATCATGCATTTGAGAGTTTTTGTAATAATCTAGGCATTGAGCATCAATTTTCATCACCTAGAACTCCACAACAAAATGGAGTTGTTGAGAGAAAGAATAGATCTATTCAAGAAATGGCTAGGACCATGTTGAATGAAAATGCATTACCAAAATATTTTTGGGCCGAAGCCGTCAACACCGCTTGTTATGTTTTAAATCGGGTGTTGATTAGACCTAATCTTAATAAAACTCCATATGAGCTTTGGAAAGATAGAAAACCCAACATTGGCTATTTTAAAGTTTTTGGATGCAAATGTTTTGTTTTGAACACAAAAGATAATCTTGGTAAATTTGATCCAAAATCTGATGTTGGTATTTTTCTTGGTTATTCAAATTCAAGCAAAGCTTATAGAGTCTATAACAAAAGAACTTTAGTTGTGGAGGAATCTATGCATGTCACATTTGATGAGTCTAACCCCTCCTCTACGGAGAAAGTCGTTGTTGATGATGATGCAGGAGAAGAACAACAAGAAGAAGAAGCATCAAATGACAATCAAGAAGATGCACCACATGGGATTCAAGAGGAACATCATGAAGAACCAAATGTGGAGCAAAATGAAGGTACTTCTCAAACACTCCCCAAGGAGTGGAGGTATGTTTCTTCTCACCCTAAAGATATGATTTTAGGAGATCCCTCACGAGGCATTACAACTAGATCATCACTTAGAAATACTTGTGAGCATAATGCATTCATCTCTCAAATTGAACCAAAATCCTTTGAGGATGCTGAAAATGATGAATCTTGGATTATGGCAATGCAAGAGGAGTTAAATCAATTTGAAAGAAACAATGTGTGGGAATTAGTTCCTAAACCTGAACATCAATCTATAATAGGTACTAAATGGGTGTTTAGAAATAAGATGGATGAATCCGGTGTGGTTGTAAGAAACAAAGCTAGATTAGTGGCTCAAGGTTACAACCAAGAGGAAGGAATTGATTTTGATGAAACCTTTGCACCTGTAGCAAGGTTAGAATCCATTAGGATGTTGTTAGCATATGCATGTCATAAGGATTTTATTTTATATCAAATGGATGTCAAGAGTGCTTTCTTAAATGGATATATTTTGGAGGAAGTTTATGTGAAACAACCTCCTGGTTTTGAAAATGAAAAATTTCCAAATCATGTGTATAAGTTGCTCAAAGCCTTGTATGGATTAAAACAAGCACCTAGAGCATGGTATGATAGACTTAAAAATTTCTTGCTAGAAAATGACTTCTCTATGGGAAAAGCGGATACTACTCTATTTGTTAAGCATAAGAACCAAGACATACTTATTGTTCAAATTTATGTTGATGATATTATTTTTGGTTCTACTAATGAGTTGTTGTGTAAAGAATTTTCATCGTGTATGAGCAAAGAATTTGAGATGAGTATGATGGGAGAGTTGAAATACTTCCTTGGACTTCAAATCAAACAAAACGAGGAAGGAATTTTCATAAATCAAGCCAAGTACGTAAAGGATCTACTCAAACGATTCGGCATTGATGATTCAAAGACCAAGAATACACCAATGAGCACAACAACCAAGCTGGACAAAGATGAAAAAGGTAAAGAAGTGGATATCAAAATGTATCGAGGTATGATCGGATCCCTACTTTATTTGACTGCAAGTAGACCCGATATCATGTTTAGTGTATGTTTGTGTGCAAGATTTCAGTCATGTCCCAAGGAATCTCATTTGCTCGCTGTTAAAAGAATTTTCCGTTATTTGAGCGGAACCATAGATATTGGCCTTTGGTATCCTAGGGGAACTCATATAGATTTAACATGTTTTTCGGATGCGGATTTTGCTGGTTATAAAGTGGATAGGAAGAGCACTAGTGGAACTTGCTATATTCTAGGACACTCTCTTGTTTCATGGTTTAGCAAGAAACAAAATTCTGTTGCACTTTCAACTACCGAGGCTGAATATATAGCTGCCGGAAGTTGTTGTGCACAAGCACTTTGGATGAAACAAACACTTAGAGATTATGGCATTAATCTTGAACAAATTCCTATTAAGTGTGATAATACTAGTGCTATAAATCTTTCAAAGAATCCCATTCAACACTCTCGAACCAAGCATATAGAAATAAGACATCACTTCTTGAGAGATCATGTTCAAAAGAGAGACATTGCATTAGAGTTTATTTCTACGGAAAAACAACTTGCCGATATTTTTACAAAACCTCTTTGCGAAGAACAATTTTCCAAAATTCGGCATGAACTTGGGATGATGAAATTTTCACATTAACATCTTCATTCATGCTATTGAGTCTATTATTATTGATTGATCTATGACTTGATGCTTTAATTTCTATGGAATGCTCAATCGTAATATACATGTAATGTGTATGTATATTTGAAAATGTATGAATTAATTATTGCAATACATATATATATGTTCATGAATTATGCATTGAAATGGCACTCAAATCATTTTGGATCAATAAAATGATCTTGAAATGTATTAATAAGTAGCCAAATATCAAAATACATGTGCGAAATCATAGGTTGTAGAAAACGGATCGCCGTTATTTAAATAAACGGCTAACCGTTTTGGGCAGAAACAATGGAACGCTTTCTGGAAGCTATCGGTTCGCCGATATCTGTCTATCGGCTCGCCGTCCTGATACTTTTTTTTTGTGTGGACTCTCTGGACCCTATCGGCTCGCCGTTATTTATATAAACGGCTCGCCATTTTGATGAATTTGTTTTGAGGACTCTCTGGACTCTGTCGGCTCGCCGTTTTCTTTATAACGGCTCGCCGTTATCCCGCGTTAATTGAACAGTCCTTCGTCTTCCTCCTCATTTCGGCTTCCCCTTCTCTCTCTCGTTCTTCAGCCCGCGACTGCACCAGTTCTCCACTCCCAAATCCATCATTTTTCTTGCCCTTTTTCATCAAATTGAAGCATCACAAACCATTTTTTATCTTTTCTAGACCCTTTTAACCGACTCAAATCCCTCTTTTTCATCTAAAATTGAAAAATCTTCTTTTTGAAACCCTAGAACCAGCCGAGCCCTCCTTGCTCAAATTAACCCATATCTCTTCCTTTCTCCAGTCACATTTTCACCCACAATCACTATCTCATCTCTCAAACTTCATTTTCACATTTTTTTTAAAAATCATCCATGGCGGAACGACCTCCAAGGCGTGCTCGAACCAAGCACACTGCTTCACGCCGTTCCAGTCCACCCAGGTCTCCTCCTCAAGACTTCGAGAGTCTTCATTTTCCCGATGCTACCTCTGCTCAGCGATTCCGTGAAAAGTTCATGGGTAAACCCGTAACTCCCTCTTTTTCTCTTAACATTTCGGAGTTCTCGGATATTTCTGTTTGTGGTCACTCAATTACTCAAATCCTTAGTCATTGGAAACAAGCTTTAAGTGTTGATGAACCTATTTATGAAAATCTTGTTCGAGTCTTTTATTCAAACATAGATTTCTCCTCTTCTAGTCGTGACGAGCTTCATACATTTGTAGGAGGTATTCGTATTGAACTTGATGAACCCGAATTATGTAGTATTCTAGGAATCACTTATGGAGGATTAGATCTGTACACCTCTAGGAAAGAACTAGAGTTTAGCAATTTTCGTCATGTGGATGGTGTACGGAACATTTGTCGTCGTCGGGATCTTTCCGATGACATCTGCTCTTTGTCCTTTAGGTCTCAACTCCTCCCTTTTCAGATTCGAATACTTCACATTATTCTCCAACACATGGTCACTCCTAGACAAGGGCACACTGATGAGGTCACTAGGCTTGACATTGGTCTATTAGACTCTCTTATTCGTCAACGCCATGTGAGCCTATCCTACACCATTATGTGCCATATGCTGTCCACCCCTAAAGTCTCCAACCGATCCCTTCCTTATGGCAGCATCATCACTAGGATCCTGAACCACTTTCACGTTCCTATCGTCGAGCCTGTTTTTCTCGAGACTCGTAAGCTTGGTCGAGACATTATTTCTGCCATTGGATTCTTTAAGAAGCGTGGGAAATGGGAAAAGACTACATCCTCCAAAAACGAAGCCACACTGATTGCACCCGAGGATGATCGCATGCTGAATGATGTCTACTCCGAGGATGAGCTGCCTGATTTCCGTCTTGGGGCTAGATCGCGTATTCCTCGCCAACCAGCAGCACCAGCAGCTCCTGCTTCACCAGCAGCACCAGCAGCAGATGCACCTCAGGATGACGAGCCTACCGAGACTGCCGTCCCTCCTGCGGCATCAGCTGTTCCTGAGGATCGCTTCCAGCAGCTTCTCGACCGAGTAGATGCACTGTCCCAGCAGCAGCAGCAGCTTCGATCTGATTTTGCAACCTTTCGGGAGCAAATTTCAGATCAGCAGATGGAGTTACTTGCGGGTCAGCGTCGCATTCTCGGCTACTTTGGATATGACCCCGGCAATTCGTCTTCACAGCCTCCATCTTAGTTTTCTCTGTCCCTATGATATTCGCACAGACATTTCTCATTTCATGTTATTTGCCTTATGCATATGATGTTATTTATTTTGTGTTTATGCTTCTGATATCTCATATTGGACATGTGCTCTTGATTTATGCTCGAGTTGTTTTTGGTATTATATTGATTATATTGCTCATCCTGGAAGTGTGAATTTGTTGGTATGGCGGTTGGTTGATATGGTGGTATATTTATATGGAAGTATTTCTCTTTTTAACTTTGTGTGTTGTTGAGGAAATGCTCATATTTCAGGGGAGACTCTGCCCAAATTTCTCCAAACATAAGTCATTCATCGCGTCTCTTTCTTTTTGATGATGAAGGGGGAGAGAAATTGGCATGGCAAAATAGTATTGGCATGCATGCGTTTACTGGCATAAATTTTTTTTTTTAAAAAAAAATCAATCTGTTGTGTTTAAAATTTTGAGATTAACAGTTGAATATTTTTTAAGGGAGTTAACAAGTCTTTCAAAATTTCACTTAGGGGGAGCACATATTTAGGGGGAGCAAAATTGCACAAATATTTTCTTGAAAAGTTTGTCATCATCAAAAAGGGGGAGATTGTTAACATAAATTATTCCTTATTGATTTTGATGATAACAAACATGATTAAGATTGATTAAATCGTTTTAAACGCTCATCATAATTTTCATCTATTTTGACAAGTTTCATAAAGTATTTTTATAAAGATTTGGAGACAAAACAGTCATCTTGCAAAATAGTTCACTGCAGCAGTTTTTGTGGAAAACGGCGATCCGACATGTGTAGTAAACGGCTCGCCGATTTCAAGCAGAAATGGAGATTAGCCTCTGGACGGAAACGGCACACCGACATTTTTGTTAAACGGCTCGCCGATATCAACCAGTAGCCTCTGGACGGAAACGGCACACCGACATTTTGTTAACGGCTCGCCGACATCGAGCAGAATTGAAGATCAGCCTCTGGACACTAACGGCGATCCGACTTCGTGATAACGGCTCGCCGACATCTAGCAGAATTGAAGATCAGCCTCTGGACACTAACGGCGATCCGACTTCGTGATAACGGCTCGCCGACATCTAGCAGAATTGAAGATCAGCCTCTGGACACTAACGGCGATCCGACTTCGTGATAACGGCTCGCCGACATCTAGCAGAATTGAAGATCAGCCTCTGGACACTAACGGCGATCCGACTTCGTGATAACGGCTCGCCGACATCTAGCAGAATTGAAGATCAGCCTCTGGACACTAACGGCGATCCGACTTCGTGATAACGGCTCGCCGACATCTAGCAGAATTGAAGATCAGCCTCTGGACACTAACGGCGATCCGACTTCGTGATAACGGCTCGCCGACATCTAGCAGAATTGAAGATCAGCCTCTGGACACTAACGGCGATCCGACTTCGTGATAACGGCTCGCCGACATCTAACAGAATTGAAGATTAGTCTCTGGACACTAACGGCGATCCGACATCTAGATAACGGCGATCCGACAATTTGAAAATCAGCCCCAACGGTCATATTGACCAGTCAAACGGCGATCCGATATCTAGTTAACGGCGATCCGACAGTGTGCAGACAGTCTATAACGGCTAGTTTTCAGCTGCAACTATAAATAAGCTCATTCAAATCCAAACAAAGGTTGATCACAACACAACCATTGAGCTTATATTCGAGAATACAATCTTCATAGAGCTTTAAACACATTTTCTCTTCATCTATTCACACATTGGGCATTGATTTGTGATCTTAAATATTGTGTGAGAGAAAAACAATTTGTAATCTTTTACTTTGAGTGATTGTAAGTGTTGGGATACACTTGGGTTAAGAGATTGGGGATAATCTCTTGTTGTAAAGGTCCATTGACACCTTGGAAGTCAAGTGTAAGCATTTGAAGCCTTGGAGGCTTGCTTAGTGGAATCCTCAAGCCCGGAAAGCTTGGAGGCGTGGACGTAGGCGAGGTTGGCCGAACCACGTAAAAATCTCGTGTTTGAATCTCTCTTCCCTTATCTTTTTATATTGTGATCATCTTAATTGTTATTGCTTTGAATTTGAGCTATAATTGCATTTAGATTTTCTTTAATATTGAATAATTTTTAGAATCCCAATTCACCCCCCCTCTTGGGTTGCTTACTTGTTTTTCAATTGGTATCAGAGCCTCGTTCTCTCGTTAAGACTTAATCGTCTAGAGTAAAAGATCCATGGCAACCCTAAATGACTCAACCTTTAGAGAAGGGCAATCCACAACTAGACCACCATTCTTCGATGGTAATGACTATGCTTATTGGAAAACTAGAATGAGAATCTATTTGCAAGCCTTAGATTATGAAATTTGGGAAGTTGTTTGTGATGGTCCATTCATGCCTACGTTCAAAGATGAAGTAGGAGATGATATTCCTAAACCATCGAGTCAATGGAGTGAGTTAGAAAAGAGAAAGATGTCTCTAAACTCCAAGGCTATGAATGCTTTGTTTTGTGCCCTTGATAAGAAAGAATTCCATAGAGTATCTAGTTGTGAAAGTGCACAAGAGATATGGAACAAACTTGAAGTTGTCTATGAAGGGACAAATCAAGTGAAAGAGTCTAAAATCAGTAGATACACTCGTCAATATGAGTTGTTCCAAATGGAACAAAATGAAAATGTGTATTCTATGTACACTAGATTCACGGACATAGTGAACACCCTAGGTGCCTTAGGGAAAACCTTCTCAAATAGTGAGAAAGTTAAGAAAATCATTAGGTCACTTCCAAAAGAATGGAGACCTAAAAGAACCGCTATTGAAGAGGCCAAAGATTTAAATACTTTACCTCTTGATGATTTAATTGGTTCTCTTATTTCGTATGAAGAGGATTTAGCTGCAGAAAAAGGACATGAGGAGAAGAAGAAAAGCATTGCTCTCAAAGCTTCAAAATATGAGAGTGATGGGGAGAGTGAACCGGATGATGAAGAACTAGCCATGCTAGCAAGGAGGTTCAGAAAATTCTTCAAGAAAACCGGAGAGCGAAGAAATTTCAGAAACTTCAAGAACTATAGGGAGAAGAAGGAGGCAATCACTTGCTATGAATGCAAGAAGCCTGGACATATAAGATCGGAGTGCCCACTTATCAACAAACTCAAGAAGAAAGCAATGGTTGCAACTTGGGATGATAGTGAGGAAGAGTCAAATGATGAAGAAGGATCGCAAGAAGTATCAAACTTAGCACTCATGGCAATAGGAGGGGATGATGATCTCAATGAGGTAAGTGATCCTACCTATGATGAATTGTATGATGCTTTTCAAGATTTGCATAATGAGTTGATGAAAATTGGTAAAAAGAATGTATGTCTTAAAAAGGAAATGGCAAAGCTCAAAAATGAAAATGAATCTCTAAATGCAAGAATTGTATGCCTAGAAGTAGGAAACAAAACATTGCATGATGAAATTGCATTATCAAATGAGAAACCTAGCATCTCACATGAGCATTTGAAATCACACATGGATGAGCTGAAAAATGAGAACGAATTACTCAAGAAAAAGAATAATGAATTGAATGAAATTGTTCTGAAATTTACAAATGGGCAAAAGATGTTGGATAATATGCTTAACTCACAAAAATGTGTTTTTGATAAAGGAGGACTTGGATATAAGCCTAACTTGAAGCAAAAGTATTATAAGAATTATTTTGTTAAAGCTACCTCCACAAATGATCATAAGATTGTATGTCATTATTGTAATCAAAATGGTCACATGAAATTTAGATGTCCCGTGAAAAGGAATGCATATTATGGTGTCAAATGCATTTGGGTTCCAAAAGGAACCGTTGCTAACCCTCAAGGACCCAAAAAGCTTTGGGTACCTAAAACTTGAGATTTTTTCTTGTAGGGCTTGAAGAAGAAGAAAAATAAATGGTACTTGGACAGCGGTTGTTCAAGGCACATGACCGGAAACTATGCATGGTTCTCAAGCTTCACCAAAATTGAAAATGGTGGAGACGTATCTTTTGGAGACAATTCAAAAGGAAAAATTCTTGGAATTGGAAATGTTGGTAAAGTCTCTTCAACTCTAATTGAGAATGTATGTTTGGTTGAAAACTTGAAACACAACTTAATTAGCATTAGTCAATTATGTGACAAAGGTTATAAAGTTATCTTTGATAAACTTAGTTGTGTTATTGAGAACTCATGTGATGGCAAAACCTTTTTTGTTGGAAATAGATGTGGTAATGTTTATATCATTGACATAGAATGTGCATCTACTCTTGATAAATGTTTTTCGGCATTACATGATGATTGTTGGTTATGGCATAGAAGGTTAGGACATGCAAGTATGGATTTGATTTCAAAAATTTCGAAAGATGATTTAGTTAAAGGTCTTCCGAAAATTGGTTTTCAAAAGGATAAGATTTGTGAAGCTTGTCAATTTGGAAAACAAATTAAAACTTCTTTCAAGAATAAAAACCATATTTCTACTTCAAAACCACTTGAACTTCTTCACATAGATCTTTTTGGGCCATCTAGATATGCAAGTCTAAATGGCAAATATTATGCATTTGTGATAGTGGATGATTATTCTAGATATACATGGGTATTATTCTTAGCCAATAAGGATGATGCTCTTGATGCTTTTAAAGTGCTTTGTAAGAAATTACAAAATGAAAAAGGGCATGGTATTGTATGCATTAGGAGTGATCATGGAGGAGAATTTGAAAATCATGCATTTGAGAGTTTTTGCAATAATCTAGGCATTGAGCATCAATTTTCTTCACCTAGAACTCCACAACAAAATGGAGTTGTTGAGAGAAAGAATAGGTCTATTCAAGAAATGGCCAGGACCATGTTAAATGAAAATGCATTACCAAAATATTTTTGGGCCGAAGCCGTCAACACCGCTTGTTATGTTTTAAATCGGGTGTTGATTAGACCTAATCTTAATAAAACTCCATATGAGCTTTGGAAAGATAGAAAACCCAACATTGGCTATTTTAAAGTTTTTGGATGCAAATGTTTTGTTTTGAACACAAAAGATAATCTTGGTAAATTTGATCCAAAATCTGATGTTGGTATTTTTCTTGGTTATTCAAATTCAAGCAAAGCTTATAGAGTCTATAACAAAAGAACTTTAGTTGTGGAGGAATCTATGCATGTCACATTTGATGAGTCTAACCCCTCCTCTACGGAGAAAGTCGTTGTTGATGATGATGCAGGAGAAGAAGAACAAGAAGAAGAAGCATCAAATGACAATCAAGAAGATGCACCACATGGGATTCAAGAGGAACATCATGAAGAACCAAATGTGGAGCAAAATGAAGGTACTTCTCAAACACTCCCCAAGGAGTGGAGGTATGTCTCTTCTCACCCTAAAGACGTAATTTTAGGAGATCCCTCACGAGGTATTACAACTAGATCATCACTTAGAAATACTTGTGAGCATAATGCATTCATCTCTCAAATTGAACCAAAATCCTTTGAGGATGCAGAAAATGATGAATCTTGGATTATGGCAATGCAAGAGGAGTTAAATCAATTTGAAAGAAACAATGTGTGGGAATTAGTTCCTAAACCTGAACATCAATCTGTAATAGGTACTAAATGGGTGTTTAGAAATAAGATGGATGAATCCGGTGTGGTTGTAAGAAACAAAGCTAGATTAGTGGCTCAAGGTTACAACCAAGAGGAAGGAATTGATTTTGATGAAACCTTTGCACCTGTAGCAAGGTTAGAATCCATTAGGATGTTGTTAGCATATGCATGTCATAAGGATTTTATTTTATATCAAATGGATGTCAAGAGTGCTTTCTTAAATGGATATATTTTGGAGGAAGTTTATGTGAAACAACCTCCTGGTTTTGAAAATGAAAAATTTCCAAATCATGTTTATAAGTTGCTTAAAGCCTTGTATGGATTAAAACAAGCACCTAGAGCATGGTATGATAGACTTAAAAATTTCTTGCTAGAAAATGACTTTTCTATGGGTAAAGCGGATACCACTCTATTTGTTAAGCATAAGAACCAAGACATACTTATTGTTCAAATTTATGTTGATGATATTATTTTTGGTTCTACTAATGAGTTGTTGTGTAAAGAATTTTCATCGTGTATGAGCAAAGAATTTGAGATGAGTATGATGGGAGAGTTGAAATACTTCCTTGGACTTCAAATCAAACAAAACGAGGAAGGAATTTTCATAAATCAAGCCAAGTACGTAAAGGATCTACTCAAACGATTCGGCATTGATGATTCAAAGACCAAGAATACACCAATGAGCACAACAACCAAGCTGGACAAAGATGAAAAAGGTAAAGAAGTGGATATCAAAATGTATCGAGGTATGATCGGATCCCTACTTTATTTGACTGCAAGTAGACCCGATATCATGTTTAGTGTATGTTTGTGTGCAAGATTTCAGTCATGTCCCAAGGAATCTCATTTGCTCGCTGTTAAAAGAATTTTCCGTTATTTGAGTGGAACCATAGATATTGGCCTTTGGTATCCTAGGGGAACTCATATAGATTTAACATGTTTTTCGGATGCGGATTTTGCTGGTTATAAAGTGGATAGGAAGAGCACTAGTGGTACTTGCTATATTCTAGGACACTCTCTTGTTTCATGGTTTAGCAAGAAACAAAATTCTGTTGCACTTTCAACTACCGAGGCTGAATATATAGCTGCCGGAAGTTGTTGTGCACAAGCACTTTGGATGAAACAAACACTTAGAGATTATGGCATTAATCTTGAACAAATTCCTATTAAGTGTGATAATACTAGTGCTATAAATCTTTCAAAGAATCCCATTCAACACTCTCGAACCAAGCATATAGAAATAAGACATCACTTCTTGAGAGATCATGTTCAAAAGAGAGACATTGCACTAGAGTTTATTTCTACGGAAAAACAACTTGCCGATATTTTTACAAAACCTCTTTGCGAAGAACAATTTTCCAAAATTCGGCATGAACTTGGGATGATGAAATTTTCACATTAACATCTTCATTCATGCTATTGAGTCTATTATTATTGATTGATCTATGACTTGATGCTTTAATTTCTATGGAATGCTCAATCATAATATGCATGTAATGTGTATGTATATTTGAAAATGTATGAATTAATTATTGCAATACATATATATATGTTCATGAATTATGCATTGAAATGGCACTCAAATCATTTTGGATCAATAAAATGATCTTGAAATGTATTAATAAGTAGCCAAATATCAAAATACATGTGCGAAATCATAGGTTGTAGAAAACGGATCGCCGTTATTTAAATAAACGGCTAACCGTTTTGGGCAGAAACAATGGAACGCTTTCTGGAAGCTATCGGTTCGCCGATATCTGTCTATCGGCTCGCCGTCCTGATACTTTTTTTTTGTGTGGACTCTCTGGACCCTATCGGCTCGCCGTTATTTATATAAACGGCTCGCCATTTTGATGAATTTGTTTTGAGGACTCTCTGGACTCTGTCGGCTCGCCGTTTTCTTTATAACGGCTCGCCGTTATCCCGCGTTAATTGAACAGTCCTTCGTCTTCCTCCTCATTTCGGCTTCCCCTTCTCTCTCTCGTTCTTCAGCCCGCGACTGCACCAGTTCTCCACTCCCAAATCCATCATTTTTCTTGCCCTTTTTCATCAAATTGAAGCATCACAAACCATTTTTTATCTTTTCTAGACCGTTTTAACCGACTCAAATCCCTCTTTTTCATCTAAAATTGAAAAATCTTCTTTTTGAAACCCTAGAACCAGCCGAGCCCTCCTTGCTCAAATTAACCCATATCTCTTCCTTTCTCCAGTCACATTTTCACCCACAATCACTATCTCATCTCTCAAACTTCATTTTCACATTTTTTTTAAAACTCATCCATGGCGGAACGACCTCCAAGGCGTGCTCGAACCAAGCACACTGCTTCACGCCGTTCCAGTCCACCCAGGTCTCCTCCTCAAGACTTCGAGAGTCTTCATTTTCTCGATGCTACCTCTGCTCAGCGATTCCGTGAAAAGTTCATGGGTAAACCCGTAACTCCCTCTTTTTCTCTTAACATTTCGGAGTTCTCGGATATTTCTGTTTGTGGTCACTCAATTACTCAAATGCTTAGTCACTGGAAACAAGCTTTAAGTGTTGATGAACCTATTTATGAAAATCTTGTTCGAGTCTTTTATTCAAACATAGATTTCTCCTCTTCTAGTCGTGACGAGCTTCATACATTTGTAGGAGGTATTCGTATTGAACTTGATGAACCCGAATTATGTAGTATTCTAGGAATCACTTATGGAGGATTAGATCTGTACACCTCTAGGAAAGAACTAGAGTTTAGCAATTTTCGTCATGTGGATGGTGTACGGAACATTTGTCGTCGTCGGGATCTTTCCGATGACATCTGCTCTTTGTCCTTTAGGTCTCAACTCCTCCCTTTTCAGATTCGAATACTTCACATTATTCTCCAACACATGGTCACTCCTAGACAAGGGCACACTGATGAGGTCACTAGGCTTGACATTGGTCTATTAGACTCTCTTATTCGTCAACGCCATGTGAGCCTATCCTACACCATTATGTGCCATATGCTGTCCACCCCTAAAGTCTCCAACCGATCCCTTCCTTATGGCAGCATCATCACTAGGATCCTGAACCACTTTCACGTTCCTATCGTCGAGCCTGTTTTTCTCGAGACTCGTAAGCTTGGTCGAGACATTATTTCTGCCATTGGATTCTTTAAGAAGCGTGGGAAATGGGAAAAGACTACATCCTCCAAAAACGAAGCCACACTGATTGCACCCGAGGATGATCGCATGCTGAATGATGTCTACTCCGAGGATGAGCTGCCTGATTTCCGTCTTGGGGCTAGATCGCGTATTCCTCGCCAACCAGCAGCACCAGCAGCTCCTGCTTCACCAGCAGCACCAGCAGCAGATGCACCTCAGGATGACGAGCCTACCGAGACTGCCGTCCCTCCTGCGGCATCAGCTGTTCCTGAGGATCGCTTCCAGCAGCTTCTCGACCGAGTAGATGCACTGTCCCAGCAACAGCAGCAGCTTCGATCTGATTTTGCAACCTTTCGGGAGCAAATTTCAGATCAGCAGATGGAGTTACTTGCGGGTCAGCGTCGCATTCTCGGCTACTTTGGATATGACCCCGGCAGTTCGTCTTCACAGCCTCCATCTTAGTTTTCTCTGTCCCTATGATATTCGCACAGACATTTCTCATTTCATGTTATTTGCCTTATGCATATGATGTTATTTATTTTGTGTTTATGCTTCTGATATCTCATATTGGACATGTGCTCTTGATTTATGCTCGAGTTGTTTTTGGTATTATATTGATTATATTGCTCATCCTGGAAGTGTGAATTTGTTGGTATGGCGGTTGGTTGATATGGTGGTATATTTATATGGAAGTATTTCTCTTTTTAACTTTGTGTGTTGTTGAGGAAATGCTCATATTTCAGGGGAGACTCTGCCCAAATTTCTCCAAACATAAGTCATTCATCGCGTCTCTTTCTTTTTGATGATGAAGGGGGAGAGAAATTGGCATGGCGAAATAGTATTGGCATAGTATTGGCATGTCTTTCAAAATCAATCTGTTGTGTTTAAAATTTTGAGATTAACAGTTGAATATTTTTTAAGGGAGTTAACAAGTCTTTCAAAATTTCACTTAGGGGGAGCACATATTTAGGGGGAGCAAAATTGCACAAATATTTTCTTGAAAAGTTTGTCATCATCAAAAAGGGGGAGATTGTTAACATAAATTATTCCTTATTGATTTTGATGATAACAAACATGATTAAGATTGATTAAATCGTTTTAAACGCTCATCATAATTTTCATCTATTTTGACAAGTTTCATAAAGTATTTTTATAAAGATTTGGAGACAAAACAGTCATCTTGCAAAATAGTTCACTGCAGCAGTTTTTGTGGAAAACGGCGATCCGACATGTGTAGAAAACGGCTCGCCGATTTCAAGCAGAAATGGAAATTAGCCTCTGGACGGAAACGGCACACCGACATTTTGTTAACGGCTCGCCGACATCGAGCAGAATTGAAGATCAGCCTCTGGACACTAACGGCGATCCGACTTCGTGATAACGGCTCGCCGACATCTAGCAGAATTGAAGATCAGCCTCTGGACACTAACGGCGATCCGACTTCGTGATAACGGCTCGCCGACATCTAACAGAATTGAAGATTAGTCTCTGGACACTAACGGCGATCCGACATCTAGATAACGGCGATCCGACAATTTGAAAATCAGCCCCAACGGTCATATTGACCAGTCAAACGGCGATCCGATATCTAGTTAACGGCGATCCGACAGTGTGCAGACAGTCTATAACGGCTAGTTTTCAGCTGCAACTATAAATAAGCTCATTCAAATCCAAACAAAGGTTGATCACAACACAACCATTGAGCTTATATTCGAGAATACAATCTTCATAGAGCTTTAAACACATTTTCTCTTCATCTATTCACACATTGGGCATTGATTTGTGATCTTAAATATTGTGTGAGAGAAAAACAATTTGTAATCTTTTACTTTGAGTGATTGTAAGTGTTGGGATACACTTGGGTTAAGAGATTGGGGATAATCTCTTGTTGTAAAGGTCCATTGACACCTTGGAAGTCAAGTGTAAGCATTTGAAGCCTTGGAGGCTTGCTTAGTGGAATCCTCAAGCCCGGAAAGCTTGGAGGCGTGGACGTAGGCAAGGTTGGCCGAACCACGTAAAAATCTCAGTGTTTGAATCTCTCTTCCCTTATCTTTTTACATTGTGATCAACTTAATTGCTTTTGCTTTGAATTTGGATTATATTTGCATTAAGTTTTTCTTTATAAATTGAATAATTTTTATAATCCCAATTCACCCCCCCTCTTGGGTTGCATACTTGTTTTTCATTGAATAATTGCTACCCTTTTTTATTTGTGATCCTCAGATGAAAAGGAATTCACTAAATTGAGATGTTACAACCTATAGATTTACCAAACTTAAAACTCTCACTTATAGTTTATTACCATATAGGTTGCTTACTCAATCTTAGATTGAATCTGCTTCTCTTGAATAATTGCTATCCTTTTTTATATGTGATCCTCAGGGCACTCCGCAAAGTAATCAACTAGTAATTCTTCAATTCTTTAGTGTCTAGTGATCCAAGATCCACATAAACTCTGTACAGAGATGAAAAGAAGATAAGAAAATAAATCAACACAACATTATGCACTAAATCTGAATTCCCTAAGGAAGAGATCAAATTTTGCTTCTCTGTTTTATTCTCTGTGTTGCACACCTTCAATTGTGAAATACATCTCTTTATACAAATTCTAGGGTTTCATAAAAATTGGAAGTCTTAAAAGTTGGATTCTTTCCAAATAAAAGTTTCTTTCCTCTTATAATTCCTACGAATCTGAATAGGAATAAATCTGATCTTCTTGCCTTGCTTGTCTCTCAAGAAATATCTAGAGCATTTAATAAACTTCCTGTTTGATCCAACTTCTTCCTCTAAATAGATCTCATGCACTAATTATAGAATCACATCATTAATTGACTTACTAAATTAGATATCTAATTAAATTAGGAAACAAATATTCCTAATAAATTGAAATCTCACTAAATTAGGGAATGAATAAATTAATCCTTATTACAAGATATACAACAAATAAAATTTCAATTTAACTAGACTTGCAATAAGATGCCAACTTTATAAATAATAGACTTAACACATTGAAAGTTCTTTCATGAACTTGGAAACAATTTGAATTGATGAGACACTAAAATAAATACAAGAAAATAAAATTATATTAGTATAGAAGGGATTTGGATGACATTTACTCAATAAAAATCTATATATAGATGGATTATGATTCTGTGATCCAGGAAAAATAGATTTTTTTCTTAAAACCATCATTAAAACAAAAACAATGATGACAATCTATTAACCGTCGTAAAAAATTACGAATGACCTTCAATAAGATGATAGTTTCAAGACAGTTATTTATGTTGATTTTAAACGGTCATTGGGCTAATGTTTTTGACTTTTTTTAGTAGTGGCTTATTACTGATGGCATTGAATGGTGTTTACCGACAGTTCTTATATATCTTGCAAAGGCAGCACTTACAAGATGGCGAGGTTCAATTGGTACAGGCTTCTGGATATTTGTTTGGATTGGAGTGGCCATTGTTATTTAGCTTAATTATTATTTGATAGCATCCTTAAGTTCTAACATTTGGCTCAATGCCTCATGTTATCTGGATTCCCCACTATTGTAATGACAATTATAGCATTTTTCATCCCCGAACACACCAAGTAGCCTTATCGAACGAGGCAAAGTGAAACAAGCTCTTAAATCCTTGAAGTAAGTCTGTGGAATTAGCGCATATGCTGAAAATGAGTTGAAATACCTAATTTAAGTACAACTAAGACATAAGAATCACCAATGAAACGCCAAAAAAGATGCTTTTGGAAAGGAAATATAGACCCAACCTAGTGTTTACAATGGCTCTTCCATTATTTCAACTACTTAATGGGGGTAATTGGAACAGTATGCTTGGAGGTGTCATTATTAGATCTCTTAACATGGTTTAAGAGAGGCTTTGACTCTGTTAGTGTTAGAGGGCATGATTTTTCTTCTCAGTTTGTTCTGAAATACTAGTTATGCAACCCTAGAGGGGGGTGAATTGAGATTTTAAAGGTTAAGGTAAACAAACAACACAACAATTCAATCTATTGACTTAATGAAATAAAAAATAATAAATTTAATAAAGCATAATAATAAAAGAGTAAGGGAAGAGAGAGTAAACAAAAGGAGTTTTACGTGGTTCGACAATCCCCGCCTACGTCCACGCATCCAAGCAAATCAAGCGTGAGGATTTCACTATCCAAGCCTCTCAAGGTTTCAAATGCTTACAATTGACTTCCAAGGTGTCAATGAACCTTTATAACAAGAGATTATCCTCAATCTTTTAACTCAAGTGTATCCCAACACTTACAACCTCTCAAGGATAAAGATTACAAATGAATTTTCTCTCACACAATGTGTTTGATTACAAATAAATACGCAATGTGTGAATCAAAGAAATAAAAATAAGCTTAAAGCTCAATAATTGTTATATGCTTAATATCAAGCTCAATAATAGCTCTTGAATCTCTTCTTGTTTGAATTTGATTGAGCCATTTTATAATTGGAGCTAAAAACTAGCCGTTATTGACTTTCTGATAGAAATCGGATTGCCATTAACTGTTATCGGTTTACCGTTTTGACTAGTCCAAATGACTGTTGGGCTGAATTTCAAATAAATGGTTAGCCATTTGTAATTATCGGTTAAACATTTGGAATTATCGGTTAGCCATTAATTTCTAGAAACTACAAAATAAATTAATACTTCTCTGGAAATTATCGGTTAGCCATTTTCAGTAAACCGTTAACCGTTTGCTATAGTGATTGCTACAATGAAACTATTTTCTAATAATATAGTTTTGTCTAAAAACTTTTTATAATTATACTATGGCCCAAGTCTCCATAAAACTTTACAAATAAGTCTATTGCCAGAGTTACAAAAACTTTTTCAATATAGACCATTAATTTGAAAATAACCAATTTCATTAAATCATTTTTCCATTGAGTATAAAACCTTTATAATATGAAAATAATGATTTATTTAAAATGTATGAAAAATAATTTATAACTTTTAAAAGCTTAATCATTCTTAATCTTGTTTGTTATCATCAAAATCAACATTGTGGATGCATATATGCCAACAATCTCCCTTTTTTTGATGATGACAAACCTTGCATGTATTTAAAAAATGATTCCACAAATTGCTCCCCCTAAATGTAAGCTCCTGTTATAATTTGCCAATTAACTAAATTAACAAATTTAAATACACGTATTCTTTTCCCCTTCATCATCAAAAAGAAAACTTAATGGAGAAGAAAAAGAGTAGCAAATTTTTTTTACCCATGTTGTAACAAGTTTAAATACATATATTTTTCTCCCCTTTCATCATCAAAAAGAAAACTTAGTGGAAAAGGAAAAGAGTAGCAAATTTGTTACCCATATTATTCGAGTAGAAATTTCGACAAAATCTCCCCCTAACAACAAGCATCGCCTCAAATATAAGTTTAGTAATATCACTCCCAAATCATCATAAATTATCATACAAACCAACTCCATACACAAATCATCACACAATCCATTAACCATAAAAAGATCATGAACCATTATTCCATCAATTACCAAATCAACAACTCATAACATTAAATCATCATATAAAAAAATCATTCAATCAAATCATCACCATAATCAACCATCAAAAGAATGCTCAAAGTGCATGTTATTCTTCCCCTTTTGTCATCATCAAAATGATATATTACTTTGTCTCACTGTTTTGATAACAAAAATGTTCAAAATGCATACTATCCAAAATAGAAGCAATAAGAACTAAGTAAAGTTGTGAGGTAGCTCCCTTTATTAATAATCAAGAAAACAAGTAATAAGAGCATATTATCAACTATCCAAGCTCCATAATTACTAATCATATTATCAACTATCCAAGCTCTATAATTTCTTGATTATGGTACGTACAAAATTTTTTTCAAGTTTTGCCTTTTGATACCCATATACTTTTGGGTCCTTAAGTGTTAGCAATAGTTCCTTTTGAAACTCAAATACGTTTTATTCCATAATATGCATTTCTTTTAACTGGACCTTGAAGCTTCATATGACCATTTTGATTGTAATGGTGACATACAACTTGATTGTTAATGGAGGTACTCTTCACAAAATAGTTCTTATAATACTTTTGTTTCAAATTTGGCTTATAGCCAATAACTCCTTTATGAAACACATATTTTTGTGAATTAAGCAAGTTATATAACATCTTTTGCCCATTTGTAAAATTTAAGACAACGTCACTAAGTTCAATATTCTTTTTCTTGAGCATCTCATTTTTGTTTTTCAAATCATCTACATGTGATTCTATATGTTCATGTGAAGTGCTAGGTTTCTCATTTGATAACGTAATTCTATCATGAAATATTTTATTCTCTAATTCTAGGCATGTGATCTTTGCACTTAGAGATTCTTTTTTATTTTTGAGCTCTACCATTTCTTTTTAAGACATGTATTCTTTTTACCATTTTTTATCCAATTATCATGCAATTTCTTAAAAGCATCATATAATTCATCATAGTTAGGATCACTTACCTCCTCAAGTTAGTCAACCGATTCATCTCCAATTGCCATAAATGTCAAATTTGACACTTCATGAGATTCCTCCTCATTTGTAGTCTCCTGATACACAACTTCAAGTATTCTCAAAATTTCATAAGCATTAGAAAAATTTGAAACTCTATGAAATTCCTTTTTATCTAAGGCAAAAAATAAAGCATTCATAGCCTTGGAATTTAAAGACACATTTTCCCTATCCAACTCACTTAAAGTATTCTTCTTAAGAATCAATGAACCATCACAAACTATTTTCCATATTTCATAGTCTAAGGCTTATAAAAAGATTCTCATCCTAATTTTTCAATAAGGATAGTCATTACCATAAAAAAAATGAAGGTCTAGTGGTGGATTAACCTTCCATGAAGGTCGAACTAATTTGGGTTGATATAGATCTTTACCTCTAGATGATTAAGTCTGCACAAGAGCACCTGACTCTGATACCAAATGAAATTCTAGTTATGCAACCCAAGAGTGGGGGTGAATTGGGATTTTAAAACTTAAGCTAAATCAACCACACAACAATTCAATCTATTATCTTAATGAAATCAAAAATAATAAATTTAATAAAGCACAATAATAAAATAGTAAGGGAAGAGAGAGTAAACAAAATGATTTTTACGTGGTTCGACAATCTCTGCCTACGTCCATGCATCTAAGCAAACCAAGCGTGAGGATTTCACTATCCAAGCCTCTCAAGGCTTCAAATGCTTACAATTGAATTCTAAGGTGTCAATGAACTTTTACAACAAGAGATTATCTTCAATCTCTTAACTCAAGTGTATCCCAACACTTACAACCTCTCAAGGATAAAGCTTACAAATGAATTTTCTCTCTCACACAATGTGTTTGATTACAAATGAATGCGCAATGTGTGAATCAAAGAAATAAAAACAAGCTTAAAGCTCAATAATGGTTATATGCTTAGTAGCAAGCTCAATGATATCTCCTGGATCTCTTGTTGTTTGAATTTGATTGAGCCATTTTATAATTGGAGATAAAAACTAGCTGTTATTAACTTTCTGACAGAAATCGGATCGCCATTAACTATTATCGGTTTACCATTTTGACTAGTCCAAATGACCGTTGGGATGAATTTCAAATAAAGGGTTAGCCATTTGTAATTATCAGTTAACCATTTGGAATTATATGTTAGCCATTAATTTCCATAAACTGCAAAACAAATTAATACCTCTCTGGAAATTATCAGTTAGCTGTTTTTAATAAACAGTTAGCCGTTTGCTACAATGATTGCTACAATGAAACTATTTTCTAAAATTATAGTTTTATCTCAAAAATTTATATAATTATACTATGGCCCAATTCTTCATAAAACTTTACAAATAAGTCTATTTTCAGAGTTTCAAAAACTTTTTCAATATAGTCCATTAATTTGAAAATAAGCAATTTAATAAAATCATTTTTCCATTGAGTGTATAAAACCTTTATAACATGAAAATAATGATTTATTTAAAATGTATGAAAAATAATTTGTAACTTTTAAAAGCTTAATCATTTTTAATATTGTTTGTTATCATCAAAATCAACATTGTGGATGCATATATGCTAACATGTTCATCGCCACTTATTTGGTTAATAGAGTTGGACCTAGGCCCTCATTGATATAAGGTGGGTGCCAAATCTTTATTTGTCAGGTTAGTATTATACATGGTTTTTTTATTTCCCTCTCATTCATGGAGAACGACTCCTTTATAGGACACTAGTATTTCTCCTTTTTATCTCTAAGATTCTTAGTTTTTTATTGTAAAATATCTTTGCGAAAAACATTGAGGCCCTATATGTGTGTGTGTGCGCGCGCGTGCGCTTCTCTTTCTTTAAATTATATGCAATTATCATTATCAATTAATCTGATATATTTATTGGTCGTGAAATTACTACTGGTAATCTTACTAGCATCAGATTCAGAGCCATCTCGCAATTCATTATTCTCAAATTGCTCAGCAGTTATGGCATTATTCCTAAGAGGCTTCATTGGTGTAGCAATTGCATGGTCTTGGAGGCCACTGACGTTGATTTTGGCTTGCGAACTACTGCTCATTGAGGTTCAGTCAACTGGTCAAGAATTAAGCACAACCATCACTTTCGTATGAGTGTTGCTAATGGTTTTCGATCTGCAGCCTGTTTTAGATCCGTCGCCCGTTTTATGGTCAATTATTAAAGAAAATGATAAGTTTTTATGTTTTTTTTTTGTGCATTAGTGAATGTTGCTTGTTGTCGATAATTTGGGGTTCTATTCATGTCTGTAATCCATCCTAGCTGCGAAGCAAATTGGTGGGTGTTCATGGAAAATGCTTATATTCTCGAATTTGTTTTTGAAATGATTTGTTTTCACTTTAGTGAGTTTCAATTTGTTAGGTTTGAAGGTCAGTATATGGTAAATCAAATTGTTCTATGTTTGAGACGTTAGTGAAAATTAGGAATTTTATATAGAAAAACTATTAACGCTTAGCATTATGGCACATACTTGAAAAGAGATGTGAACCATTTGTTGTGTTGGTACTTGGCAAGACAAGTGAATGAAAAAAATGTTGCATCAAATGCCTTCCCCTTATGCATTTCTTACTTACCAAAAAGGGTTTCTTTTTATTATTTAAAGGTGTCCAACTTAGAATCTAATCATAGACGAATGCTCAACATTTCTAGATGTAGAAAAGAACTTTAGTTTTTAAGTCCAGTGTTATATGTCTATCAACTGCCTAAGTGGCCCAGGAAGACGTCTTATGGACTGTTGGTGAAGATTTTTTTTAATATCGCGAGTTTCATGAGATGACGTTTTATGCTCCAAATTAAGAACACAAACAACTCAAATATCAAGACATGGTCATCCTTATTTTCAAGGCATTATTTTAACACATGAATGTAATGCTTTTTGGAGGGTTTCCTCTCTTGTTTTAAACTTTTTAATTTATCTTTTAATATTTGTATGAACGAGAAATGCTTCCCCCTTTGTGAAAATAGAAATGTAAAATCCATCATTTTGCTTAGGTTGAACTGTGAGAAAATTGTAAGATTTTGGTTCAGTGTGATGTAGAATTTGCTTTCAACACATTAGTATATTTACTTTTCGATTTGCTGCTACAGCTACATGTAAATGTCGCATATTTTACAATCTTATCAGTCCCTTACTTATTAGTTAGCATCTTCACAAGAAACCCTTCTTGTTTACGATAGGCTTTGTAAAATGCCCAAATTTCCTCATGACTATTAAATAACATCCTAAGAGTTTACTCATATTTTTTCAGTTACGCATCTTCGACTCCACCTCATTATCCAAATTTTCCATTTCTACAAAATAATGAACATTTGTACTAATTAAGTTAGTTTCTAAAAAAATTAAATTTAAAAAATGTTAGTCCAGCAAAAATTTGATCCATTAAGTTTCTAAAAATTTAAATTTAAAAAATTTTAAATCAAACAAAATTATCATTATTATTTATCATTATCATATAACTAGAGTATTAAGCAAAATACATGTGTATTTATATTATTATTGATATAATATAAAAAAATATTCAAAACAAAAAATCACTCTTTATAATCAAGTAATTACGAACTTTGGGTTCTGCTTTCCGATCTACATCGGGCTCTAGGAGAATTTGTGTAGAATTGCTTCCAGGAGTTTTAAGCAAAATGTGCTTCCGTGTTTGTGTGAAGTGTGATATTGGTTGTGGATGTCACAAATGAGTAAAGGAGGAGTGTGAGTGAGGATGACTAAAAGAGAGAAAGCGAGTTTGAGTAAAGGAGAGAGTGATGCATGTGATATGTTCTGTCATTTTCTATATATATATTTTTTTTATTGTTAAAACTTTTTACAATGCCATCTCCCAAAATAGTTCATGTGATGCCCATCAACTTTTCTACTTTTTTTATCCCTATCAAATTTTTCATTGTTTTTTTTTTTACATTTTACACATTAAAAAATGTGTAGAACCTTGCGAGAGGAGAGAGTCAAAACGACAGCTTGTGCTGCTATTTCTCTCACCCTTTTCTTAGGGCTCTAAACACTAAGCATTTTCCCTTTCGCATTCCATTTTATCACAATTCAAACAACGTACCCTATGTTATTGGACTTCAAATATGAGATATTCTTATTTTATGTTGGATGGACACTAATTATGACTATATTTGTGGTCTTGTTTTTTCCCAAGACAAAAAGGATTTCCTTAAAGTCCGTGAACACAATTTGGCATAGCCATTGGTATTGGCATCAATTTGTTGACTTAACCAAGCTAAAATCAGAATCAATTGAGTTATCAAAATTAGAATCAGTTTAACTCATTAAAATCAATTCAATTAGCGACTTGATTACAGAACAAGGCATGCAACACATTGTCGTTCTGCTGAATAATTATTGTATAAAGGGAAATGTCTTTAGAAAGGACCAGTAAAAGATTTTTGTGAATTCAAAAAAGCTTTCAACAGATTTAGATTGTGATTTTCTAAAATTAATAATTAGGGAATGACTACCTTGGAGTTACTTTAAGGTAGAGCACAAATCACAACCTTACAAGCAAAGTGATAAATAGTAAAAAAACAAGTTATAACTTTGATTGTGTGATTTTGAAGGTGTGCTCTACCTTAGAGCAGTTTCAACATAATGTTAAAATTTAGCAATCCCTATCGGGAGCGGCTACTATTCAAAACTCAAAGTTTCATATATTTTATTCTATATTTCATGTAGTATATTCCAAATACTCACAATTTTTTTTTCTCATATCATGTTTGCGTTCAAGTTACATGTCAAACGTTTAGAGTTTCATGATTAATGTTCTATGTTTCATGTTCTTATTACAAGTACCTCAAATTCTTTTTAGCCCCCATTTAATGTTTTATGTTCATTTTTATAAAATTTTGTTTCAAGTTTCATGGTCAGCATTATATGTTTCATGTTATGAAGTACTCATGTTTTACGTTCGTTGTTACATATTTTATGTAAAATGTTTTATATTTGTTGTTCATATGTTTCATGTATTTGTAATTCAAATAGCCAAAATTTTCTTTTTGCCTATTTCATATTTGCATTCAAGTTTTATATCACATGCTTAAAGTTCTATGTTTAGTGTTTTGTGTTCCATGTTACAATATATTCGTGTTTTATATTCACTGTTGCATATTTTTATTGTTATATGTTTCATATAATACATTCCAAATACCCTTAATTTTCCTCCCCCCCCCC
>MKYO02026059.1:908475-922857 GCA_002013955.2 Citrus medica | reverse complement strand
TTAATTTTCCCCCCCCCCCCCTTCATGTTTACATTCAAGTTTCATGTCAAATGTTATAATTTCATGTTAAGATGCACTCATGTTTTTTGTTCACGTTGCATATTCTAAGTAAAATTTTTCATATTTGTTGTTATATGTTTCATGTAGTAACAATCAAATATCCCAAAATTTTCTTTGAACCCTTATTTTATGTTTACATTCAAATTTCATGTTAAGCACTTAGAGTTTCATGATTAGCGTTCTATATCTCATGTTATGAAAAACTCATGTTTTACATTTACTGTTGAATATTTTAAGTAAAATATTTCATATTTGTTGTTTTATATTTCATACAGCTATAATAAAAAAAAACCAAGTTTTTCTTTTTCCTCCAATTTCATTTTGCGTTCAAGTTTTATATCACACATTTAGACATTCATAACAAGTGTTCTATATTTCATTTTACAATGTACTCATGTTCTATGTACATTGTTGCAAAGCTCAAGTAAATTGTTCCATATTTTTTGTTCTTTGTGCTTAAGTAAATTTTTTCCTTCTATTGTTTCATGTTGGAATTAAAGTTTCATAAATAGCATTCAGTATAGGGGTGGCTTTAAATATAGATAAACATGGCAGTGGCCTAAGGCCCCAATTTTTGTGAAGGCCTCATTTTTTAAATATTTAATTAATAATTTGTAATTAATAATTTTTTAAATTGATAATATTATCCAAACCATAAATGCATTCATTATTGGTCTTTCCACGAAAAAAAGGATTAAATTCTTTATATTTTCAGCTTTTTAAGAAAACTTAATTATTTAACGTTAAAATCTTTGACTTTTAATATTCCTTTCAATTTCTATTAAAAACTTTATAATCTCAAAAATCAATAGATGAAAAAAATTCTCAATCGCTTCTCTACAAAGAAAATTATTACATTTATTGGTTTATTTAAAAAAGAAAAAAAATTTCCTAAAATAGAAAGTCTATTTCTATTATCTGATCATCAATTTATCATGTCAACTTTCTATATACTGCCATTCTAAATATTCTATTTGAAAATATTATTTTTCTTATTTATTTTTTTGTCTACTTTTGTAATAATTCTAGTGGAATTGAAAGGAAAAAAAAAAGATATCTTCTTTTCTATTTTTTCAAGTTTTGTTTTTGAAACTTTTAGGATTTTTTTTTATTATTGTTGAAATACAATAATAAAGATGAAATGATTGCCCTTTTATATTTCTTTTAATATTGCAATTGTAGAATAAAAAGAAGTTTCATAAAAAAAAAAAAAACTCGCCTAAGGCCCCAAATACTATAAAACTAGCACTGATTTAGTGTTTCATGTCTTGATACTCATATTTGATGTTTTACATTACAAATCAGACATTATTGTTTTATGTATAGATTAGATTTTCTTTTACAATTTTTCCATTTCAGTTTTAATGTAATTATAGGTGCAAATTTAATTGATTATTTCAAACTATTAGCTAGAATATATATATATATATATATAGATTAGATAATATTATATTAAACTCAATTTTGCACGACGTAGTTATATTGCTTAAATGAGCATATTTAATAGAATAAGCTATTTTAACTCAGTGGATCTACAAAAGCATATGAAGAAGTAACGTATATATTTTATCACGAGCGAACCTGAATCTTTGATCATCCTGAGCTAATTTTTTATGAATTTATTTCAAATATTTGTGTTTATGCCTTAGTTCATATAATATATTGACATATAATGATTTTTTTCTCTGAATTGTACTTAAAATCTTAATATTGGTACAATATTTTCTATCCATCCTCAAGATCCTATTATATTTTATTTCATATGCACCCTTCAAAATCCAATGATCCTTTAGCTCCATCCTTCCATCTTTTATTTCATATACACCTTCACAATCCATTTGTAGAAACCAATTCCTTGACAATTCAAGTGATAATACAATACAATTATTTGTTTAGTCGTCTTTTTTTCCTCATTAATTTCAATTAAGAAATAAATATGGAAATATTACCCCAGTATTAGGCCAATGACTAAATGATATTGGAAATTCATTAATAAACTTAAATGAATAGAAACAAATTAAAATTTCATATTCTCAATATCATCAACAATATATTTTCCATGTTGAAGTATACTGAAAAACATAGTAAGTTTAACAACTTCTATTGTAAAACTAACTTCAACGACATATTGCAATAAAAAAAAAGATATCTTCTTTTCTATTTTTTCAAGTTTTGTTTTTGAAACTTTTAGGATTTTTTTTTATTATTGTTGAAATACAATAATAAAGATGAAATGATTGCCCTTTTATATTTCTTTTAATATTGCAATTGTAGAATAAAAAGAAGTTTCATAAAAAAAAAAAAAACTCGCCTAAGGCCCCAAATACTATAAAACTAGCACTGATTTAGTGTTTCATGTCTTGATACTCATATTTGATGTTTTACATTACAAATCAGACATTATTGTTTTATGTATAGATTAGATTTTCTTTTACAATTTTTCCATTTCAGTTTTAATGTAATTATAGGTGCAAATTTAATTGATTATTTCAAACTATTAGCTAGAATATATATATATATATATATAGATTAGATAATATTATATTAAACTCAATTTTGCACGACGTAGTTATATTGCTTAAATGAGCATATTTAATAGAATAAGCTATTTTAACTCAGTGGATCTACAAAAGCATATGAAGAAGTAACGTATATATTTTATCACGAGCGAACCTGAATCTTTGATCATCCTGAGCTAATTTTTTATGAATTTATTTCAAATATTTGTGTTTATGCCTTAGTTCATATAATATATTGACATATAATGATTTTTTTCTCTGAATTGTACTTAAAATCTTAATATTGGTACAATATTTTCTATCCATCCTCAAGATCCTATTATATTTTATTTCATATGCACCCTTCAAAATCCAATGATCCTTTAGCTCCATCCTTCCATCTTTTATTTCATATACACCTTCACAATCCATTTGTAGAAACCAATTCCTTGACAATTCAAGTGATAATACAATACAATTATTTGTTTAGTCGTCTTTTTTTCCTCATTAATTTCAATTAAGAAATAAATATGGAAATATTACCCCAGTATTAGGCCAATGACTAAATGATATTGGAAATTCATTAATAAACTTAAATGAATAGAAACAAATTAAAATTTCATATTCTCAATATCATCAACAATATATTTTCCATGTTGAAGTATACTGAAAAACATAGTAAGTTTAACAACTTCTATTGTAAAACTAACTTCAACGACATATTGCAATAACTTTAGAATCATTTATCCATCGACTCATACGTGACTCAATTCCCACAAACTTCTATTCTAATCTAGAAAAAGAAATTTAAAAACAAAATGTTAGTTTATTCAACAAATTAAAACCCAAAATAGCAACAAGTTAACCAAAAAAGAAAAGAGCGTGAACTCAAATCCGAAAACAACAGCCAATCAACATCAAACAGCAGTAAATTAACATAAAACAAATTGCTGCAAATACCTCTAGAAACAGCAAAAAACGACAAAAAAGGTAGAAAATAATACCTAAAAACAGTAGCAAAATTTTTTTAAAAAAGAAAAAGCAGCTAAATGGCTAGTTGTCCAATCTTTGGCACAATAGAATAAACCAACTTAGAAGCCAATAATAGCAAAAATGCCAAAAACTGATAGCAAATCAAAACAGACAAATATCATATTAAACCACCAATAGTAACAAAAAAAAACCAACAAAATAAGGAAACTGAAATAACAGACAATCAAAAATCAAAGACAACGCCATTAGCCAGTTGATCGTATCCACGATTAGAGTCATCAACAAAGCCATCAAAATTCAAAAAACTAGAAACCAATGGGGCATAGATCCAAAACAGTCAACTTTACAATTTGGTAATAAAATATACATTAAACTGTGAGTTTATATATGATTTAATCGATCCAAAAAAAAACTATTCAGATCTTCAACAATAGTCACCGATTATATCGTCATGAAATATAAATTGTGTTTGCTTTTTCCTAATCCAAAGCTGCAAGATCCTTACAAATGCTAAAACCGATTTTATGTGTCCTATATTTTTTAAAACAAAAATAGGAATACAAATTAGGGAGGCATAATTGAAGATACAATTTTAAAAATAATGTTTACTACACGATACACATTCAAATTATATTTTTGTTTAAAATTTTTTTATAATGCTAGCTTATCTTATATAGTGTTAGAACATATGTACATTTAGCAGCAAAATGTGAGTCTTGACATAGTAGTTGCATGTTCGCTAAGCGGCAACTGGAATAAGAATTTAGGAATAAAAAAATGATATGTTTACTTGTCTAAATGAGAGGCATAATTGTAATTAAATGGTGGGTCCTACAAAAAAATTAGAAATGATTAATAAAGTTTCCATTCTTATGAGAGGTTCAACTACATTCCACCCACTAGAAGGTATAACTTATTTTATCATCCAGTGTTGTAGCAATTGGATATTTGAGATGTTGATCTAATGAATATTTTTTTGCAACGTGAAATTGAATTTCAATAGGCAACCATTTCAATGGACTATGCAAGAGAAAATTATATACAAAAAAAAAACCCTAATTTTTCCCTTTCATTCGTTGCCACTGCCACCATCCATAACCCTTTACTATCATCATCACCATCTCAATCCTTAGCCGTAATCCAAAAACTGTAACAACCACCATGACTGCCATTACAACCACCACCACCAGCGGCACTCACAAACCCTAGCCATCACTACAAACGTTCACAAACTTTAACCACCCTTGTCGGTTCACCAAGCTTAACCTCCGTTGCCGCTGCCTACCAATCATCCACAACACCTAACCACCGTCACCAACAAACCTTAGCTCCCGCCTTCTATAAGCAAGCCCCACCACCCACAACCACAGACACACAGAGCCACACTACCCCATCATACTATTGTAATAGAGGCTAGGATGTGGACAAGATTCGGTCGAGAAGGGATGTTTTCCTTCTCCGGCTGGCTTTTCTTTTTTGTCTTTTTTTGTTTTTTAATTATTATGTTACTTTTAGTTTTTTTTTCTTTTATTTTGTCTATATTTTGGTTGTTAGATTGTTTCTGTTGTCATTGCTGGAGGTGGTGGAGTTGAAGCTCATGTTGATTTTTAATTGTGATTTTTTTACCGGACACACTAGTCATCTGATAGGCCAAGAAGATCTCAGCGAAGATCTGGAAGAATCCCGAAGCCAAACCATAAGTATATTACGTGAGAGCATAAGTTGACTCCCATGCAAGCCATGCATGACACATGCATGTGCAGTCTCACGTGTGGAAATTGTAAAGATGAGTACTGGAGCCGTGTTTTGGGATGACCTTATCAAGTTGCTTTTGGGATAACCTTATCAAGTTGCTTTTGATTATCTTTTACGAAATATTAGTTAAGTCATTATTTTAATATTTGTTTTATTGATTTCAGCCGTGATTGTAGGTTGAAAATCAAAGTCTTGTTATTATAAATAAGCTCCAGAATATGAATAAAGGTATTGAGAATTCTAAACAACAATTATTTGGTCCTTTCTCGCCATAAGCAGAAAAATATCACTTGTGTTACGCGTGATCATTGGCTGTCTCTGACTGGGACCTATCAATTGGTATCAGAGCAGGTTATAATGGCATCCAACAAAGAGAGGATTGAGGCTTTGGAGGCTGGACTCGGTGGAGTTCAAGATGGAATGCATCAACTGGAGTTAGGCGTAACTGATAAGCTGCACCATTTGGAGGAAACCATCAACAAACTTTCAGAAGCTTTTCTTTCCACTAGAGAATCCTCTAGCAACAACAACCATGGGCGAGAAGGATCTTTCCGTTCACATCGAGAGGAGAATGACGGCGGCAGACAGATTTTCTCTTCCAAGATGGCAAGGTTGGAGTTTCCGAAATACTCTGGAGAAGATCCCACTGAATGGCTAAATAGAGTAGCTCAATTCTTTGAATTTCAAGGCATAACAGATAATCAGAAGGTAACTCTAGCATCTTTCCACCTTGAAGGAGAAGCTAATCAATGGTGGCAATGGATGCGTCGGACTTACCAAGAGGAAGGCCGCTCAGTGACCTGGGAGTTCTTTGAAGAGGAATTATGGGCTCGTTTTGGACCAATAGAATGTGAAGATTTTGATGAAGCTTTGTCTAGAGTTCGACAGGTTGGATCCCTTCGTGATTACCAAAAAGAGTTTGAGAGGCTTGGCAATCGAGTTCACGGATGGACACAGAAGGCTCTCGTTGGCACTTTCATGGGAGGATTGAAACCCGAAATTGCCGATGGAATTCGAATGTTCAAGCCCAAAACACTGAAGGAAGCCATCAGCTTAGCAAGAATGAGGGATGAGCAGATTGCCAGAACAAAGAGGTTCACACGACCTCCACTTCTGAACCATGTACCTACCACCAGCACCACAATGAATCGTTCTAACCCAATAGCCACACCCAAGAGGTTGAGTTGGGATGAAATGCAGAAACGGAGAACACAAGGGCTTTGTTTCAACTGCAACGAAAAATTCACCCCCGGACACAAGTGTCAAGGACCTCAACTACTCCTTCTTGAGTGCCCAAGCAGCAACCAAACCAAAGAATATAAGATGGAGGACGAAGAGTTGCAGATGGCAGAAACTCTAGAAGATCAAGTCGAACCAGAAATCTCACTACATGCACTAACAGGCTGGACACCCCCTCAAACCATGCGAGTAGCAGCTACCATTGGGTCTCAACACGTGATGGTGTTGATTGACAGTGGATCTACTCACAATTTCCTGAGTGAGAGAGTAGCCAGATTGCTTCGACTTCCAGTGGTACCAACGAAATCGTTTGTTGTCCGCGTAGCAAATGGGGAACGACTAACCTGCCAAGGTCGCTTTGAAGAGGTACAAGTGAATTTACAAGGCATTGCTTTTTCACTCACCCTCTATTCTTTATCCCTAGCAGGACTTGATATGGTGTTAGGCATCCAATGGCTAGAGATGCTAGGTTCTGTGGTCTGCAATTGGAAACAATTAACCATGGACTTCCACTGGGATAATCAAGCACGGAGATTACAAGGAATTAACCAAACCATTCAAGCTACATCATTGACGTCGGTTGCGAAAGAGATGCGACAAGGCCAAATGATGTTTGCTATCCACCTGCACACTGCCGAGAGGTCCACCTGGGCAGATATCAGTCCTAATATGCAGCAGACATTGAAGGACTATGCAGATGTGTTCAAGGAACCAACCACACTACCACCCTTAAGAGATGTCGACCATCACATTCCCCTCAAAGAAGGTACTCAACCCATCAATGTTCGGCCCTATAGATATGCATATTTTCAAAAAGCAGAGATCGAAAAACAGGTCCACGAGATGCTCAACATGGGAATCATTCAACCCAGCACCAGTCCATTCTCATCACCCGTTTTGTTGGTAAAGAAGAAAGATGGTACTTGGCGATTTTGCACAGATTATCGGGCGCTAAATGCAGCCACCATCAAAGACCGATTCCCTATCCCCACGGTAGATGATATGCTAGATGAGTTGTATGGGGCAACCTATTTCACCAAACTAGACTTGAGAGCTGGATATCATCAGGTACGAGTACATGCTTCCGATATTCCAAAAACTGCCTTTAGAACCCATAATGGCCATTTTGAGTATCTAGTTATGCCTTTTGGTTTATGCAATGCCCCTTCCACCTTCCAAGCCATTATGAATTCGATATTCCATCCTCATCTTCGCAAGTTCATACTAGTCTTTTTTGATGATATTCTTGTTTATAGTCCTACCTGGGAATTACATATAGAACATGTCAGAACCACATTAGACATCCTGAGACAACATCAGTTCTTCATCAAAGCAAGCAAGTGTGACTTTGGCAAACAGGAACTGGAGTATTTGGTTCATATTGTGACGCATCAAGGGGTAAAGGTAGACAACAAAAAAATTGAGGCCATGGTAGCTTGGCCCCAACCTGCAAATATTACTGAATTGCGTGGCTTTTTAGGTTTGACAGGTTATTACCGAAAATTTGTTCGGAACTATGGACTTTTGGCTCGCCCCCTTACCAATCTCCTTAAAAAAGGAAGCTTTCAGTGGACTGAAGAAGCAGCGGGTGCATTCAAGCTGCTCAAGCAAGCCATGACAACTACCCCAACTTTAGCCATGCCAAATTTCAATGACTCTTTTTTTGTTGAAACTGATGCTTCAGGTGGTGGAATCGGTGCTATCCTTACTCAGCAGGGTCAGCCAATTGCATTTATGAGTCGCACATTGGGAATTAGTAAACGAGCATGGTTCATCTACGCCAAAGAAATGCTTGCAATTGTAGAAGCAATTCGGACTTGGCAGCCATACCTTTTGGACAGGAAATTCTTCATTCGGACCGATCATCGGAGTCTCAAATATTTTTTAGATCAACGAGTGGCCACTCCTGAGCAACAAAAATGGGTAGCAAAGCTTTTAGGCTATGACTACGAAATTCTTTACCGGCCGGGACGTGAAAATTCAGCAGCTGATGCCCTCTCTCGCCGCCCTGACAGCCCTCTCCTTAATCATTTGTTTGTTTCACAGGTTACTCTTTGGGATGACATGAGAAAGGCAGCACAAGATGATCCCTATATGCAGCAAGTGAGCCGCCAATCCACTACAGATCCCACTGGTCCATACTCAATGCGTAATGGTCTCTGCTTCTACAAAACACGAGTAATTGTTCCGCAAGCTATCCGCAACCAGCTGCTACAAGAATTTCATGACACCAAAATGGCAGGGCATTCTGGTGTATTGAGGACATTCAAAAGGTTAGCTCAACAATTTTATTGGCCGTCCATGTACCGGTCCGTCCAAGACTACATTACACAATGTGAAGTTTGCCAAAGAACAAAAACTGAAACTCTGGCCCCAGCGGGATTACTTCAGCCACTTCCCATTCCCTATCAAGTGTGGGATGATATTAGTCTAGATTTTATTGAAGGCCTTCCCTCCTCCCACGGCAAGGATAGTCTTTTGGTGATCGTAGATCGACTAAGTAAGTATGCACATTTTGTTGCCTTATCTCATCCATTTTCTGCAAAGATTGTAGCTGAACAATTTGTAGAGCACATCATCAAACTCCATGGCATGCCAAAATCAATTATTAGTGACCGCGACCCCATTTTTATCAGCAAATTCTGGCAAGAGTTCTTCACTATGTCAGGAACCAAGTTGAAATTGAGCTCCGCTTACCACCCGCAGACCGACAGACAAACCGAAGTTGTGAACCGCTGCGTTGAACAATACCTCCGCTGTTTCGTCCATCAGTGGCCACGAAAATGGTATAGTTATTTACCTTGGACAGAATTCTGGTATAATACCACCTACCACAAGTCCACGGGGATGACACCTTTCCAAGCCTTGTATGGTCGACTTCCTCCCTCCATTCCAATTTATTTCGATGGACTATCTCGGGTTAACGAAGTTGATCAAAACCTCTTACAGCGGGATGAATTGCTCCAGCACTTGAAGAAGAATTTAGACGTGGCAGCCAATAGGATGAAACAAACAGCAGACAAGTAGAGGCGAAATGTGGAGTTTCAAGTAGGTGAGATGGTCCTTCTCAGGCTTCATCCTTATCGCCAACAAACTGCCTTCAAACGTGTTCATCAAAAACTTGCCAGCAAGTTCTATGGCCCTTATCAAATCGAGAAGAAGGTCAGCAATGTTGCTTACCAATTACACCTACCAACAGGCGCCAAGATTCACCCTGTTTTTCATGTCTCTCTCCTGAAGAAATATGCTGAGGGTCCTCCACAAGTTACTTTAGAGCTTCCACCTATTACTGATGAAGGTGTGGCTTCCGTAGAACCAGAGACCATCCTCGATACACGCTGGATTAAGCAAGGCAATAAATTCATCGAAGAGATCTTGGTAAAGTGGAAGCAGTTGCCCAAAGAAGATGCTACATGGGAAGTTTCATCACTGCTGCGTAATCAGTTTCCTTATCTGGACCTTGAGGACAAGGAACCAATTGGCGGGGGGAGTATTGATAGGCCAAGAAGATCTCAGCGAAGATCTGGAAGAATCCCGAAGCCAAACCATAAGTATATTACGTGAGAGCATAAGTTGACTCCCATGCAAGCCATGCATGACACATGCATGTGCAGTCTCACGTGTGGAAATTGTAAAGATGAGTACTGGAGCCGTATTTTGGGATGACCTTATCAAGTTGCTTTTGGGATAACCTTATCAAGTTGCTTTTGATTATCTTTTACGAAATATTAGTTAAGTCATTATTTTAATATTTGTTTTATTGATTTCAGACCGTGATTGTAGGTTGAAAATCAAAGTCTTGTTATTATAAATAAGCTCCAGAATATGAATAAAGGTATTGAGAATTCTAAACAACAATTATTTGGTCCTTTCTCGCAATAAGCAGAAAAACATCACTTGTGTTACGCGGGATCATTGGCTGTCTCTGACTAGGACCTATCATCATCTTCTTTCATTACATATCCTTTTACAACATGTTGGATTTTACTACTTTTCAATCCAAGGGTTAGATTAAAATAAGACAAAAGAAAAGTTACCCTCCTACGGGTGGAAGTTAGTTTCAACCTCTTATGAGGGAGGTAGGAATGAGGAATACTCTTCCCTAAAGTGACCATACTATCTCATTTATAAGTATAATGATTTGTTTACTAATCAGTAATTAGAATGAGGTGGAATCAGAATAAGTTGGAATCAAAAAGAGAAATGCGAATTAGAATAAATTATTTACTTTAACTATAGGAATCAAAATCGAAATGAGTTGGATTGTCGTCGATGTATTTACTTTATCCTATAATCGAAATGAATTTTTGTAAATGACTAAAATACCCTTAGTCTGTTATTGCCATTGGTTTATTATTTATTATATGATTATGAATATTATTATTAAAAAATTATTGTTAAAATTATAATAGTTATAATGATAATTATAATTAGACTTTTTCTCTTTTTTTATTATTTTCTCTCTCTTCTCTTTTTTCTTCTTCTTCGCTTTTTTGTTTTTCTCTCTTTTGCAAATTCTTTGATACTTCTTCATCATTAATCATGCCAATTTCATCTTCTTCATCGACGACAAATCATCATCATAATTATCTTGTTCTTCCTCCTGTCAATTTCGTTTCTTCTTCTTCATCAACATCACAATTTAGTTTCATCTTTATCATCGTCATCACAATTGCATCATCTTCATCATCATAATCACAATTACATCATCAATAATAACCATCATCATAATCAATCATCAACATTATTGTCCCAAAAAATCATCAATGTCAACAATCTTACCATCAGTAATCATCATCATCGATTGATTCTTTTACGACGATGGAGAAGCTAACCATGACAACGAATATAAATCTGACTAATGACAAGCGACGAGCATGGGTTGCAATCAATGATGAATCCGACTTTGATAGGCCAAGAAGATCTCAGCGAAGATCTGGAAGAATCCCGAAGCCAAACCATAAGTATATTACGTGAGAGCATAAGTTGACTCCCATGCAAGCCATGCATGACACATGCATGTGCAGTCTCACGTGTGGAAATTGTAAAGATGAGTACTGGAGCCGTGTTTTGGGATGACCTTATCAAGTTGCTTTTGGGATAACCTTATCAAGTTGCTTTTGATTATCTTTTACGAAATATTAGTTAAGTCATTATTTTAATATTTGTTTTATTGATTTCAGACCGTGATTGTAGGTTGAAAATCAAAGTCTTGTTATTATAAATAAGCTCCAGAATATGAATAAAGGTATTGAGAATTCTAAACAACAATTATTTGGTCCTTTCTCGCAATAAGCAGAAAAACATCACTTGTGTTACGCGGGATCATTGGCTGTCTCTGACTAGGACCTATCATCATCTTCTTTCATTACATATCCTTTTACAACATGTTGGATTTTACTACTTTTCAATCCAAGGGTTAGATTAAAATAAGACAAAAGAAAAGTTACCCTCCTACGGGTGGAAGTTAGTTTCAACCTCTTATGAGGGAGGTAGGAATGAGGAATACTCTTCCCTAAAGTGACCATACTATCTCATTTATAAGTATAATGATTTGTTTACTAATCAGTAATTAGAATGAGGTGGAATCAGAATAAGTTGGAATCAAAAAGAGAAATGCGAATTAGAATAAATTATTTACTTTAACTATAGGAATCAAAATCGAAATGAGTTGGATTGTCGTCGATGTATTTACTTTATCCTATAATCGAAATGAATTTTTGTAAATGACTAAAATACCCTTAGTCTGTTATTGCCATTGGTTTATTATTTATTATATGATTATGAATATTATTATTAAAAAATTATTGTTAAAATTATAATAGTTATAATGATAATTATAATTAGACTTTTTCTCTTTTTTTATTATTTTCTCTCTCTTCTCTTTTTTCTTCTTCTTCGCTTTTTTGTTTTTCTCTCTTTTGCAAATTCTTTGATACTTCTTCATCATTAATCATGCCAATTTCATCTTCTTCATCGACGACAAATCATCATCATAATTATCTTGTTCTTCCTCCTGTCAATTTCGTTTCTTCTTCTTCATCAACATCACAATTTAGTTTCATCTTTATCATCGTCATCACAATTGCATCATCTTCATCATCATAATCACAATTACATCATCAATAATAACCATCATCATAATCAATCATCAACATTATTGTCCCAAAAAATCATCAATGTCAACAATCTTACCATCAGTAATCATCATCATCGATTGATTCTTTTACGACGATGGAGAAGCTAACCATGACAACGAATATAAATCTGACTAATGACAAGCGACGAGCATGGGTTGCAATCAATGATGAATCCGACTAGTGACAATCTACTCAATTGGCGAAGGTGCTGCAGCCAATTGTTTCTTTAGTTCTGGTTGATAGAGCCAATTTTGTGGCTTTTTTCTCCTTTTATAGTTTTTATTGCAAAGAGGGTATTTTGCGAAAATTATAAATATAATGGGATCGTTTTGTCTCTCAGTGGAATGAGGTTCTGATTCCCAATCCTTTACCTAATTCAAAACCCCAGTGATCAAACCTGATCTTGTGTGGACATATAATGGGATGGTTTTATCTTTATTCCTGTTCTCACCCTCAGTTTTAACAAGTAAACAAATTATTAATTTCCTTTCCTTTATTCCGATTCCCATTATTGTATAGTAAACACTCCATAAGACTTTGAACCTTACGTCTCTAGTCAAATGACAACCAAGATAAAAAAAAAGATTAAAATAGTCTCTGAAACTAAGCTCAAGACTAATTCATCTTTTATTTCATTATCTTCATCTTGTTTATTGTAATTACGCTAATTCTATAACAGCTATATTGACTTACTTACATTTCTACCAGTTTATTTATTCCTTGGCACTTTTTATTTTTCCGTGAGTGAAGCTAACGAAAACCTACACATTCACATTATTAGACGGATTATATGAAAAAGGATATTAAATTGACGTGGATTTAAATAACTTTATGTCATAATCTAACAACAATGATTCCGTATCTAACATTTATATTAACGCAATTTACGTTTTGGCTCTTTGCAAGCTTATTATCATGTTAATGCTCCTTATTTATTAATTTTTATTTACCTCCTTATTTATTAATTCTTATTTACGTTTTGGCTCTTTCCAAGCTTATTATCATGTTAATGCTCTCTCTTATTTATTAACTAGGAAATAGAAACGCGCTTCACGCGGTTTTAAAAAAATATTAGTATTATTTTTTTTCTTACTTTGCTTTCGATGAAACTGATAAAAAATTTGAATTGATTTTTTTTAAAATGACGCATCCTTATAAAACTAATGTTATTTATGAAAGTTAATTATTTTTTTGTTAACTTTAAAAATATATATTAATGTGTATAGTTAAGTGTATACTGTTGGGAAAATATGCTCTTTAAAAGCATATGTGTTTATTTAATTGTAATAAACTATTTTTCTGATTAATAAAATAAATGAGGTATTTTATTCAAATATCTTAATTGCATTAATACTTGTATTAAAGTCCATTTAATCATATTATATGTATTTATGTGATCACCATGTGAATTCACAAAAGACGTAAATACAAGTTATCTTATGATTAAATAAATTTAGTTCGCAGTTGATAAATAAAGTTGGGCACTTTATTTAGGTATAGACTGTAATAAATTCATTGAATGATTTGTCTTAATCATGTATGAATTTATTGATGTAGTACGACTACATTGAACAGGATCACATATGAGATTTAATTAACTTTGTAATAACTGTCAGACTTATTAAATCTCATAGGCGTTGATTTTACTGTAATCTTAATCTTGAGTTAATTATGATTTCATGATTGTAATTGTTATT
>MKYO02026059.1:882736-901344 GCA_002013955.2 Citrus medica | reverse complement strand
AAATTATTTAATGGTTAGAGATTAGGTGAAGAGCTTGTTTTGCCTAACGACACACTAAGGAAAGATTGAGACTAACAGAGCTTATTGTTGTCTACGGTTGATAGTTTCAATATAAATTGATGATAGAATTGATATATTATGTGCATGTTTGGTGGTGGCGAATGATCCTTTAACCAAAGTTTTCATCACTATTATTTCTTTTTCCTTTAACTAGAGTTTTTTCTTGTTCGTAGTTTTAATTTCTTTATTTCTTCCTATTTAGTTAAAAATTCATAAACCCCCCTTTTTATTTATAATTGGCATTTTCTTTAGTTAGATTAATTTCTATTATTACTACTATTATTTTATTTTAAATCTTGCTTTAGAGTTGATAAATAAATATAACTAGCATAGTCTCTGTGGGATCGATTCTTACTCGCTCTGTACTAATTATTTATATTAGTGGTAAAGTTTTAAATTTGGTGCACCTTAACGACACTACCAAATTCCAAAATACAAACAAAAAATTTTCATAAACCATTCTCGAATCAGTCTGAATGCTAGGAAGAATTTGCAGTTCCTCTCAGAAGTTCAATTTAAAAAAAGTTGAAGAAACTAACATTTGCTCTTTAAGCTTCATTTCATACGGAAAATTCAGTGGAATCGATTATATCGATTTAGAAAACAATTAGCGATTCCTCCTGGAACTTTAGTTTAGAGGAATCAATTTCATGGATTCAAAGAACAATTCAAATTTCATTCTGAAATTCCATTTCAGGGAAAAAGTTCAAAGAATGATTACCATTTTCCCGAGAACTTCAGTTTAGAGAAAAATTCAAGGAACTAACATTTGATCTTGGAAGTTCGGTCAGAAATAATTCATATTTCCTTAAGTCAACTGAGAGAAAATCAAACTGATAACATTCCTCCCAAAGTATATTCATACGTCCAAGGCATTCAAAAAAGCCACGACCTAATTCCTCACGGAATCACGTCTTGCCACGCGTTCCTATCAAGTAACTTAATAAGGATCATTTTGGATAAGATGACTATAGGAATAGACATCCTAAGTAAATTATAAAGAGAAAAAAAATAGAAGGAGAAATCCAAATCTATTATTTAAAGAAAACATGATAAGAAGTATATGGGAAGGGGAAAAAGGATATATGTGGAATAGTGTACAAAATTCTCCCACGTAAATCAACATACATGTGTATTGATCTGAAATAGTGACACATGTCCTTAGAATTAGGGTTTTGTCATCTATTTTCTGTAAATAGAGGTCCATATTTAAGAGAAGATGTCTTTGGCTATTGTAAGGACAATATCTTCTCCCAATTTCTTCTTCTTCATCTTTCTTATTCTTTGCCTTAGACAAATACTAACTTGGGCATCAGAGTATCCTTTTCATTTACCCTTCATCGGCTCCAGGATCAAGCAACACCTTCAAGTTCTCCACAACTATAAATTCATGTGAAGGTAAAAATTTCAACCCATTCAATTATTATTATTATATTATTATTATTGTAGATATTAACAATACTAAGAACAATAATTAACAAAGGGCATTTTTATAATAACTTATAATAGTTCATTTTGCTTGCAAGATAAGGTAAACAACAATGGAAATGCAGCCCATTTCACTTATGATTTCTATAGCTCAAGTGAGCAATTTATTATGATTCTCATTCTTGATTTTTATTCCAGTTCACAGCTCACTTCGATTTTTGAATAGTAAAAGTATCATAATTGTTTGCTTTGGAATGCGATAACGAGATTATTTGCAATAACAAGATGATTTGGTGACTTCAGTAAAGACTCAAATGAAGTTTCACAAGGTAATATTTGTTACTATTTATAAATACTTGCCATTTAATTGAAATTATAGTAAGGGTTAATACTCCCATCGTGAATAATATTTTCAAATCTTTTATCCTTACTTTTGTAAAATTTAATTTATCTCATATTTTTATTAAGAAGAAAAAAATTCACTGACTCGCTCTTGTGTTTTCCTTTTCTTAACCAAATAATAGGTTTTAAAAGTAAGAAGATTTTCTTGACCAAATAATAAATTTTAAAAAAACAAGGTAATTTGAAAGTAATCAATTTACCAGCACTCTTACTAATCTTAAGTAAGAATTTTGAGAAGTGAGAATCTTGGGATTAGAAGTGTGGAGTGGGAGTGGAAGTAAGTTGTTTACTTACTCTGGAATGAGAGTATAGAATTGAAACCATAATCCAATTTATGTGTTTACATTATCTTGGATTGGGAGTAAATGCTTTCAAATTACACTTTTATCCTTATTTTAAGAATTATAAGTTTTAATTACAAAATAAAAAAATATTTGAAAAATAAAATATTTATTATATTATATTTTAAAATTAAAATTAATTATTAATATTCTTAATTATGTAAATCATAATTTTTTTATTAATTTTAATTTTAATTATGTAAATAAAAAATCATTAATAAGAGCAACACAAATGAGACATTATTATTAATAATGTAGTACAAAATTAATATTTTCTTAATAAATTATTCATTATTATTAATTGTTAATATTAAATAAATATAATACTATTATTTGTAAATAAATATAATAATATTATATTTTCAAATAAAGATAGTATATACTAATATTATTAATTCTCTAAGAGTATAATAATAATATTTTTAAGTAATTTTAACTTAAAATTAATATAAATTATTATTTTTAACTAAATATAATAATATTATATTTAAAGATATTTAATATTATTATTTTTAATAAATATAATAATATTATATTTAAAGATATTTAATATTATTATTTTTAATAAATATAATATTATTTAAATAATATGGTATTATTTATTTTATTTTATTAAATATAAAAATAAAAAGGAATTCACTCATACCTCCCTAAGGGAGTGGGACACTTCAAAATTATCGTGAGATTCCCACCCCTTACAAATTTGCAAGTGAAACATTAGAGCTAAAAATGAACACAACATTAATAGCAGCAGTGCCTGTCAATTGAATGAAAATATAATGAGCATCAGCATTTTAATGGTTAAAGTAAAATTCAATCTCATTCTCTATAAAATCCCAATCTATTAATTTTAGTAGCAGGCAGTGATTTTTCAATTTCTGCTCAGAAATGGCGTCTATAGATTCTCTGCCATTCATAGACATGACAACCCTAACCCAATCGGAGCTTCGAGCGCTGTCGCTGTGCTCCGCCTCCGCTTTCGACCTCAACCGTCTCGACGACGTCGTAATACCAGCCATTGATCGCTCCATCTTCAACGAAAGCGCTGGCTCACGCCGCCAAACCTTCTCTCGTCCCACTGGCACCGCCACAACTCACCACCACCATCACATACGACACCGTATTCCAGTTCTACCCCCATCGTCTAAACATCATCATCAAGTTTCCTCTCTCCCACCTCATCTCGACCCCGATCACCTCGAGAACCGCTCCATTATCAATTCCCTCAAGCAATATCTCACCCAAAGCCCTCAATTCCAGGACGTCGTACCGTTCTTCGGCACAAGAGCAAACGACAACGACAATGACGCCGACGACAAACATGTGTTGATGAGAAAAAGGAAGAGAGGGAGAAAGCCGAAGACTAAAGTGAAGTCGTTAGAGGAGAATTTGGTGATGGTGAATAAGAATGGGAGTGTGGTTGACATTGTCGATTTGGGCAGCTTGGAGGATCCTTATGGTGAGGAGCTGAGGAGGAGAACTGAAGGAATAAGTGCTAACGAAGAGGCGTTGTTAGGGTTTTTGAGGGATTTGGGTGGACAATGGTGTAGTAGAAGGAAGAAAAGGAAGATTGTTGATGCCGATTTGCTTGGTGACACTTTACCCGTTGGTTGGAAGCTATTGCTTGGCCTTAAAAGGAGAGAGGGTCGCGCCTCTGTTTATTGCCGCAGATACATCAGGTCTCTTTCTTTCTTTCTTTGCTATCTTCATTTTACAATATATTGACTGCTATATATTGACTGCATAGATATATCAAGTTAGCTATAAATTAAGCTGTGTTATACAATATATAAAATGGATAAGATAGTCTCAAGATTCACCCAATAAGAGCAAACAAAATATGGTCTTGTGCCATCATAAACTACCTTTCTTAAGGTCTTGAAGTTAGTCAAATAGTAACCTAAACATGGAAATCGTTATGTAGCCACTATTCTAGTAGTTTGCTCTAATAAAGTTTTCAGTAAAATTAACACAGACCTTTTTGCTTTCAAGTGTGCTTTCCTTAAGCTTTGGCTACAAAACAATCTCTAATATAAACTTTTTGGAAAAAAGTTTTATTGTTTTAAGCCTTGTAAATCATAGGAAATGAAATCAATCTTCTAGCATAGTAAATAATTGAAATTTAGAAAATGCTCACATAGAGCTTCTAACTTCTGAGGCATATTAGCTCGTATTCCACTCTTTCAGAAAGATCTCTGTACAATTTCTATTTCTTACATTTTTTATTTAAAATTCTGCTTTAGCTTGTGGTTTTTTCTGGCATTCTTAACAATAAGGTTTTAGTGATTAACTAACTTGTACAGGGATTGATACATTGCTTTGTGGTAAAAGCTGTCTGGTATTACATAGTTTTAGTCTGGATTTTGTGAATGCTTTGCTTAATATGTGTACTTATATATAAGATAGTGGATGGTATAATATAAACTTAAACTGAGTGAGTGAGTAAAAAGTTCAGACTAGGACTGCACCATAGTATGATTTTAATAATAATGGGACACAGGCCGGTTTTGATGAGAATCTAGTAATTGTGGTAGGAATTATTGTTATTGAGACAGTACACCAACAAAATTATTAAAAATAGTTTTTTTCTTTACATTGCTGAAATTATTTTCCCTCATTTTTTATATTAATTTATTTAGGGTTTACTTCATAAAAATATAGTCTTAAAGCCCTTAAGGATATATTAGAAAGAGGCCCCCAGTTGGTTGAGGGCTTGGGATCTGGTGCTTGGCTTTATCAAGGTTTAGGTTTAATCCTTCTGTTGAGCTTAAAAATTCCACCCTTTGCTGTCTAATGGGTCATGGGGTTGAGGCACCCTATAACCCCCCAGTTGAGGTCTTGGTCGGTGTAGGAGTCTGGGTTATCAAAAAACAGAAACAGGATATATTAGAAAGAGAAGTTGCCTGCATTTTTGTAGAATTTTTTAGATTCTCTAGTGTTATGCTTCCCCCTTTATTTATATAGTGAGTAATAAGTGTTATAGTGTGATATCTGGGGTTGACAATTTCCACTTGTTTTGACATTGTATCCTGCATATTCTTTAGGTAGTAATCCAAAATTAAAGAAATAATAGACCTTCATCCCCTACCTTCAATATTAATTAATTAATTATTTTTTTAACTTCACTTATGCTAGAAATTTATAGTTGTTAAGACTTGCACTTGACCTAGAATTCACCACATTTAACTAGTTTCTGCCGGATTTCTAGTCCCAAATAATTTCTTGAATAAGGATTTCTTCTCACAAGCCATATGAGAAATTTGAATACTGCTTGTAATATTCACCGTGAGTGGCAATGTTGGGTTGTTTCATTACAAATTGGTTACTAGCACAGGTGCAGTGAAAGATGAACTTAGAGGATTGATATGCTGCATTGCTGCCTGATTCTCCCATGAACCAGCTACCCATAAATTTTATCAGGGACAGGGAGGTTAAGTTTAGCATATTCGGATGCAATGAGGTTCATGCTTCTTTGCTGCTTTCACAAGTGGAAGCAACTGATGATAATGGCATGCTGAAGATGGTTTTTATATTAGTGATTTGGCGGTTCTGCGTAACATCTATGATATGGGTTCTTGCCTTTGTGTAAATTGCTGCCAGACAGCCACTGGTTTCTCTGCTTTACCTAGAATTGCAAAAGCACTTGTTTCTGCTTTTACAGTAACATAGCATTAGCCGATTGTGCAAGCAGCAAAGAACACAGAAGCATAGACCTGGTTGCTTTCAAATATGCTGATCTTAACCTTACTGTCCCTGACAATTCTGGGAAGCTGGGTAATGGGGGGAATCAGGCAGCATGTCAGTGCTCTAAGAAGTCTCCAAGGACCCAACATTGCCACTCATGTGGCTTGCGAGAAGAAATCCTGATTCTGGAGATTAAACGTGCTGAGTTTTGAGTACAAGAGCTGTTTCTTAGAAACAAACATTTCTTGTTTGCAATTGTCTCAATTTATTTCTAGCTATTGGTATCAGTGCCAAGGTCTCAAGTTCAATTCCTCTTATATGAGATCTCTTTCAATTATTTCTTCAATTTATTGGCTTACTTTCGAGATTTGTCTTTTAGCCCATCTAGGAGCTTCTGTCTCACATCTTACTCTACATTTTACGTGGGTGGCTGTTAAGATTGGTCTTAAATACTATTGTTGGACCCTTACCTATCAGCTTAAACTTTTGGGTTAAGCAGTTTCTCTAACAAAATCTTTATAGATCCATATTCTAACTTTTCTTAGTTTGTTCCTTGTATTTTCATACATTGCATATGCAACAAATATATGATGTAATGTTACTTACACTGTTTCTTCAGCTCTCTGAAGTTTGAAATTAGTGCCATAATGTATGGAGACATACATGAAATCTCTTCCTATATTAATAGTTTTCAAAATGTAAGTGTTTTGGCGGAGCAGCTAGTTTACTTCACATTTAAGTTGTCCACTAATTGAGGAGCAATGCTTGACTTTTTTTTTTTTTTTTTTTTCTCTACTGTGGTGCTGAGTCCCATTAAATGGTGTAGAAATCATCAAAATTGTTGGTAAACCCTCTATAGTGGCCGTGCTGAATACTTGTTTATGTGAAGTTTCAACAGACTCTTATCTCAACCCAGGATTACTCACATCCGTTCAACTTGTTCTCTATTTTAATCTGGTTTTAAGTGCCTTTTTTTCTTTTGCTTTTTTTTTTTGTGTGCGCACGCGTAAGATTATCAGTTACACATTGTTCTCTCTCTAAAATCCCCTCTCCCCTGTGTGTGGCTGGACCTTACCTATTTTCTTATTGACATTCCTCCAGCCCTGGTGGACAACATTTTGTTTCTTGCAAGGAAGTTTCAGTATATCTGCAATCATACTTTGGACTTAATGACACAAACCAGTCCATTAATCCTGGTGGTGATGAGATGCAGCAGGATTACAGGGTGGCTACTGATAGTGTAAGTAAATTTCTTTGAAACTGTTATGGCTAGTTTAGCCTGATTCAATATGATTTATTTGGTACTTGACAGCTTGCAGACATTGCCCAGAAGGAGAATGATCAAAGGCAGTCAAATCAACAGGATAAGGAAGTTACTTTACTGGGAATTGATAATCTTGCGGAGGTTCAAGTACGTGACCTTTTTGAGTGCCATAAATGTGAGATGACATTTGATGAGAAGGATACATATTTGCAGCACCTTTTATCATTTCACCAGAGAACTACAAGGAGGTACAGACTTGGTTCCTCGGTTGGGGATGGTGTGATTATCAAAGATGGAAAGTTTGAATGCCAGTTCTGTCACAAAGTATTTCATGAAAGGCGTAGGTACAATGGTCATGTTGGTATTCATGTGAGGAATTATGTGAGGGGCATAGAAGAACCTCATGGTCGGTTGACACTTCAAAAGAGAACTGAGTCTCCTATTAGGGATGAGTTTCCTACTAGGATATCTAAAATGGACGCATTGATTGAAATTGCTCAGAATTCCATTCTTGAAACCTCCAATGGTGGACCAAATAATGAACCTGTTGGTGGGTCAGCTCCTGATAAACTTAATGTTGTTTCCAATTCAGAACTTCTTGCTTCCTTTTCTGACCATGAGCTAACCTCTGATAATTCTTTCACTGAACCTGAAATAGATGATGCCAAGTTTGACACAAATATGGATGAACTGTCAGATCAACAAATTATTGAGAATATGGTCACTACTGAAAAAATGAAGAAGATTGATGATGCTGAATGTCTTATGGATGTTAAGGTTGAGGCTTGTGTAGATGCTGGTACCTCCATACCTGCTGACGAGCAAAATGGTTGTAAATCTGAAGCTTCTGATGGGAAGGATGGTCTGGTGTTTGTTGCTGAGGAAATTGACAAGTCTGTTATTGAGCGGGAAAGTGGTGCTGAAAGCTGCTCACTTGCTCCATCAATCAATCAGAATGGTTGTCCTGTTGAGAGTAATGTGAATTTAGGCTGCCTTAATACAGTTGAGCCTGGAGAGCCTGATGAAGTTAACAATAATAAGAATATTAGGGTAGGAGCTTGTTCTGGAAGCACCAATGTGGAACCAGCTGATGAAAAACTATCAGCTGCAGTTGAAGAAAATTTGAAAGAAAATCTACTTCAATATGGAGTTTCTGAGACTTCAATGTCCTTATTGGAACCATCACATGGTTTTCCAACAACCAATGCTGTCTCAAATAAGGTACTGGGACATTCGTTATTTCTTTTGGTTATATATCCTGAAATTCTTTTTTTCTTTTTCTATTGTTAATGTTTTGATGGCTTTAAAAATACTGGTTACCTCTTTGCATTTATGTTGTTGGATCTGGATCCTCAAAAGTTCAGAAAACTTGTGAATTTTGTGTCATTTCAGCTGTTAATAATAAAAGTTTTAAGGATATTGCCGTAGAATCCATTTATTTTGGAGGAATTCGGTGCTAACATATACTTTTGAATAAGTTGACATGGACTGTTGACTGCCTTTTTTTATCCTCTTTCCCATCGTTTTCTTTTTTCTATCGGTACAGCAATTTGAGAATTTTTTTTTTGTTTTTTTTTTAAAGTTTCTCGCTTTCTAGTTTTCATCCCTTGTCATTTTGATTTGTAGGATTAAGTGTCTGTCTACTGCTACAAGCGTTTGTAGGTTTCTATCTGGAAAAACCGACAAATTGAATAAAAAAAACTCCAAAAATCTGATTTGTAGGATTAAGCGTCTGTCTACTGCTACAAGCGTTTGTAGGTTTCTATCTGGAAAAACCGACAAATTGAATAAAAAAAACTCCAAAAATCTGATTTGTAGGATTAAGCGTCTGTCTACTGCTACAAGCGTTTGTAGGTTTCTATCTGGAAAAACCGACAAATTGAATTAAAAAAAACTCCAAAAATCTGATTTCAAGAGAAGTGAGAAACCGTGGCATGAAACGCAGTTGGTTTGCTCGCATGCCTAATTGGCAGCATGTGGAATCCACGGCAGTGATTGATTCCGTATTATAGGTTCTTTATTTCACTAATAAGGGATTTATAAATCAACAGTTATGTGCATCATGACCCTAATCATTAATGTGTCTGAAGTTGAAAAATTTATTACATGAAAACCCATGAACGAAATAACTAATTTTATGGAATGGCTGATAAGCTGACTTTCCAAGTTTGTGTATTGTGCAGCCTTTTTAACACCCCAAGTTGACATACATGATTTTATTCCTTTTTTGATTAGTATGAGTTAATAGTTGAAGTTAAACAAGATGTTGTCTCCTTTTGCGGAAAAGTGTCAGAACTGCATTAGTCAAGAGATAGAGTTTGGCTTGCTGAAACAGCTGTATTAATTGTTATGTGGAAATTTTTAGTCGACTAGTGTTGAGGCAATTTTTTGCTTTAGAGGGTTGGTAACAATTCTAGAGGATCTGAACTTTTTGCTTTCTTACATCATAAAAGCAGTACAAATAGCCAAATAGTTATCCATAAGTTATTGGTAACTTTAAATTGAGTGATAACAGAGTTCTCACAGAGTTCTCCGTCCATTAGTGAATTTTAGTTTTTTTTTTTCCTTTTTTCTTTTGTAAAGCTTTTCTTTTCTAGAATTTTCTTTATTAACGAATTACTACTTAAAGTTCAAATCAAGGTCATAGTTTGTGGATGCATGTTATTTGCATAATCTTCCCAAAAGACAAGGTTCTATTGTCTATGTTTGGACTTAAAATATTAAATAATAGCAACTTCTTGCTCACTTCATACCCTTTATGCAACTAAAATTATCAGTGACAAAAGTTTATCTAATTACTATTTACCTGGATTGTCTGCTACAGTGAAGGTTTACTTGTCATTCTTCATATAAACCTAATTTCAATGATGCAATTGGCCAATTGTTGTATTTTTTAGGGACTAGTTTTATTCTTCTGGTGCTACATGACAGGTAGAAGATGAAGCTCATAGGATTGAGCAAAGGCATCCAAATGTAACGGGATTTGATGATTTGAGGTTGGATGAAATTGAAAACATGAAATTTAGCTTTGGGACCGGACAAGAATCTGGTCCACTTCCAGAGGCGCCAATTCAGATGTCAAACAATGCTGGAATGGATGGGTCATATGGTTCCTCAACCCAGGTTGAATCAGAAGTCTTGTTAAATTCTACCAGCAGACATCATCTTACTACCTTGTGTGTGTGGTGTGGAATGGAATTTAGCCATGAGGTTGTTGATTCCGAGATGCAGCCAGATTCAGTTGGTTACATGTGTCCCACCTGCAAGGCCAAAATCTCAGGCCAACTTGGTGGATTGGGCAGCAGTTAGTCCCTGAGCTTTCCCCTTTTTGATTAAAGGTTATTTTCCTTTTAGAGTCCGCAGATGATGTCTAGCTTCCAATGTTTTATGGGCTTCTCGAATACGTTCATGGGCAATATTATCCAGTCCTTAATATTTTCTTATTAGTTAATGATTGTCTGCTGATTTTCTCATATATGACTACATCTATTGTGCATTTACTTGTGGGATTAGGGAATCAAAGTTTGGAATAAAAAAAATTAATAATGTTTACTTGTTAAAATAGAAGGAATGAAAATGAAACATGTGAGGTTTATATATTTTTGGAATTAAAGAATGAGAACTTATTCCCATGCGGGTTGGGAAAGTTGACATTCCTTGAACTTACCATGTTATGCCATTCAACTTTCATAATATCACGTTTATTCTCAATTAAAATATTATTACATTATTGCTATTGTAATTATTCTTACTCATTGTTATTATCAGTAATAATGATTATTATTATTATTATTAAAATTATTTTTATTTTTATTATTATCATTAATATTATGATTGTTATTGTTGTTACTATTGTTAATATTATTATTAACAATTTTTTAAATAATAATAATAATCACAATTATTATAATAAAAAATATTAAAAATGAGATAGTTAAGTAAGGATATTTTAATAGTTTAAAATAATTTATTCTGATACTCAGGCTAAATAAATACATTATTGACAATACAACTTATTTTAATATTGATTCCTACAACTTAAAAGTAAATAATGTATTCATACTTTTTTTCTCTTTCTCATTCTTGTTCATTTTAATTCTCCTATTTATTTAGATTATCAATTGATAAATGTAACTTATTTTTATTTTCATTTTTCATAGTAGTCCATTTTAATTCCTGCTTATTCTTATTATTAATTGATAAATGTGTTGTTTTTCTAAATCAATCATGCATTTTATTTTATCAACCAAAGTCATACCTTGTTGATTGATACGGAAACAAATTGTCATAAATCTATAGGAATAAAGAATAAATTCCCTACAATCATCTAAGAATGGATGGTTGGAAACCTTTAGGAATAGGTTGTAACGAACTTATGTCACTAATGGTTGGAAGACAATTACGGAGTTTGAAAATTCACCCAATTCACGAAGCAAGAACCCACTACCTTGTTTTTCCCTTTCTCTCTCACCCTTCCTTATGTTGATACTTTGATTCTTATTGTACGTATTCTTATTGTACAATAAGTGTAGTTTAATTCAAATAAATTTCCTAAAGTTATTTGAATAAGCCACACTTTATGTCATCAGGATGTATATAAAACTCTAAATTTATCTTATAAGAATCCTAGATAAGTTATACAATATTAAACTTGTCTTTCATGTTGGATAAAGTCAGCTTATTATGGGCGCATAAATCTAACATCTCCACTCACACGTGATAGGATGACCGAGTAACCATAGTAACCAGAGTAAGGTATATGGGCACAAAGCCACAACCATAGTATCATATGGGCAAATGCAACATGTAACCCATGAACAACATAAGTTGGAGCTTGGAAAGCTCAAAATCTCAATTGCACTCTTTGTAAGAGATTCAAATAATTTTTTTATCATGTATTCTAGATTTCATTATCCATTATATCAATACAAACATATTTAATCCCTCAAGAAAAAAAATATTTTTGACACTTTGCAATTTATCTATTCACAATTGTATTCATTCTTAAGTGGATTATACACCTGGTTGACTGGTGAATGCATAAGTGAGATGTGAGGAGAATAAATCTTCCCATCCTACTCATATCTTTTAGTTCTCGACTATTGCTTTCTTAGACATGTTTCATAGGACATATAACCTTATAGTCATAGAAAAAATATGCTAAAGTAGCTAACACCAATCTTTTCCTTCAACATGTAGTTGATGGTGACCTAAGGATAACTGTCGGGGTCTTTTTTATTCCTTGAAGAAACTTACACGATGAGGAAGTAGGGATTCATTCACCCATTTTTCTTTTTGGTCAAAAAAGCATGCATGGAATGAATCACTTGTTATAGTGAATTCTCTTTGTATAAGAGCATATGTCAAACACAAGTCACTGTACCGATCTAAAATTAGTTGCTATTCAAGCGCCCAATTTGAGTCTCAATAAGCTCGCTTTCATAAGGCATCAAATGAACTTGTTTTTGGCTTTATCAGGTTCTCATCTTGACTTAATCAAGGTGACATTTTCTAGATATAAGTCCATGAGAACGTACCCAGTACTTTTTCTTAATCTTGTGTCTCATCCGGGCTTGTTTTCCTTAGCAACTCAGGTGACTGCTTGTATAAGAAAGCTTGTCAAAACCTAAAGACATATATTTTAATAATCATGTATGTGTGTAACCATGCTAATATCATTAAGAAATGGATAAAAAAATTTATTAAAATTATCCAAAAACTAATGAATAAAATCTAATCAAGTACAACTTTACAATCTACATATCCCAATGATTTTGTATGTGCGAGATAAACATTTCGTGTCATGGCTTTAGTAAATGGGTCTACAACTATGAAATGTGTGGATATGTGTTGCATCAACACTTTCTTTTTTGCCACAATATCTCTCATAAAGTTGTACTTAGTCTCTATATGTTTAGACTTGTTGTGGTATTTCCCATCGTTGGTAAACGATATGATTACTTGGCTATCACAATATATAATCACTAGCAAAGGAGGACCAATAACTATCTCGAGATTATCTCAGAAAGCCTAAGCCAAACAACCTCTTGTATTGTGACTAACCATGCTGCATATTTTGCTTCCATAGTCGATAAAGTTGTGCATGTTTGCTTCATGCTACTCCAAGAGATGACACCACGGCTAAGTATGAAAATGTATCCTGAGGTTGATTTATGCTCATCAAGATCGCCTTCCCAATCGGCATTTGTGTATCCAATTAAGCATAAATCACCTCCTTGATAACGTTAAGAATAGTCGGCAGTGCCTCTCAAATATGCTAAAATCTTATTGAAATTATTCCAGTGTTTGCGTCTAGGATTTGATTGGTATCTGCTTACTAACCCCACAACATAACAAATATCTAGCCTTGTACACATCATAACATACATCAGAGTTCCAACAACATTAAATTATGAAACTTGTTAAAAGTTTTTTGGAACAATCCCTAAGGATTTTAGCTCTCAAGATATAAGATGCTTTATCCATATATTTCATTTTACAGTTTGAAAATAATCATTCTTTAATGATTTGGACAAACTCTATATTATTTCTAGCCAACAATATGTCGTCCACATATAATTATAAGATAACAAAGTTACCTTCAAACCTTTTAACGTATATACAATAGTCTTCTTCTGATGCGAATCCCACAATGAAACTTTTAATCCCACACTTAATTTGTAGTTTCAACTTCCCAAGAAAGTTCTAAACAGATTTAAGACAAACAAAACCTTGACCCAATGCTTAAGAAAACATGAACCAAAGGTATAGAGAATGGTATTGACGCCACACTCAAGAAATAGATGAGAAGGTGAGTGATAAGTCTAAATTTGGAACGCCACAAGAATGCAAATTCTTGATAAGTTCACTAGTTCTCAAAAGAACCAAAAAAAGAATGATCTTTCAAATTCAAATAACATTAATCTCTAATTTTTCTTACATACCAAGGTTGCTGAATTTAAATAGGCTAAAAGAAACCCAAGATCCTAAAAATCCAAATGGAAACATTGGAACAACCCTCCAAGTAGGTTTGTCAAAAGATGTTTTCAAAAGTCTTCACCAACCCACCATAATCAATGCTATCTTTGACAAACTTAATGCTAGCCTACTATAATTAATGCTATCATTGACAAACTTAATGTTAGCCCACCATCATTGATGGTAGACTTACCTTACACATTGACAAGCTTGAAACAAAACAAACAAATAAGTTGAAAAACAAAGGATTCGTTGAAAATCCCAAGTCTGACCAAGCTGTAAAGAATTGGTCGTAACTCCTTCTAGAGAACTCCAAATCAAGCTCTATAAAATTTATTAGAAAGCTAACTTAATTATCTTTCCAACGGTATATAGGTTGCACTTTAATTCTGGCTCAATCAATACAGGTTTTATTCCGAATTCGACCTTTCTGCATTTGATACAACTTGTGTATTTGGCTGCCCAATGACTTGAATAATGCCCACAATGCCTTGTCTTCTCTTCAAGCCCAATTCATGATGTCTTGCATCTTGAATTGCATTTTCAATCCATATTTTCTCAATTAATCCATTTAAAGCAGCTTGCATATTTTTGGCTCTTGCTCTTGTAATTGGGCCTCCATGAATGTGCAAAGGATCACTTGAAGTTTTAATGGTCCCTTGATGGTTCTCATCATTCCCCCTCTCTTCAAAAGGATTCGTCCTCGAATCTTCACCTACATCGAAAGGAGAAAGATCAGAAACATTGAAAGTAGCACTCACATTATACTCACCAGGAAGATCCAATTTGTAGGCATTGTCATTGATCCGTGCAACCACTTGAAATGGACCATCTCCCCTTGGAAGTAACTTGGAACGCCTTTGTGCTGGGAACCTCTCCTTTCTCATATGCACCCAAACCCAATCTCCAGGCTGAAAAACCACTTGCTTACGTCCTTTGTTGGCTTGAGTAGCATATTGTTCAGTTCTCTTTTCTATGTGTTGACGTGTTCTCTCATGCAATTGCTTGACAAATTCAGCTTTCTTTTTACCATCCATACTAGCACGCTCATTAATAGGTAAAGGTAATAAATCCAAAGGAGTTAATGGATTAAAACCATATACAATCTCAAATGGTGAAAATTTAGTAGCTGAATGGACAGTTCTATTGTAAGCAAATTCAACATGTGGCAAACATTCTTCCCAAGTTTTCAAGTTCTTTTGAATAATGGCACGCAACAAAGTAGACAGAGTTCTATTTACAACCTCAGTTTGTCCATCAGTTTGTGGATGACAAGTAGTAGAAAATAAAAGTTTAGTACCCAACTTACCCCACAAAGTTTTCCAAAAGTGGCTCAAGAACTTAGCATCTCGATCTGAAACTATACTCCTTGGTACTCCATGCAACCTGACTATTTCCTTGAAAAACAAATTAGCTATGTTTGTTGCATCATCAGTTTTGTGACATGGAATGAAATGTGCCATCTTTGAAAACCTATCAACAACAACAAAAACAGAATCACTTCCCCTTTTTGACCTAGGTAAACCCAAAACAAAGTCCATAGAAATATCAACCCAAGGTTCACTAGGTATGGGTAGAGGGTTATACAATCCATGGGGTAAAACTCTAGACTTAGCATGTTTACAAGTGATACACTTCTCACATATTCTTTCAACATCACGTTTCATATGTGGCCAAAAGAAGTGTTCTTTTAAAACATCTAAAGTCTTTGCAATGCCAAAATGTCCCATTAAACCACCCCCATGAGCTTCACGCACAAGCAATTCACGCAAAGAACTATGAGGCACACACAATTTATTTTCTCTAAATAAAAGCCCATCATGCCTATAGAACTTACCAAATGCAACTTTCTCACAAGCATTAAACACATTAGCAAAATCAGGATCGTTAACATATAATTCTTTAATGTACTCAAATCCTAACAACTTTGCATTTAATGTAGAGATAAGTGCATACCTTCTAGATAATGCATCAGCCACCACATTCTCCTTACCTTGTTTATATTTGATCACATAAGGAAATGGCTCAATAAATTCAACCCATTTGGCATGTCTCTTATGCAACTTACCTTGCCCTTTCAAATGCTTCAAGGACTCATGATCAGTGTGTATAACAAACTCTTTAGGTAGAAGATAATGTTGCCAAGTTTCCAATGCTCTCACCAATGCATACATCTCCTTGTCATAGGTAGGATAGTTTAGGGCTGCTCCACTCAATTTTTCACTAAAGTAAGCAATTGGACGCCCTTCTTGCATCAAAACAGCTCCAATGCCTATACCTGAAGCATCACACTCAATTTCAAAAGTTTTAGTAAAATCAGGTAAAGCAAGTAATGGTGCAGAAACCAATTTCTCCTTAATTAGATTAAATGCCCTTTCTTGTTCACTACCCCACTTAAATCCCACATGTTTCTTCACAATTTCAGTTAATGGTGCAGCAAGGGTGCTAAAATCTTTCACAAATCTTCTATAAAAACTAGCCAAACCATGAAAACTTCTTACCTCACTTACACTTTTAGGTGTAGGCCACTCTTTAATAGCCTTTACCTTCTCTTCATCAACCTCAATTCCTTTAGCACTTACAACATAACCAAGAAAAACAATCTGATTTGTACAAAAGGAACACTTCTTCAAATTAGCATACAACTTTTCCTTCCTTAAAACAGTCAATACACTTTGCAAATGTTCAATGTGTTCATCTAAGCCTTTGCTATAGATCAAAATATCATCAAAATAGACAACTACGAATTTGCCAATAAAAGCACGCAAAACATGGTTCATTAACCTCATAAAAGTGCTAGGTGCATTAGATAACCCAAATGGCATCACTAACCACTCATATAAACCATATTTTGTTTTAAAGGCAGTTTTCCACTCATCTCCCTCTCTAATCCTAATTTGATGATATCCACTTTTAAGATCAATTTTACTAAACACACAAGAACCATGCAATTCATCAAGCATGTCATCAAGTCTAGGAATAGGATGTCGATACTTTACACTGATTTTATTAATTGCACGACAGTCAACGCACATCCTCCATGTTCCATCCTTTTTGGGCACTAGTAAAACGGGTACCGCACATGGGCTCATGCTCTCCCTCACATACCCTTTTTCCAAGAGTTCTTCAACTTGCCTTTGAAGCTCCTTTGTCTCCTCGGGGTTACTTCTATATGCAGGTCTATTAGGTATGGTAGCTCCAGGGACGAAGTCTATTTGATGCTCAATTCCCCTAATAGGTGGCAAACCGTTAGGGACTTCATTTGGAAACACATCATCAAAGTCCTGCAAAAGAGTCACAATAGCACTAGGCAAAGAAGAGTTATGCTCATTAGTGTGTAAACAAGCCTCTTTGCACAAAAGTACAACGATTGGCTGTTTTGAAAAGAAAGCCCTCTTAACCTCGCTCTCTTTTGCAAACAAGTTCACTTGCTGCCTCTCTTTTCTCTCAACAATATTTTTTTCTATCTTTTCACTTGCTTTTCTCTCAATCTCTCTTTCTTTTGTACTCTCATTTTCATTTTTTGTATCACTCTCTTTTTTTATTGACATTTGATCCTCATACACTTGTCTAGGTGTTAATGGTACAAGAGTGATTTGCCTTTTATTCATTACAAAAGAATATCTATTTAAGTATCCATCATGTGTCACACGCCTATCATATTGCCAAGGTCGACCCAAAAGAATGTGTCCAGCATGCATGGGTACTACATCACATAGAACCTCATCCTTGTATCTCCCAATAGAGAATGAAACTAGCACTTGTTTATTTACTTTAACTTCCCCACAATCATTCAGCCATTGTAGCTTATATGGCCTCGGATGTTTCAAAGTTTTCAACTTTAATTTTTCAACTAAACTAGTGCTAGCTACATTAGTACAACTTCCACCATCAATTATCATACTACATACCTTATCTTTGATGTGGCATCTAGTATGAAAGATGTTATCACGTTGTACCTCCGCATCCTCTTTTACTTGCATGTTGAGAGCACGCCTAGCAACCATCAATTTACCATCAACAGGATATTCTACACCATCATTAGCATCCTCCAAAGGTGGCATAGGATCATCATCTGATTCACTCTCGGTTTCAACATCACCATCATCCCTCAAGATCATTACTCTCTTATTTGGGCATTGAGATGCAATATGACCTGTCCCCAAACATTTAAAACACTTAATATCTCTATTTCTAGAGTGTTGGGAATCAGATTTACCTTTACTTTGGTTGCCTCCCTCTTTATGATCCTTGATTGGCTCAATCTTAGGCTTTGAAACAACCTTTTCATCTTTGCTCCATTTTGACTTCCATGAGGAAGATGAACCCAAATTGGTTCTAGTGGAACCTTTCTTTTTAAATTGTCATTCCACTTTCATGGCCATATGAACCATGTCTTCCAACTCAACATAGTGCTGCAAGTCAACCACATTAGCAATATCTTGATTTAA
>MKYO02026059.1:833835-882278 GCA_002013955.2 Citrus medica | reverse complement strand
TATACCCATTGGTGTGTAATGTGACTGCTCCATCTAAGATCGCCATAGCTTCCTCTACCTCATCATCCAATTTTATCAAATTTGCATGCTCCTTAGAGTCATCTTTCGTAAGATTTTTGCTTATGGCAATTTCAAAATTGTCATTACCGGATAATTCAAAGAAATCCTGCACCAAAGTATTAATATCATCTACGGCAAAAACAGAATGAACATCACTAGGATACCTCATTGCCTCAAAGATATTGAAGCGGATCACTTCACCGTCGAATTTCATTATAAGGGTTCCATCGTGAATATCAATCTTGGTTCGGGCTATCTTAAGGAATGACCGCCCCAACAGAATATGAGTGGGATTGGGCAACAATTCATCCTCCATTTCAAGGATATAAAAATCAGCTGGAAAGACCAATTCATTGACTTGTACAAGAACATCTTCCATAACCTGATGCGAATCCCACAATGAAACTTTGAATCCCACACTTAATTTGTAGTTTCAACTTCCCAAGAAAGTTCTAAACAGATTTAAGACAAACAAAACCTTGACCCAATGCTTAAGAAAACATGAACCAAAGGTATAGAGAATGGTATTGACGCCACACTCAAGAAATAGATGAGAAGGTGAGTGATAAGTCTAAATTTGGAACGCCACAAGAATGCAAATTCTTGATAAGTTCACTAGTTCTCAAAAGAACCAAAAAAAGAATGATCTTTCAAATTCAAATAACATTAATCTCTAATTTTTTTTACATACCAAGGTTGCTGAATTTAAATAGGCTAAAAGAAACCCAAGATCCTAAAAATCCAAATGGAAACATTGGAACAACCCTCCAAGTAGGTTTGTCAAAAGATGTTTTCAAAAGTCTTCACCAACCCACCATAATCAATGCTATCTTTGACAAACTTAATGCTAGCCTACTATAATTAATGCTATCATTGACAAACTTAATGTTAGCCCACCATCATTGATGGTAGACTTACCTTACACATTGACAAGCTTGAAACAAAACAAACAAATAAGTTGAAAAACAAAGGATTCGTTGAAAATCCCAAGTCTGACCAAGCTGTAAAGAATTGGTCATAACTCCTTCTAGAGAACTCCAAATCCAGCTCTGTAAAATTTATTGGAAAGCTAACTTAATTATCTTTCCAACGGTATATAGCTTGCACTTTAATTCTGGCTCAATCAATACAGTTTTTATTCCGAATTTGACCTTTCTGCATTTGATACAACTTGTGTATTTGGCTGCCCAATGACTTGAATAATGCCCACAATGCCTTGTCTTCTCTTCAAGCCCAATTCATGATGTCTTGCATCTTGAATTGCATTTTCAATCCATATTTTCTCAATTAATCCATTTAAAGCAGCTTGCATATTTTTGGCTCTTGCTCTTGTAATTGGGCCTCCATGAATGTGCAAAGGATCACTTGAAGTTTTAATGGTCCCTTGATGGTTCTCATCATTCCCCCTCTCTTCAAAAGGATTCGTCCTCGAATCTTCACCTACATCGAAAGGAGAAAGATCAGAAACATTGAAAGTAGCACTCACATTATACTCACCAGGAAGATCCAATTTGTAGGCATTGTCATTGATCCGTGCAACCACTTGAAATGGACCATCTCCCCTTGGAAGTAACTTGGAACGCCTTTGTGCTGGGAACCTCTCCTTTCTCATATGCACCCAAACCCAATCTCCAGGCTGAAAAACCACTTGCTTACGTCCTTTGTTGGCTTGAGTAGCATATTGTTCAGTTCTCTTTTCTATGTGTTGACGTGTTCTCTCATGCAATTGCTTGACAAATTCAGCTTTCTTTTTACCATCCATACTAGCACGCTCATTAATAGGTAAAGGTAATAAATCCAAAGGAGTTAATGGATTAAAACCATATACAATCTCAAATGGTGAAAATTTAGTAGCTGAATGGACAGTTCTATTGTAAGCAAATTCAACATGTGGCAAACATTCTTCCCAAGTTTTCAAGTTCTTTTGAATAATGGCACGCAACAAAGTAGACAGAGTTCTATTTACAACCTCAGTTTGTCCATCAGTTTGTGGATGACAAGTAGTAGAAAATAAAAGTTTAGTACCCAACTTACCCCACAAAGTTTTCCAAAAGTGGCTCAAGAACTTAGCATCTCGATCTGAAACTATACTCCTTGGTACTCCATGCAACCTGACTATTTCCTTGAAAAACAAATTAGCTATGTTTGTTGCATCATCAGTTTTGTGACATGGAATGAAATGTGCCATCTTTGAAAACCTATCAACAACAACAAAAACAGAATCACTTCCCCTTTTTGACCTAGGTAAACCCAAAACAAAGTCCATAGAAATATCAACCCAAGGTTCACTAGGTATGGGTAGAGGGTTATACAATCCATGGGGTAAAACTCTAGACTTAGCATGTTTACAAGTGATACACTTCTCACATATTCTTTCAACATCACGTTTCATATGTGGCCAAAAGAAGTGTTCTTTTAAAACATCTAAAGTCTTTGCAATGCCAAAATGTCCCATTAAACCACCCCCATGAGCTTCACGCACAAGCAATTCACGCAAAGAACTATGAGGCACACACAATTTATTTTCTCTAAATAAAAGCCCATCATGCCTATAGAACTTACCAAATGCAACTTTCTCACAAGCATTAAACACATTAGCAAAATCAGGATCGTTAACATATAATTCTTTAATGTACTCAAATCCTAACAACTTTGCATTTAATGTAGAGATAAGTGCATACCTTCTAGATAATGCATCAGCCACCACATTCTCCTTACCTTGTTTATATTTGATCACATAAGGAAATGGCTCAATAAATTCAACCCATTTGGCATGTCTCTTATGCAACTTACCTTGCCCTTTCAAATGCTTCAAGGACTCATGATCAGTGTGTATAACAAACTCTTTAGGTAGAAGATAATGTTGCCAAGTTTCCAATGCTCTCACCAATGCATACATCTCCTTGTCATAGGTAGGATAGTTTAGGGCTGCTCCACTCAATTTTTCACTAAAGTAAGCAATTGGACGCCCTTCTTGCATCAAAACAGCTCCAATGCCTATACCTGAAGCATCACACTCAATTTCAAAAGTTTTAGTAAAATCAGGTAAAGCAAGTAATGGTGCAGAAACCAATTTCTCCTTAATTAGATTAAATGCCCTTTCTTGTTCACTACCCCACTTAAATCCCACATGTTTCTTCACAATTTCAGTTAATGGTGCAGCAAGGGTGCTAAAATCTTTCACAAATCTTCTATAAAAACTAGCCAAACCATGAAAACTTCTTACCTCACTTACACTTTTAGGTGTAGGCCACTCTTTAATAGCCTTTACCTTCTCTTCATCAACCTCAATTCCTTTAGCACTTACAACATAACCAAGAAAAACAATCTGATTTGTACAAAAGGAACACTTCTTCAAATTAGCATACAACTTTTCCTTCCTTAAAACAGTCAATACACTTTGCAAATGTTCAATGTGTTCATCTAAGCCTTTGCTATAGATCAAAATATCATCAAAATAGACAACTACGAATTTGCCAATAAAAGCACGCAAAACATGGTTCATTAACCTCATAAAAGTGCTAGGTGCATTAGATAACCCAAATGGCATCACTAACCACTCATATAAACCATATTTTGTTTTAAAGGCAGTTTTCCACTCATCTCCCTCTCTAATCCTAATTTGATGATATCCACTTTTAAGATCAATTTTACTAAACACACAAGAACCATGCAATTCATCAAGCATGTCATCAAGTCTAGGAATAGGATGTCGATACTTTACACTGATTTTATTAATTGCACGACAGTCAACGCACATCCTCCATGTTCCATCCTTTTTGGGCACTAGTAAAACGGGTACCGCACATGGGCTCATGCTCTCCCTCACATACCCTTTTTCCAAGAGTTCTTCAACTTGCCTTTGAAGCTCCTTTGTCTCCTCGGGGTTACTTCTATATGCAGGTCTATTAGGTATGGTAGCTCCAGGGACGAAGTCTATTTGATGCTCAATTCCCCTAATAGGTGGCAAACCGTTAGGGACTTCATTTGGAAACACATCATCAAAGTCCTGCAAAAGAGTCACAATAGCACTAGGCAAAGAAGAGTTATGCTCATTAGTGTGTAAACAAGCCTCTTTGCACAAAAGTACAACGATTGGCTGTTTTGAAAAGAAAGCCCTCTTAACCTCGCTCTCTTTTGCAAACAAGTTCACTTGCTGCCTCTCTTTTCTCTCAACAATATTTTTTTCTATCTTTTCACTTGCTTTTCTCTCAATCTCTCTTTCTTTTGTACTCTCATTTTCATTTTTTGTATCACTCTCTTTTTTTATTGACATTTGATCCTCATACACTTGTCTAGGTGTTAATGGTACAAGAGTGATTTGCCTTTTATTCATTACAAAAGAATATCTATTTAAGTATCCATCATGTGTCACACGCCTATCATATTGCCAAGGTCGACCCAAAAGAATGTGTCCAGCATGCATGGGTACTACATCACATAGAACCTCATCCTTGTATCTCCCAATAGAGAATGAAACTAGCACTTGTTTATTTACTTTAACTTCCCCACAATCATTCAGCCATTGTAGCTTATATGGCCTCGGATGTTTCAAAGTTTTCAACTTTAATTTTTCAACTAAACTAGTGCTAGCTACATTAGTACAACTTCCACCATCAATTATCATACTACATACCTTATCTTTGATGTGGCATCTAGTATGAAAGATGTTATCACGTTGTACCTCCGCATCCTCTTTTACTTGCATGTTGAGAGCACGCCTAGCAACCATCAATTTACCATCAACAGGATATTCTACACCATCATTAGCATCCTCCAAAGGTGGCATAGGATCATCATCTGATTCACTCTCGGTTTCAACATCACCATCATCCCTCAAGATCATTACTCTCTTATTTGGGCATTGAGATGCAATATGACCTGTCCCCAAACATTTAAAACACTTAATATCTCTATTTCTAGAGTGTTGGGAATCAGATTTACCTTTACTTTGGTTGCCTCCCTCTTTATGATCCTTGATTGGCTCAATCTTAGGCTTTGAAACAACCTTTTCATCTTTGCTCCATTTTGACTTCCATGAGGAAGATGAACCCAAATTGGTTCTAGTGGAACCTTTCTTTTTAAATTGTCGTTCCACTTTCATGGCCATGTGAACCATGTCTTCCAACTCAACATAGTGCTGCAAGTCAACCACATTAGCAATATCTTGATTTAACCCATGTAAAAATCTTGCCATAGTGGCCTCTCGTTCTTCTTCAATGTTGGCTCGAATCATGATTATTTCCATCTCCTTGTGGTAATCTTCCACACTTCTAGAACCTTGTGTAAGACTTTGAAGCCTTTGGTGCAGCTCCCTATAATAATGACTAGGAACAAATCTCCTCCTCATGATGGCCTTCATCTCCTCCCAAGTGTTTATAGGCCTTTCACGATTTCGTCTCCTACTCAAAACAAGTTGATCCCACCAAATAATAGCATAATCAGTAAATTCAACAGCAGCTAGTTTTACCTTTTTCTCCTCAGAGTAGTTGTGGCAATCAAATACTAGCTCCACCTTTTTTTCCCACTCCAAATAAGCTTCCGGATCATTTTTACCTTGAAAAGAAGGAATTTTCAGTTTGATACTCCCCAAATCACGATCCATAAGTCTTGCCCTTCTATTATCTCTTCCACGCATGTCAATGGTAGCCTGGTCATCAAAATCATCTATGTCATCGCTATCTTCTTCTCCCATGACAGCACGCCCTTGATTACCTCTTACATTAGGAGCTATTGGTTGTTGCCCCCTTTGTAGATTGGCTATGGCAGTGTCTTGCCTCTCCAATTTGTCACGGATCTCTCCAAACATCAGATTCATGTGCTCAAATTGTTGTTGCATGGCTTTGAGCATGATTGATTGGTCTATAGCTTCTTGATCTTTTGACATATTTGTGATCTTTATTGGTTGTTGCCCCCTTTGTAGATTGGCTATGACAGTGTCTTGCCTCTTCAATTTATCATGGATCTCTTCAATTTGTCATGCACCCAAATTGTTGTTGCATGGCCTTGAGCATAATTGATTAGTCTATAGCTTCTTGATCTTTTGACATATTTGTGATATGAAAAGAATGTTAGCAAAAAGACCTCACAACACTCCCTCACATGTTTCACTCAATTTGATGTCACTTAACTCTCGTGTTTAACACACAAATTGGCTTTTTTCCTCTAATGATCTCACAAACGTTTGCCTTTTACCACACTTAATTCTCTCTTTCAGTTCTTTATTGAACTAAATAAACACAATCAAGAAAAAAAAAACCCAAGTGGCACACCAAATATGACAATCCAGCACACTAACAAAGAAAAGAAATTAAGAGAACACAAAGAATGAAAAGGAAATTGAAGAAAGGAAAGCAAGCAAGCGAAGCAACACAATTGATATTGTGTGTAAACAATGTCAAGGAAAATGAATAACTAAAATTCAATTTGATGAAAGTATAAATACTTGAATCCTTTTGTAATTATTTTTTTGTACGTTTTTTTTCTCTTCTTTTTTTTTGATAATCAAAATAAATAAGACATTCAAACTTGATTAGAAACTAGCTCTGATACCAAATGATATGAATTTCTCACAATGAAACTTTGAAACTCACACTTAAATTGTAGTTTCAACTTTTCAAGACAGTTCTAAACAAATTTATGACAAACAAAACCTTGACCCAATGCTTAAAAAAAGCATGAACCAAAGGTATAGAGAATGATATTGATGCCACACTCAAGAAATAGATGAGAAGGTGAGTGATAAGTCTAAATTTGGAACGCCACAAGAATGCAAATTCTTGATAAGTTCACTAGTTCTCAAAAGAACCAAAAAAAGAATGATCTTTCAAATTCAAATAACATTAATCTCTAATTTTTCTTACATACCAAGGTTGCTGAATTTAAATAGGCTAAAAGAAACCCAAGATCCTAAAAATCCAAATGGAAACATTGGAACAACCCTCCAAGTAGGTTTGTCAAAAGATGTTTTCAAAAGTCTTCACCAACCCACCATAATCAATGCTATCTTTGACAAACTTAATGCTAGCCTACTATAATTAATGCTATCATTGACAAACTTAATGTTAGCCCACCATCATTGATGGTAGACTTACCTTACACATTGACAAGCTTGAAACAAAACAAACAAATAAGTTGAAAAACAAAGGATTCGTTGAAAATCCCAAGTCTGACCAAGCTGTAAAGAATTGGTCATAACTCCTTCTAGAGAACTCCAAATCCAGCTCTGTAAAATTTATTGGAAAGCTAACTTAATTATCTTTCCAACGGTATATAGCTTGCACTTTAATTCTGGCTCAATCAATACAGTTTTTATTCCGAATTTGACCTTTCTGCATTTGATACAACTTGTGTATTTGGCTGCCCAATGACTTGAATAATGCCCACAATGCCTTGTCTTCTCTTCAAGCCCAATTCATGATGTCTTGCATCTTGAATTGCATTTTCAATCCATATTTTCTCAATTAATCCATTTAAAGCAGCTTGCATATTTTTGGCTCTTGCTCTTGTAATTGGGCCTCCATGAATGTGCAAAGGATCACTTGAAGTTTTAATGGTCCCTTGATGGTTCTCATCAGTCCCCCTCTCTTCAAAAGGATTCGTCCTCGAATCTTCACCTACATCGAAAGGAGAAAGATCAGAAACATTGAAAGTAGCACTCACATTATACTCACCAGGAAGATCCAATTTGTAGGCATTGTCATTGATCCGTGCAACCACTTGAAATGGACCATCTCCCCTTGGAAGTAACTTGGAACGCCTTTGTGCTGGGAACCTCTCCTTTCTCATATGCACCCAAACCCAATCTCCAGGCTGAAAAACCACTTGCTTACGTCCTTTGTTGGCTTGAGTAGCATATTGTTCAGTTCTCTTTTCTATGTGTTGACGTGTTCTCTCATGCAATTGCTTGACAAATTCAGCTTTCTTTTTACCATCCATACTAGCACGCTCATTAATAGGTAAAGGTAATAAATCCAAAGGAGTTAATGGATTAAAACCATATACAATCTCAAATGGTGAAAATTTAGTAGCTGAATGGACAGTTCTATTGTAAGCAAATTCAACATGTGGCAAACATTCTTCCCAAGTTTTCAAGTTCTTTTGAATAATGGCACGCAACAAAGTAGACAGAGTTCTATTTACAACCTCAGTTTGTCCATCAGTTTGTGGATGACAAGTAGTAGAAAATAAAAGTTTAGTACCCAACTTACCCCACAAAGTTTTCCAAAAGTGGCTCAAGAACTTAGCATCTCGATCTGAAACTATACTCCTTGGTACTCCATGCAACCTGACTATTTCCTTGAAAAACAAATTAGCTATGTTTGTTGCATCATCAGTTTTGTGACATGGAATGAAATGTGCCATCTTTGAAAACCTATCAACAACAACAAAAACAGAATCACTTCCCCTTTTTGACCTAGGTAAACCCAAAACAAAGTCCATAGAAATATCAACCCAAGGTTCACTAGGTATGGGTAGAGGGTTATACAATCCATGGGGTAAAACTCTAGACTTAGCATGTTTACAAGTGATACACTTCTCACATATTCTTTCAACATCACGTTTCATATGTGGCCAAAAGAAGTGTTCTTTTAAAACATCTAAAGTCTTTGCAATGCCAAAATGTCCCATTAAACCACCCCCATGAGCTTCACGCACAAGCAATTCACGCAAAGAACTATGAGGCACACACAATTTATTTTCTCTAAATAAAAGCCCATCATGCCTATAGAACTTACCAAATGCAACTTTCTCACAAGCATTAAACACATTAGCAAAATCAGGATCGTTAACATATAATTCTTTAATGTACTCAAATCCTAACAACTTTGCATTTAATGTAGAGATAAGTGCATACCTTCTAGATAATGCATCAGCCACCACATTCTCCTTACCTTGTTTATATTTGATCACATAAGGAAATGGCTCAATAAATTCAACCCATTTGGCATGTCTCTTATGCAACTTACCTTGCCCTTTCAAATGCTTCAAGGACTCATGATCAGTGTGTATAACAAACTCTTTAGGTAGAAGATAATGTTGCCAAGTTTCCAATGCTCTCACCAATGCATACATCTCCTTGTCATAGGTAGGATAGTTTAGGGCTGCTCCACTCAATTTTTCACTAAAGTAAGCAATTGGACGCCCTTCTTGCATCAAAACAGCTCCAATGCCTATACCTGAAGCATCACACTCAATTTCAAAAGTTTTAGTAAAATCAGGTAAAGCAAGTAATGGTGCAGAAACCAATTTCTCCTTAATTAGATTAAATGCCCTTTCTTGTTCACTACCCCACTTAAATCCCACATGTTTCTTCACAATTTCAGTTAATGGTGCAGCAAGGGTGCTAAAATCTTTCACAAATCTTCTATAAAAACTAGCCAAACCATGAAAACTTCTTACCTCACTTACACTTTTAGGTGTAGGCCACTCTTTAATAGCCTTTACCTTCTCTTCATCAACCTCAATTCCTTTAGCACTTACAACATAACCAAGAAAAACAATCTGATTTGTACAAAAGGAACACTTCTTCAAATTAGCATACAACTTTTCCTTCCTTAAAACAGTCAATACACTTTGCAAATGTTCAATGTGTTCATCTAAGCCTTTGCTATAGATCAAAATATCATCAAAATAGACAACTACGAATTTGCCAATAAAAGCACGCAAAACATGGTTCATTAACCTCATAAAAGTGCTAGGTGCATTAGATAACCCAAATGGCATCACTAACCACTCATATAAACCATATTTTGTTTTAAAGGCAGTTTTCCACTCATCTCCCTCTCTAATCCTAATTTGATGATATCCACTTTTAAGATCAATTTTACTAAACACACAAGAACCATGCAATTCATCAAGCATGTCATCAAGTCTAGGAATAGGATGTCGATACTTTACACTGATTTTATTAATTGCACGACAGTCAACGCACATCCTCCATGTTCCATCCTTTTTGGGCACTAGTAAAACGGGTACCGCACATGGGCTCATGCTCTCCCTCACATACCCTTTTTCCAAGAGTTCTTCAACTTGCCTTTGAAGCTCCTTTGTCTCCTCGGGGTTACTTCTATATGCAGGTCTATTAGGTATGGTAGCTCCAGGGACGAAGTCTATTTGATGCTCAATTCCCCTAATAGGTGGCAAACCGTTAGGGACTTCATTTGGAAACACATCATCAAAGTCCTGCAAAAGAGTCACAATAGCACTAGGCAAAGAAGAGTTATGCTCATTAGTGTGTAAACAAGCCTCTTTGCACAAAAGTACAACGATTGGCTGTTTTGAAAAGAAAGCCCTCTTAACCTCGCTCTCTTTTGCAAACAAGTTCACTTGCTGCCTCTCTTTTCTCTCAACAATATTTTTTTCTATCTTTTCACTTGCTTTTCTCTCAATCTCTCTTTCTTTTGTACTCTCATTTTCATTTTTTGTATCACTCTCTTTTTTTATTGACATTTGATCCTCATACACTTGTCTAGGTGTTAATGGTACAAGAGTGATTTGCCTTTTATTCATTACAAAAGAATATCTATTTAAGTATCCATCATGTGTCACACGCCTATCATATTGCCAAGGTCGACCCAAAAGAATGTGTCCAGCATGCATGGGTACTACATCACATAGAACCTCATCCTTGTATCTCCCAATAGAGAATGAAACTAGCACTTGTTTATTTACTTTAACTTCCCCACAATCATTCAGCCATTGTAGCTTATATGGCCTCGGATGTTTCAAAGTTTTCAACTTTAATTTTTCAACTAAACTAGTGCTAGCTACATTAGTACAACTTCCACCATCAATTATCATACTACATACCTTATCTTTGATGTGGCATCTAGTATGAAAGATGTTATCACGTTGTACCTCCGCATCCTCTTTTACTTGCATGTTGAGAGCACGCCTAGCAACCATCAATTTACCATCAACAGGATATTCTACACCATCATTAGCATCCTCCAAAGGTGGCATAGGATCATCATCTGATTCACTCTCGGTTTCAACATCACCATCATCCCTCAAGATCATTACTCTCTTATTTGGGCATTGAGATGCAATATGACCTGTCCCCAAACATTTAAAACACTTAATATCTCTATTTCTAGAGTGTTGGGAATCAGATTTACCTTTACTTTGGTTGCCTCCCTCTTTATGATCCTTGATTGGCTCAATCTTAGGCTTTGAAACAACCTTTTCATCTTTGCTCCATTTTGACTTCCATGAGGAAGATGAACCCAAATTGGTTCTAGTGGAACCTTTCTTTTTAAATTGTCGTTCCACTTTCATGGCCATGTGAACCATGTCTTCCAACTCAACATAGTGCTGCAAGTCAACCACATTAGCAATATCTTGATTTAACCCATGTAAAAATCTTGCCATAGTGGCCTCTCGTTCTTCTTCAATGTTGGCTCGAATCATGATTATTTCCATCTCCTTGTGGTAATCTTCCACACTTCTAGAACCTTGTGTAAGACTTTGAAGCCTTTGGTGCAGCTCCCTATAATAATGACTAGGAACAAATCTCCTCCTCATGATGGCCTTCATCTCCTCCCAAGTGTTTATAGGCCTTTCACGATTTCGTCTCCTACTCAAAACAAGTTGATCCCACCAAATAATAGCATAATCAGTAAATTCAACAGCAGCTAGTTTTACCTTTTTCTCCTCAGAGTAGTTGTGGCAATCAAATACTAGCTCCACCTTTTTTTCCCACTCCAAATAAGCTTCCGGATCATTTTTACCTTGAAAAGAAGGAATTTTCAGTTTGATACTCCCCAAATCACGATCCATACGTCTTGCCCTTCTATTATCTCTTCCACGCATGTCAACGGTGGCCTGGTCATCAAAATCATCTATGTCATCGCTATCTTCTTCTCCCATGACAGCACGCCCTTGATTACCTCTTACATTAGGAGCTATTGGTTGTTGCCCCCTTTGTAGATTGGCTATGGCAGTGTCTTGCCTCTCCAATTTGTCACGGATCTCTCCAAACATCAGATTCATGTGCTCAAATTGTTGTTGCATGGCTTTGAGCATGATTGATTGGTCTATAGCTTCTTGATCTTTTGACATATTTGTGATCTGAAAAGAATGTTAGCAAAAAGACCTCACAACACTCCCTCACGTGTTTCACTCAATTTGATGTCACTTAACTCTCGTGTTTAACACACAAATTGGCTTTTACCCTCTAATGATCTCACAAACTTTTGCCTTTTACCACACTTAATTCTCTCTTTTAGTTCTTTATTGAACTAAATAAACAAAATCAAGAAAAAAAAAAAAAAACCAAGTGGCACACCAAATATGACAATCCAGCACACTAACAAAGAAAAGAAATTAAGAAGACACAAAGAATGAAAAGGAAATTGAAGAAAGGAAAGCAACAAAATTGATATGTGTGTAAACTATGTCAAGGAACTTGAATCCTTTTGTAATCTTTTTTTTTTTACGTTTTTCTCTTTTTTTTTTTTTTTTTTTCTTTTTGATAATCAATATAAATAAGACATTCAAACCTGATTAGAAACTAGCTCTGATACCAAATGATGCGAATCCCACAATGAAACTTTGAATCCCACACTTAATTTGTAGTTTCAACTTCCCAAGAAAGTTCTAAACAGATTTAAGACAAACAAAACCTTGACCCAATGCTTAAGAAAACATGAACCAAAGGTATAGAGAATGGTATTGACGCCACACTCAAGAAATAGATGAGAAGGTGAGTGATAAGTCTAAATTTGGAACGCCACAAGAATGCAAATTCTTGATAAGTTCACTAGTTCTCAAAAGAACCAAAAAAAGAATGATCTTTCAAATTCAAATAACATTAATCTCTAATTTTTCTTACATACCAAGGTTGCTGAATTTAAATAGGCTAAAAGAAACCCAAGATCCTAAAAATCCAAATGGAAACATTGGAACAACCCTCCAAGTAGGTTTGTCAAAAGATGTTTTCAAAAGTCTTCACCAACCCACCATAATCAATGCTATCTTTGACAAACTTAATGCTAGCCTACTATAATTAATGCTATCATTGACAAACTTAATGTTAGCCCACCATCATTGATGGTAGACTTACCTTACACATTGACAAGCTTGAAACAAAACAAACAAATAAGTTGAAAAACAAAGGATTCGTTGAAAATCCCAAGTCTGACCAAGCTGTAAAGAATTGGTCATAACTCCTTCTAGAGAACTCCAAATCCAGCTCTGTAAAATTTATTGGAAAGCTAACTTAATTATCTTTCCAACGGTATATAGCTTGCACTTTAATTCTGGCTCAATCAATACAGTTTTTATTCCGAATTTGACCTTTCTGCATTTGATACAACTTGTGTATTTGGCTGCCCAATGACTTGAATAATGCCCACAATGCCTTGTCTTCTCTTCAAGCCCAATTCATGATGTCTTGCATCTTGAATTGCATTTTCAATCCATATTTTCTCAATTAATCCATTTAAAGCAGCTTGCATATTTTTGGCTCTTGCTCTTGTAATTGGGCCTCCATGAATGTGCAAAGGATCACTTGAAGTTTTAATGGTCCCTTGATGGTTCTCATCATTCCCCCTCTCTTCAAAAGGATTCGTCCTCGAATCTTCACCTACATCGAAAGGAGAAAGATCAGAAACATTGAAAGTAGCACTCACATTATACTCACCAGGAAGATCCAATTTGTAGGCATTGTCATTGATCCGTGCAACCACTTGAAATGGACCATCTCCCCTTGGAAGTAACTTGGAACGCCTTTGTGCTGGGAACCTCTCCTTTCTCATATGCACCCAAACCCAATCTCCAGGCTGAAAAACCACTTGCTTACGTCCTTTGTTGGCTTGAGTAGCATATTGTTCAGTTCTCTTTTCTATGTGTTGACGTGTTCTCTCATGCAATTGCTTGACAAATTCAGCTTTCTTTTTACCATCCATACTAGCACGCTCATTAATAGGTAAAGGTAATAAATCCAAAGGAGTTAATGGATTAAAACCATATACAATCTCAAATGGTGAAAATTTAGTAGCTGAATGGACAGTTCTATTGTAAGCAAATTCAACATGTGGCAAACATTCTTCCCAAGTTTTCAAGTTCTTTTGAATAATGGCACGCAACAAAGTAGACAGAGTTCTATTTACAACCTCAGTTTGTCCATCAGTTTGTGGATGACAAGTAGTAGAAAATAAAAGTTTAGTACCCAACTTACCCCACAAAGTTTTCCAAAAGTGGCTCAAGAACTTAGCATCTCGATCTGAAACTATACTCCTTGGTACTCCATGCAACCTGACTATTTCCTTGAAAAACAAATTAGCTATGTTTGTTGCATCATCAGTTTTGTGACATGGAATGAAATGTGCCATCTTTGAAAACCTATCAACAACAACAAAAACAGAATCACTTCCCCTTTTTGACCTAGGTAAACCCAAAACAAAGTCCATAGAAATATCAACCCAAGGTTCACTAGGTATGGGTAGAGGGTTATACAATCCATGGGGTAAAACTCTAGACTTAGCATGTTTACAAGTGATACACTTCTCACATATTCTTTCAACATCACGTTTCATATGTGGCCAAAAGAAGTGTTCTTTTAAAACATCTAAAGTCTTTGCAATGCCAAAATGTCCCATTAAACCACCCCCATGAGCTTCACGCACAAGCAATTCACGCAAAGAACTATGAGGCACACACAATTTATTTTCTCTAAATAAAAGCCCATCATGCCTATAGAACTTACCAAATGCAACTTTCTCACAAGCATTAAACACATTAGCAAAATCAGGATCGTTAACATATAATTCTTTAATGTACTCAAATCCTAACAACTTTGCATTTAATGTAGAGATAAGTGCATACCTTCTAGATAATGCATCAGCCACCACATTCTCCTTACCTTGTTTATATTTGATCACATAAGGAAATGGCTCAATAAATTCAACCCATTTGGCATGTCTCTTATGCAACTTACCTTGCCCTTTCAAATGCTTCAAGGACTCATGATCAGTGTGTATAACAAACTCTTTAGGTAGAAGATAATGTTGCCAAGTTTCCAATGCTCTCACCAATGCATACATCTCCTTGTCATAGGTAGGATAGTTTAGGGCTGCTCCACTCAATTTTTCACTAAAGTAAGCAATTGGACGCCCTTCTTGCATCAAAACAGCTCCAATGCCTATACCTGAAGCATCACACTCAATTTCAAAAGTTTTAGTAAAATCAGGTAAAGCAAGTAATGGTGCAGAAACCAATTTCTCCTTAATTAGATTAAATGCCCTTTCTTGTTCACTACCCCACTTAAATCCCACATGTTTCTTCACAATTTCAGTTAATGGTGCAGCAAGGGTGCTAAAATCTTTCACAAATCTTCTATAAAAACTAGCCAAACCATGAAAACTTCTTACCTCACTTACACTTTTAGGTGTAGGCCACTCTTTAATAGCCTTTACCTTCTCTTCATCAACCTCAATTCCTTTAGCACTTACAACATAACCAAGAAAAACAATCTGATTTGTACAAAAGGAACACTTCTTCAAATTAGCATACAACTTTTCCTTCCTTAAAACAGTCAATACACTTTGCAAATGTTCAATGTGTTCATCTAAGCCTTTGCTATAGATCAAAATATCATCAAAATAGACAACTACGAATTTGCCAATAAAAGCACGCAAAACATGGTTCATTAACCTCATAAAAGTGCTAGGTGCATTAGATAACCCAAATGGCATCACTAACCACTCATATAAACCATATTTTGTTTTAAAGGCAGTTTTCCACTCATCTCCCTCTCTAATCCTAATTTGATGATATCCACTTTTAAGATCAATTTTACTAAACACACAAGAACCATGCAATTCATCAAGCATGTCATCAAGTCTAGGAATAGGATGTCGATACTTTACACTGATTTTATTAATTGCACGACAGTCAACGCACATCCTCCATGTTCCATCCTTTTTGGGCACTAGTAAAACGGGTACCGCACATGGGCTCATGCTCTCCCTCACATACCCTTTTTCCAAGAGTTCTTCAACTTGCCTTTGAAGCTCCTTTGTCTCCTCGGGGTTACTTCTATATGCAGGTCTATTAGGTATGGTAGCTCCAGGGACGAAGTCTATTTGATGCTCAATTCCCCTAATAGGTGGCAAACCGTTAGGGACTTCATTTGGAAACACATCATCAAAGTCCTGCAAAAGAGTCACAATAGCACTAGGCAAAGAAGAGTTATGCTCATTAGTGTGTAAACAAGCCTCTTTGCACAAAAGTACAACGATTGGCTGTTTTGAAAAGAAAGCCCTCTTAACCTCGCTCTCTTTTGCAAACAAGTTCACTTGCTGCCTCTCTTTTCTCTCAACAATATTTTTTTCTATCTTTTCACTTGCTTTTCTCTCAATCTCTCTTTCTTTTGTACTCTCATTTTCATTTTTTGTATCACTCTCTTTTTTTATTGACATTTGATCCTCATACACTTGTCTAGGTGTTAATGGTACAAGAGTGATTTGCCTTTTATTCATTACAAAAGAATATCTATTTAAGTATCCATCATGTGTCACACGCCTATCATATTGCCAAGGTCGACCCAAAAGAATGTGTCCAGCATGCATGGGTACTACATCACATAGAACCTCATCCTTGTATCTCCCAATAGAGAATGAAACTAGCACTTGTTTATTTACTTTAACTTCCCCACAATCATTCAGCCATTGTAGCTTATATGGCCTCGGATGTTTCAAAGTTTTCAACTTTAATTTTTCAACTAAACTAGTGCTAGCTACATTAGTACAACTTCCACCATCAATTATCATACTACATACCTTATCTTTGATGTGGCATCTAGTATGAAAGATGTTATCACGTTGTACCTCCGCATCCTCTTTTACATGCATGTTGAGAGCACGCCTAGCAACCATCAATTTACCATCAACAGGATATTCTACACCATCATTAGCATCCTCCAAAGGTGGCATAGGATCATCATCTGATTCACTCTCGGTTTCAACATCACCATCATCCCTCAAGATCATTACTCTCTTATTTGGGCATTGAGATGCAATATGACCTGTCCCCAAACATTTAAAACACTTAATATCTCTATTTCTAGAGTGTTGGGAATCAGATTTACCTTTACTTTGGTTGCCTCCCTCTTTATGATCCTTGATTGGCTCAATCTTAGGCTTTGAAACAACCTTTTCATCTTTGCTCCATTTTGACTTCCATGAGGAAGATGAACCCAAATTGGTTCTAGTGGAACCTTTCTTTTTAAATTGTCGTTCCACTTTCATGGCCATGTGAACCATGTCTTCCAACTCAACATAGTGCTGCAAGTCAACCACATTAGCAATATCTTGATTTAACCCATGTAAAAATCTTGCCATAGTGGCCTCTCGTTCTTCTTCAATGTTGGCTCGAATCATGATTATTTCCATCTCCTTGTGGTAATCTTCCACACTTCTAGAACCTTGTGTAAGACTTTGAAGCCTTTGGTGCAGCTCCCTATAATAATGACTAGGAACAAATCTCCTCCTCATGATGGCCTTCATCTCCTCCCAAGTGTTTATAGGCCTTTCACGATTTCGTCTCCTACTCAAAACAAGTTGATCCCACCAAATAATAGCATAATCAGTAAATTCAACAGCAGCTAGTTTTACCTTTTTCTCCTCAGAGTAGTTGTGGCAATCAAATACTAGCTCCACCTTTTTTTCCCACTCCAAATAAGCTTCCGGATCATTTTTACCTTGAAAAGAAGGAATTTTCAGTTTGATACTCCCCAAATCACGATCCATACGTCTTGCCCTTCTATTATCTCTTCCACGCATGTCAACGGTGGCCTGGTCATCAAAATCATCTATGTCATCGCTATCTTCTTCTCCCATGACAGCACGCCCTTGATTACCTCTTACATTAGGAGCTATTGGTTGTTGCCCCCTTTGTAGATTGGCTATGGCAGTGTCTTGCCTCTCCAATTTGTCACGGATCTCTCCAAACATCAGATTCATGTGCTCAAATTGTTGTTGCATGGCTTTGAGCATGATTGATTGGTCTATAGCTTCTTGATCTTTTGACATATTTGTGATCTGAAAAGAATGTTAGCAAAAAGACCTCACAACACTCCCTCACGTGTTTCACTCAATTTGATGTCACTTAACTCTCGTGTTTAACACACAAATTGGCTTTTACCCTCTAATGATCTCACAAACTTTTGCCTTTTACCACACTTAATTCTCTCTTTTAGTTCTTTATTGAACTAAATAAACAAAATCAAGAAAAAAAAAAAAAACCCAAGTGGCACACCAAATATGACAATCCAGCACACTAACAAAGAAAAGAAATTAAGAGAACACAAAGAATGAAAAGGAAATTGAAGAAAGGAAAGCAAGCAAGCGAAGCAACACAATTGATATTGTGTGTAAACAATGTCAAGGAAAATGAATAACTAAAATTCAATTTGATGAAAGTATAAATACTTGAATCCTTTTGTAATTATTTTTTTGTACGTTTTTTTTCTCTTCTTTTTTTTTGATAATCAAAATAAATAAGACATTCAAACTTGATTAGAAACTAGCTCTGATACCAAATGATATGAATTTCTCACAATGAAACTTTGAAACTCACACTTAAATTGTAGTTTCAACTTTTCAAGACAGTTCTAAACAAATTTATGACAAACAAAACCTTGACCCAATGCTTAAAAAAAGCATGAACCAAAGGTATAGAGAATGATATTGATGCCACACTCAAGAAATAGATGAGAAGGTGAGTGATAAGCCTAAATTTGGAACGCCATAAGAATGCAAATTCTTGATAAGTTCACTAGTTCTCAAAAGAACCAAAGAAAGAATAATCTTTCAAATTCAAATAATATTAATCTCTTAATTGTCATACATAGCAAGGTTGCTGAGTTTAAATAGGCTAAAACAAACCCAAGGTCCTAAAAATACAAATGGAAACATTGGAACAACCCTCCAATTATAGGTTTGTCAAAGGGTTCTTTAAAAGCCTTCACCAACCCACTATTATTAATGATAGACTTACCTAACACATTGATAAACTTGACACAAAACAAATAAATGAAGTTGAATAATCAAAGGAGTCGTTTGAATTTCCAAGCCTGAACAAGCTGTAATAAATTGATCATAACTCCTTCTAGAGAACTCCAAATCCAGTTCTGTAAAATGCATTGGAAAGCTAACTTAATTATCTTTCCAATGGTATATAGGTTGCACATTAATTCTGGCTCAATCAATACCAGATTTATTCCAAATTTACCCTTTCTGCATTTGATCCAAATTGTGTGTTTGGCTGCCCAATAGCTTGAATAATGCCCACAATGCCTTGTCTTCTCTTCAAGCCCAATTCATGATGTCTTGCATCTTGAATTGCATTTTCACTCCATATTTTCTCAATTAATCCATTTAATGTAGCTTGCATCTTTTTGGCTCTAGCTCTTGTAATTAGGCCTCCATGAATGTGCAAAGGATCACTTGAACCTTTAATGGTATTCCTTTGATGGTTCTCATCATTCTCAAAAGAACCAAAGAAAGAATAATCTTTCAAATTTAAATAACAGTAATCTCTAAATTGTCTTACATAGCAAGGTTGCTGAGTTTAAATAGGCTAAAAGAATTGTTGAGAGGGGTATACACATCTCCATCTTAGTGGTGTTAGATTGATTCTGACCCTCCATGGTAGAAAAGGTTTACCTGTTACAGCCAAAATTGCTCTCTTAGACACCAGGTTCAAATAGTACCAACATGCTGTTGTAGGAACCGTCTTGACCACACTTCATGCTGGCAGTGTCTTGTTAACCTTTTACCCAAATTTCAACCTCTCTCTTGAGGATCCCAACCTTCCCACAACCGTTAAGGTCCAAATCCAGCTCCAAGGAGCAGAACAAACACCCACATCAAAGATAGCAACTCTTCATCACCAAATAGTGTATCGATTACAGAATCATGCATTCGATCTTCCCACACCACACACTACATCCGATGCCTTAATGACCCTAGCAGACACAGACACAATTCCAACCATCATCTAAATTCCCAAACAAATCCAGACACAAGAATTGCTCAGACTCACACCTCTTGAATGGTTAACCAACTATGAGCATTTCCACCAAAACTCTGAACTAGTTCAAACAACAGAAGCCACATTTAAAAGACGACAAAATGGTTAAGTCAAACTATCTTTTCAAACACCTGAGACCAAGCCTGTTTAAGACACTCCAAGGCTTTCCTACACTGCTATGATTACGGCAGTTCAAACTAGTCAAGAAAAGAAACTTCACATTCATGGTTTCTCATCAGAAGGGTATCCAGTATATCCAGATAAAATCAATGGTCACTTCTTATGGGATGTTTCTGAAGCCCATATGTGCAACCCAGATTGTCCTTGCTTGGATGATATGGATGTTGATGTTGAACTAGAAGTTATGAGGAGAAAGAAAAAGAAAAAGACAAAACCTTCTCATCCAAAAACATCTTGCAAATCCTTTCCTCCACAATCTCCACCAGATCCCAAACCTCCTGTCCATCGAATAAGATCATGCCTCATGTTTTCAAGTCAATCCTATGAGGAATCATTTCCTCCACTTGAAAAATAGACAGACACACAAACTAGAGTTATCTCAAAACCTTTTGACCAATCCCCGGTTACTGCCTCTGGGCAACCTGAAGAACCAAAACAGTATGAAGCTGTTTTAAATTGGCAAACCAAAAATGCCAATGCTCATAATCAAACTCTTCAACAACTCGATAAGAAAATTGATCGAGTTGCTAGTCAAGTCTCCCAGACTGAAACAAAGGTTGATTCAATCAGCAATCGTCTTTTACAAGATCGTATCTCTGAACTAGATATCGGTCTCAGACGAATGATTAACAATCACATTTGGGGTCCAAAGTTTAACAAAAAGAAAGCAGAGATCAGAAAGCTCAAAATTGAATTGGCAAAAATTAATGCTGACAAGGCTAGTCCCTCACTTTTTACTCAAACACAAACCACACCAGTACCTTCTCCAATGTTTGAAACTTATGCACCTTTCTACACACCATCCCGACCTCAACAACCGGTTTACAACCAGTTCTTTAGATTCTCACACCTTCAACCAACTCCTCAACCGAAGCCATCTTCACCAAAAAAATTAAAGTCCAAAGTAAAAATTTCAGAACCACAGTCATAGGCCACTTCATCTTCATTTGTTCCCCCAGTACCTCTAGAAGATTCACCAAAAGCCACTCCTGAAACTCCTCCTAAAAAAGACAAAGCACCAATGGATCAGTATCATTATCATACTGTCCAAAACACAACATCTGACTCCTCTGAACCAGAAACAATATATGAGTCCAACCCATCAGAGTTAAATCCATCTTTCTCGCTCTCATCTACACCCTCAGCTGGTACCTTTACTGACTTTGAATCAGAATATGCTGATATTACAAGCATATTAATGGCCACCAAAACTGAAGATCTAAGTGCTTTAACTTTAACTCCTATTGTTGAAGACAGTTCTTCTTATGCTGAAAATAAAACACCTTAGACCTAACCAGTGCCTCCTATGCCACCACGAGCTCCTGATCACTCAACAAAACCATCTTCAGCATCTTGGTTCACATTTGATGACATTCCTCATCACAAATGGTCTGCTAGACTTCAATAATTTGCTGCATGGATTGATCTCCAAGGAACAAAGCCAAATGCTCAACCTCAAGCTATCCTTCATGAATTTATGGCCCGATCCACGGGTTTTTTACGAGATTGGTTAGAAAGCTTAGGAGAATATAGACAGTTCCAATTCATGTAATCCCCAATTGGCACAGCCCTCAATATCATCCATGAACAATTCATCAGTGAAAAAACAGCGTCTACCAATGCAGACAGAAAAGCGTATCATCAGATGAAATGTTCTCTCAAAAGACATCTTTTAGAATCTCATTACAAAAGGATAAGTATTCTATTTTATAAGCTGAATGGGTTTAATGAACCATCTCTCAAACATGTCTTCATAGCTTCACTTCCTTATGAGTTACAACCTGATCTTCAAAGACAACTCACAGCCACCAATCTCAGCATAGTGGATATCTCTCTGGGAAAGATTTTCGAAATGGCCTGAATTTTTCAAAGATCTCATGGAAGACAAAAAAATCCTTTTCTGAAGCTTGTACAAAACCCTATCTCAAGATAGAGTGCACAGATGAAAAGAAGTGTATCTGTCCAACCAGAAAGAAGAAACATTTCCAAAAACACTTCCATAGAAAATCATCCTCTAAAAAACCTCTCCGATATTTCAGAAAAAATGATGCTTCCCAGTACATAAAGAAAAAGCACAACCGTTGTTTCATCTGCAAGAAACGCGGTCACTTTGCTTGAAACTATCTCACAAGTCTGCCAAAGCTGTTCGTCTCATACAACATCTTCAACATTCTTCACTGTTATTTGAGAATAAAGATGTCGAGTCAAATTTTTCAGAACAGTCAGAACAAGATGATCAGACTGCCTTCATTATTGCAGAATCTTCTGATTCTGATTATGTTTCAGTCATTTCTACAGTTCAAATTGTCACCCATGTTTCAACCATTCCTAGACCTTCTCTAAAAATGTCAATCCTTCATTCCAAATTTCATAAACTTGTTCCTGTCATCGAGTTTATTGACACTGGTGCAGATACCAGTATAATTGATCCTTCTGTCCCTCCCTCTGATTGTTGGGAAAAACACTTGAAATTTTTCCAAGCAATTAATGGAGAAACTTTTGAAACTACTTTGATTACTAAAAAAATCCATTGGTATTCAATTCTTTCCGAATTGTATAATTTGGAAAAAGATTGTAGGATCCAAACTCCCAGATAAAGATTTACTTATAGGTTTTGACATTCTTCATTTGGTTAAAAACCTATTCCTCACCAGTTCTGGAGTTCGCTACAAGCAAATGTTCTTGCCTTATACATTGATATTATGCCTTTTGGTCTTAAGGTTGCTCCTTCATTATTTCAAAAAGCCATGACAAAAATCTTCAGTCCTATCCTTCATCATGCTTTGGTATACATTGATGATATCTTATTATTTTCCTTTGACCATGAAAGCCACCAGAAGCTCCTTTTGGATTTCTTTCATATTGTGCAGGAACACAGAATCATGCTTTTTGAAAAGAAAAGCAGCATAACAAAAGAATCAATTGACTTTCTTGGCATGGTGATTAAAGATGGACATTATCAACCTGGTCCACACATTGCAACTGAATTATTAAAGTTTCCGGACACACATCTCAATAAAAAGTAGATCCAACAATTCCTTGGGATTGTTAATTATGTTCGTGATTTCATCCTTAAAGTTGCAATCCACAAAAGCCAACTATCCCGCTTGCTCAGAAAATAGTGCCCTCCATGGGGACCAGCACAAACAGAAGCTGTCTAACAACTAAAGGTGATAACCCAGTCACCTCCTCCTCTCCGAATTCCCACAACTGGACAGCGTATTCGACAGATCGATGCCAGTGATGATGACAGGAGTGCCATCCTTCTTGAAGAGATAAATGGTGTACATCACTTCTATGCACATGCAAGCGGACAATTCAAAGACTCTGAAAAGAATTACCATGTGATCTACAAAGAGATTTTGGCAGTCAAGTATGGAATCAAAAAATTTGAATTTCATCTTATCATCCATAAATTCCTTATCAACATGGGCAACTCCTTTTTTCCTTGAATCTTTGACTTCAAAAATAAGTTTCTCCCTGACAAACAGCTGCTCAGCCTAAAAAATTAGTTTGCTAAATATGATTTTATTGTCCAACACATAAAAGGCAAACAGAACCTCATCCCAGACTTCCTTACACGTCCGGCTATAAATAGACCCTCACTTATTTCCTCCATTCACACCATCCTAGTTATAGCCATGAACCGTCAACTTCCTTTCAAAGCTCTCAACCAGAGAACTTTCCCCATGAACATTCCTTTTCATTCAGCCTACCAGATCTAAGACTTTGCAAAGAAATTCCTTTACCGGTATTTCTTCAATGTTTAGAGCAAAAAGCCTGATCGTTTTCCTTCCCTCTGTATGGAAAACCTATTTCTCACAGGTCTTACCCTCTGTTCCTCAACCATCTGCGAAGATGAGTTATAGTACATGTGGTGCCTCACTACCCTGTATGCTACAAAACTGGTCTTCCCTATCCAACCAGTTCTCCGCCATCTTATCACTCTTGAATTCTCCCCAGACTTTCTGTGGACTCTCCTTGAATGGTATTCCCTACTCACGTGGTAGCGTAAACAACTAAAAAATATGTGTACTTTCCATAGATTAGACAAGATGCCAGAACAAGAAGCATACATATTCACTACAGTCTCCGTTATTCATACACCTTACTTCCAGCACCCAAAAACGAGAGACTTCTGGACACAAGATATGGCTTAGGAATGGAAAACTTATCCTCATCCTTATACCCTCATCTATGATACATCTGTTACCTCTGTTCTCAAGTCATATCTAATAGAACTCAACAATGTTCAGCGACCTGCCACAAACATCCACCACACCTCTGTTGGACCATCATACACCTTGCAAATTGTCCCAAAGACACAAACTTGTACTCCAGGTTCCAGTTCCAGTCCTCAAGGAATCCTTGTCATGGAACAACATCCTGATTACACTAACGTCTTATTCCAAGATGCTCAGGATCCATGGGAAGATTTTCAGTCTCTTCTCAATACTGAAAATTCCCATTACATTGTCACAGACTCAGACCCTCCTACTACATTACCCCAAAAAAAAAAAGACTAACGCTGATGAAGAAGCCTATCGGTAAGCTGAAGCTTATCTTGATCACAGACAGATCTGTCGTGCCAAACGCCTCTATGAAAAAGAAACTGACGATGTATCTCCATCACGCTACCCATCCACTCCATGATTGTAGACACGCATGGGAATCTTTCGCTTTTGTTTTTTTAAAGTTTGCTTTAATAATTAGACGAGGGTCCTGTCTTGTCTAAAGTGTGTCTTATGCTTTTTCTTTTTCAAGTTTGGTGTGGTGTACTTTAATAATTTTGCTTTTGTAAATCGATAAGGGCCCCCCTTATCTCTCCTTCCTCGAGATCTCTATATAAGGATCTCTCTATCCCTTTGGAAGGCAGGAGTTAATCGTAAATAAAATTCAGTTTTTCTTCACATCATGTTTTTCTAAAAACTTTTATCTGTTCTAGGAATTAAAGAAACTATTTGAGTTAATAATGATACGCTCACCTGTAATTTTCTAAACTGATTATGCTCTGCACTTGCCTTAAGCCTAAGGATCCTATGCATAAGAAAGGTCATGTTTTATCCTCCAAAACCGATTTTTAAAATGAAATTGTTTTCTCACAACGTTCACCCTCTTTAAAGGCCAAGAGTGCTGTGTTTTCGGTGGTATCGTGAAAACCTATTTTCAAATATGATTTTTGGTTTTGGTATTTGACGGATAAGTGTATATCGGCTAGAAACCAGTACTTGCGGGCTATTGGCTTTGTTCTATTGCAGATCTGGTGTAACAACGCCACGTACAACTACCGACTGGTATCAGAGCACAACCCTCCAAGCATAGGTGATGAGATTAAGGATAAAGCTATCACAAGCACATGGGATGAGGCATATTTAGATCCTATTCAAGTTCCCGTCGGACCCGTTACAAGAGCTCTAGCAAAGAAATTCAAAGAAGCGCTTAATGGATTGATTCAAGCAACTTAAGATCTATCAAATTCGTGGAGGCCCATTGAAAGAATCACACATGCTTCCATGAAATAGGGAGTTGGCTTGCACATTATGGTAGGAAAATATATTATTTTCCTTTTTCAGATACTTTCTCGTTTCTTGAGGAGGCTATTAGGAAACAAATAAGTTATTTCTATTTTAATTGCCTAGTTTCCATTTATTGATGTTTTCCATTTAATTGATGTAAGGCATTTAAGCCAATTAGGATCCTGATTTGATTTAGATTCTTTCCTATTTACTTAGATTAGGATTCTGATTTGGTTTAAATTCTTTCCTATTTACTTAGATTATGATTCTGATTTGATTTAGATTCTTTCCTATTAGGGAATATTTATATTCAGATTTGATTTTTGGGTTAGGATTTATTTCCAAAAATTATTGTAACCAACCCTATATAAAGTACTCGTATTCAATAAACATGGAAGAAGTTTTTTTAGAGAGTTAATTCTCTTTGGTTCTTTATGAACTCTTTGAACTTATCAGATTTCCGTGGCGTTCAAACTCTTGACTTATCAATCAGACCATCCATAGCTGATTGTGGCTTCTTCACATACCAAGGTTTGTGCTTTCAATAAGTATTGGGTCGAGGTTTTATTCCATTCTTGGTTTAGATTCGATTTTGGGAACTAAATTGATTAGGGCTGCGTCAGTTCTTGACGGGGTTCGTATCAATAGGTTTGTCAAAGGGTACTTCAAAAGTCTTCACCAACTCATCATAATTAATGCTAGTCATTGAAAAACTTAATGCTAGCCTACCATAATTAATGGTAGCCCACCTTCAATGATAGTAGAGTTACCTAACACATTGACAAACTTGAAACAAAATAAATGAAGTTGAATAAACAAAGGAGTGGTTGGAATTCCCAAGCTTGAACAAGCTGTAATAAATTGGTCATAACACCGTCTAGAGAACTCCAAATCTATTATCTTTCCAATGGTATATAGCTTGCTCAATCAATACAAGTTTTATTCCAAACTTGCACTTTTTGCATTTGATCCAAATTGTGTATTTGGCTGCCAAATAACTTGAATAATGCTCACGGTGCCTTGTCTTCTCTCCAAGCCTAATTCATGAAGTCTTACATCTTGAATTGCGTTTGCAGTCCACATTTTTGTAATTAATCCATTTAAAGCAACTTTGTTTTTTTTTTGCTCTAGCTCTTGTAAATGAATCTCCATGAATGTGCAAAGGATCACTTGAAACTTTAATGGTATTCCGTTGATGGTTCTGAAGAGTGTCCTACACCTAAAAGTGTATGTGAGGTAAGAACTATTCATGGTTTGGCTAGTTTTTATCGAAGATTTGTGAAAGCTTTTAGCACCTTTGCTGCAGCATTAACTGAAATTGTGAAAAAACTTTTGGGATTTAAGTGGGGTAGTGAACAAGAAATGGCATTTAATCTAATCAAGGAGAAATTAGTTTTTGCACTATTACTTGCTTTACCTGATTTTACTAAAACTTTTGAAATTGAGTGTAGTGCTTCAGGTATAGGTATTGGACCTGTTTTGATGTAAGAAGGGCATCCAATTGCCTATTTTAGTGAAAAATTGAGTAGACCAGCCCTAAACTATCCTACCTATGACAAGGAAATGTATGCATTGGAAACTTGGCAACACTATCTTCTACTGAAAGAGTTTGTTATATACACTGATCACGAGTCCTTGAAGCATTTGAAAGGGCAAAGTAAGTTGCATAAGAGACATGCCCGATGGGTTGAATTTATTGAGCCATTTCCTTATGTGATCAAATACAAACAAGGTATAGAGAATGTCGTGGCTGATGCATTTTCTAGAAGGTATGCACTTATTTCTACAGTAAATGCAAAGTTGTTAGGATTTGAGTACATTAAAGAATTATATGTTAATGATCCTGATTTTGCTAATGTGTTTAATGCTTGTGAGAAAGTTGCATTCGGTAAGTTCTATAGGCATGATGGGTTCTTATTTAAAGAGAATAAATTGTGTGTGCCTCATAGTTCTTTGCGAGAATTGCTTGTTCATGAAGCTCATGAGGGAGGTTTAATGGGACATTTTGGCATTTCAAAAACTTTAGATGTTTTAAAAGAACACTTCTATTGGCCACATATGAAACGTGATGTTGAAAAAATATGTGAGAAGTGTAAAGTTTTACCCCATGGATTGTATAATCATTTACCCACACCCAGTGAACCTTGGGTTGATATTTCTATGGACTTTGTTTTGGGTTTACCTAGGTCAAAAAGGGGAAATTATTATGTTTTTGTTGTTATTGATAGGTTTTCAAAGATGGCACATTTCATTCCATGTCACAAAACTAATGATGCAACCAACATAGCTAATTTAGATTGCATGGAGTACCAAGGAGCAGAGTTTCAGATCGAGATGCTAAGTTCTTGAGCCACTTTTGGAAAACTTTTTGGGGTAAATTGGGTACTAAACTTTTATTTTCTACTACTTGTCATCCACAAACTGATGGACAAACTGAGGTTGTAAATCAAACTTTGTTTGCTTTACTGCGTGCCATTTTTCAAAAGAACTTGAGAACTTGGGAAAAATGTTTGCCGCATGTTGAATTTGCTTATAATAGAACTGTCCATTCAACTATTAAATTTTCACCATTTGCGATTGTATATGGTTTTAATCCATTAACTCCTTTGGATTTATTACCTTTACCTAGTGATGAGCGTGCTAGTATGGATGGTAAAAAGAAAGCTGGATTTGTCAAGCAATTGCAAGAGAGAATGCGACAACACATAGAAAAGAGGACTGAACAATATGCTACTCAAGCTGACAAAGGATGTAAGCAAGTGGTTTTTCAGCCTAGAGATTGGGTTTGGGTGCATATGAGAAAGAAGAATGCCTACACATTAGATCTTCCTGTTGAGTATAATGTGAGAATTACTTTCAATGTTTTTTATCTTTCTCCTTTCGATGTAGGTGAAGATTTGAGGATGAATCCTTTTGAGGAGAGGGGGAATGATGAGAACCATCAAGGGAATACCATTAAGGCTTCAAGCGATCATTTGCACATTCATGGAAGCCCAATTACAAGAGCTAAAACCAAAAAAAAGCAAACTGCTTTAAATGGATTAGTTGAGAAAATGTGGACTGAAAATGCAATTCAAGATGCAAGACATGATGAATTGGGCTTGGAGAGAAGACAAGGCATTGTGGACATTATTCAAGCTATTTGGTAGTCAAATACACAATTTGGATCAAATGCAAAAAGGGCAAATTCAGAATGAAACTAGTATTGATTGAGCTGTGTAAGCTATATATCGTTGGAAAGATAATCAAGTAAACTTTTCAATACAATTTACAGAGTTAGATTTGCAGTACTCTAGAAGATGTTATGACCAATTTATTATAGCTTGTTCAGGCCTATAATTCCAACCACTCCTTTGTTTATTCAACTTCATTTATTTGTTTTGTTTCAAGTTTGTCAATGACTAGCATTAATTATGGCAGGCTAGCATTAATAATGGTGGGTTGGTGAAGACTTTTTGAAGCATATTTTGACAAACCTATACTTGAAGGGTTGTTTCAATGTTTCCAAGTGTATTTTTAGGATCTTGAGTTTTTATTAGCATATTTAAACTCAACAACCTTACTATTTTGAATTTGAAATATCATTCTTTCTTTGGTTCTTTTGAGAACTAATGAACTTATTAAGAATTTGCATTCTTGTGGTGTTCCAAAATAGACTTTATCACTAACCTTCTCATCTAAATCTTGAGTGTGGCATCAATATCCTTCTCTATACCTCTAGTTCATGTTTTCTTAAGCATTGGGTCAAGGTTTTTGTTTCGCTTAAATATTGATGCGAACCCCACAATGAAACTTTGAAACCCGCACTTAATTTATAGTCTCAACTTCCCAAGAAAGTTCTAAACAAATTTAAGACAAACAAAACCTTGACCCAATGCTTAAGAAAACATGAACTAGAGGTATAGAGAAGGATATTGACGCCACACTCAAGATTTAGATGAGAAGGTGAGTTATAAGTCCATTTTGTAACGTCACAAGAATGTAAATTCTTGATAAGTTCTCAAAAAGAACTTATCTCTAATTGTTCACTAGTTCTCAAAAAGAACCAAAGAAAGAATGATCTTTCATATTCAAAATAACATTCATCTCTAATTGTCTTACATAGCAAGGTTGCTGAGTTTAAATAGGCTAATAGAAACCTAAGATCCAAAAAATACAAATGAAAACATTGGATCAACCTTCCAAGCATAGGTTTGTCAAAGAATGCTTCAAAAGTCTTCACCAATCCACTATTATTAATGTTAGTCATTAACAAATTTAATGCTAACCTACCATAATTAATACTAGTCATTAACAAACTTAATGCTAGCCCACCATCATTGATGGTAGATTTACCGAACACATTAGCAAAATTAAAACAAAACAAATAAATAAAATTCAATAAACAAAGGAGTGGTTGGAATTCCTAAGCCTGAACAAGTTGTAATAAATTGGTTATAACACCTTCTAGAGAACTTCAAATCCAGCTCAGTAAATTGTATTGGAAAGTTAACTAAGTTAACTTTCCAATGGTATATAGCTTGCACATTAGGTCCAGCTCAATCAATACCAATTTTGTTCTGAATTTACGTCTTCAGCATTTGACCCAAATTGTGTCTTTGGCTGCCCAACAACTTGAATAATGCCCACAATGCTTTGTCTTATCTCCAAGCCCAATTCATCATGTCTTGCATCTTGAATTGCATTTTCTATCCATATTTTCTCAATTAATCTATTTAAAGCAACTTGCATCTTTTTTTGCTCTAGCTCTTGTAATTGGGCCTCCGTGAATGCTCAAATGATTGGTTGAAGCTTTAGTGATATTCCCTTAATGGTTCTCATCAATAAGGCATAAGGCTACACTTTCGATTTGGCTTGCCTAAAGGTGACACATTTACCACAAAGTCTCTCAACATCTCGTTTCAAGTGTGGCCAGTAGAAGTGTTCCTGCAAAACTGCTAAAGTCTTTACAACTTCTAAATGCCCCATCAACCCCCAAAGGATTCTCTCACTAACATATCCCTCAAAGAACAATTAGGCACATGCTATTTATTCTCTCAAAATAAGTAGCCATCATGCTTAAAGTACTTGGTATTCAACACTAAAATCATGGTTATTAGCATATAATTCCTTAATGTGTTCAAAACCAAACAATTTAGCATTAAGTGTTGAGATTAAGACATACTTGTGGGAAAACACACCTGCAACAACGTTTTCCTTACCTTATTTGTAACGAATGACATATGGAAACACCTCTATGAATTCCACCCATCGAGCATGCATCTTGTTCAGCTTGTATTAGCCTTTAAGGTGTTTCAAGGACTCATGATCGGTGTGAATAACGAACTCTTTAGGCCATAGGTAGTTCTGCCACATTTCTAACACCTAAACTAACGTAGACAACTCCTTATCGTAAATAGCACAGTCCCCACTTAGTTTCTCACTAAAGTAAGCAATTGGTCATCCCTCCTACATTAGGACTGGGCCTATACCAAAACCTAAGGCATCACATTCAATTTTAAACATTTTATTAAAGTTAGGCAAGGACAATAAAGGAGTATTGGTTAGCTTTTTCTTGTCTTGAGAGTGGAATAAGGTTGTGGTCTCCTTTTATATGCTTCACAAAGAAATCATATTTTGAAAACCAATCTTTTAGCCTAAGCAACATCTTTTCTGGAACATTTTTCCCTTTGAAATTCATGATGTTGGGAAAAGTTGAGTTGTCCATTCTGACAAGAAATTTGGATTTTTCCACAGAGGATTTGGATGGTGAAAGTCAGCATGAGACTCAGGACAATATTTCAAAAGCTTTGTGGAAATGTCTTGGAAAGGCTGGGAGGTTTTAGACAAACCATAAAGCATAAGAACATTGGTGAATGGTTTAAACATGGACTTGACTCGAATTCTAGTAGGAATGATTTGGAGGTGTTTTATCTGGTGAATGATATCAAATCCTAACAAGATGTCCTTATTAGGCAGATGGGAACCGAGGACATTTGTCCAGATAACACAATTTGGAAAGATTTGAATGCCAATGGTTTTTTTGGTAATCAACTTGGTGGTGAAGAATTTTCTATTGACTGCTTTGAAATTTTCTTCATAATGTTGCCAAGACTGAGATGGAAGTATGTTTGAGTTTAACATACTTCTTTGGACTCCGGCATCAAGAAGTCCAATGACGGGAATTGGTCTTTGGAATTTGGAAGGTAAGATTTGGAGTTTTATGGAAGGGATAGGTATAGTAGTGTCGAGAGACAAAAGTTGTTGGTGAAAAATAGTTTGAAACTCATCAGTTTCAGAATCATCGGATGAGTTTTACAGTGCGAACATTGTTTCATCAGTAGGCTCCTCTTGTTCTGAGAAGTAGAACTCAATTTCATCTTTGTGAGGAGAATAATTAGTGGTGGCCTGTAAATGCTCAAGAAGTCTGATTGCTTTATCTTTTTTGTTGGGGCAATCTTTAGCATAATGGCCTTTCTTTTTGCAAATGAAGCATCGGCATAACTTTCTCCTTTTCTGTTGTAAAAAAGAACTAGATATTTTCCTAAAAAACCTGTATGATTTTCACCTGGATTTTGATTGAAGAAACGAATCTGGATTTTTGAATTTTCATAAATGCTTCTTCTTTTTATTGCATTTGATCTGTAAGTAAGGCTTTTTGCAAGCACTTCAGAAAGGCTCTTTGTCTTTTAACAACTCTTTGAAGAACTGTTTCTGTTCACATAATTTTTGCAAACATTCTTTGGCGATCTGAAAGATCTTTCCCAAGCAAATGTTGTCAATGGTGAGATTGAGACTAGTGAGCTGCCTCTGTATGTCTGGTTGCAATTCTTCAGGTAATGATGCCAGAAATACATGTTTGAAAGTCGGATCATTAAACCCATTGAGCTTATAAAATAGGATTGACATCCGTTTATAATGGAAATCAAGATCTTTAGAGTTGATGGAGCAGCATTTCATGTTGAGGTAGTCTCTTCTTACAGCTTCAAAGACTACGGTTGATTCTCCAATGAATTGTTCATGAATGACAGAAAGAGCAGTGGAGACATTAGGTAGTTGCACAAACTATAGTTGTCCGTACGCTCTTATAGTATCAAACCAATCTCTTAAAGATCACGTAAAACAGGTAGCAAGTGCTCTAAGGACTGATGCTGGAGTAGCATTTGCTCTCAACATTTGGAGATCTGTCCAAGCAGCCATTTCGGATAATCTGTCTCTCCAATTAGCCGCAAGGATATCATCAAAAGTAAACCATGGACCATTTAAAGGTTTATGATTATTTTGGGGTTGAGCAAGCCGGTTTAGAGCTGAGGATGCTTCTGGTGGATCTTCCTCAATATCTGAGGGTTTTCTTCTCCGTTGTGGTTCAACATCATCTTCTTTCTAATTATCCCAACAGGGACAGTCTGGGTCACAATTTCCTTATCCGGGGGAATCCCAAAGAAAGTGGCCATTAAGTTTGGCAGGGTAGACAAGATATCCTTCTGAATTGAATCCTGTAATTGGCAGCTTTTCTTGAGCAGTCTGAATAGCTGTAACCATGGCTGAATAAGTGAATGAGAGCCGTGGAGGCTCCTCTGGTGCTGTTAGTGGAGGTCAAAAAGTCATTCGGACAATTCTATCAAATCTTCATTCAAACATGCTTTCTGTTGTCTAGATAGGAGAAGTATTGGTGTGAAACTTCTCATAATTTGAAACCCATTCCATGGGCATGAGTTTTATGAGTTCATGTCTAGTGATCTGTCTTGGAATTTGAATGATGGTTGGTATCTAATCTGATTCTGCTAACACCATGAGGGCGTCAAAGTGGTGCTCCGGTGTAGGAAGATCTAAGGCATGGTTCTGGAGCCTATAGACCAATTGATGGTGAAGAGTTGTAATTTTTGCAGAAAAGATTTGCCCTGCACCTTGAATTTGCACTTGGACTTTCAAGGCAGTGGAGAGATTAGTGTCTTGAAGAGAAAGGTTGAAATTATGATAGAAAGTGAGTAAGACATTTCCAGTATGAAGAGTGGTTAAGACAGTACCAATAACAGCATCTTGGTAATATGTGAACCTAGTATCCAGCATAGCAATTCGGGATGTGACTGGATTAGTTTGACTCCTCCGATATGGAGATGAGTATAACCTTCTCTTTGCCAATTGGAAATCAATTATGGGGGAATTTCCAGAGTGACATATTGTTCAGCTGTGGTAGCATGAAGGGAACACTGATCCAATCTGGATGACTGGATATATTATTTTAGATGTGGTTTGTTGGTGGAAAGAAGGGTTCGGATACTGCGAGTAAAGGTGTACGGACGTTTATAGAGGTGATAAGGACTAAGAAGAGGAAAAGAAGATTCATTGATCTGAGCAGATTCAGGGATATATGAATATTCAACTAAATTTTCTATCGTACTAGCAGTGTGTTTGGAGTAAGATTTGGGTAAGAAGAGGGTGGAAGAAAGGGAAACTTGAGTAATGACAGAAGAAAGAAAAGTGTCGTTGGAGGAAGTTGATGCCATGAGTATGAAATTCTCTCGGTCGTTGAAGGCTCGAAAAAAAAATAAAAAGAAAATGAAAAGAAAACGTTTATCATACCATTTTGAGAGGGGAAGAGCGGAAGGCTCTGATACCATAGATTCAGCGAGAACTTCTCATTCATTTCAAGGAATTGTAGGCTCTGATACCATGATTGACAATTAAGGATGGATCACAGCTAGATAAAAACATCATCAGAAACCTTTTGACCATTTCTTATCTGGTTTGGTACCTTGTTTTAGACTCAAAGGAAGTCTGTTTTGGGTTGTATAACCCGAGAAAAAATGTTTTAAAAAGGTTTTTGATCGCTATACCTAAGGGCCAAAACACCACGTACTTTATGGTAACATACCAACGCCACGTACCTTTATGGTATCAGAGCCTGCTCGTCCTTGAAATTCGATTGTCTAAATCTTGTTTTTCCACAACCAAAATGGTATAATTTGAGTCTTTATTCTATTTTGCTCTTTAGTCTTCACGCGCAGAGAGAACTTCTCATTCATGGCATCCACTCCATCTTCAATTCCTTCAAATCCTGTTACTCTTTCTTCTACTCTTTCCCTACCTAAATCTTGCACTTCTCATACTGCCAATAAAATTGAAAACCTTGTAGAATACTCCTACTTCCCTGAATCCGCCCAGATCAATGAATCTTCGTACCTTCTCATCAGCCCTTACCAGCTCTACAAACGCCTTAGTTCTTTTACCCGCAGTATCCGTACTCTCATATCCACCCGCAGACCACACCCTAAAGAATATATCCAGTCTTCTCGCTTGGATCAATGCTCTCTTCAAGCAACCCCTGCTAAGCAATATATTACTCTTGAAATCCCCTCAGAATTGATTTCCAACTGGAAACGAGAAGGTTTTACCCATCTCCATCTTGGAGGCATCAGATTAATCCTTACCCTTCATTGGAGAAAAGGATTACCAATTACCGCTCGAATTGCTATGCTTGATACCCGATTCAAACAGTACCAAGATGCTGTTATCGCTACTGTCCTCACAACCCTCCATGCAGGAAGTGTTTTACTCACTTTCTATCCCAATTTCAACCTTTCTCTCCAAGACACCAATTTGCCCACGGCCTTGAAGGTTCAAGTTCAAATTCAAGGTGCAAAACAAATCCCCTCAGCCAAAATTGCTACCCTTCACCATCAACTGGTCTATAGGCTTAAAAATCATGCCTTAGATCTACCTACCCCAGAACACCATTCTAACACCCTCTTGGTGTTAGCAGAATCTGACCAAATCCCCACAATCATTCAGATCCCAAGACAAATTCCCCGTCATGAGCTCATAAAGCTTATGCCTCTTGAATGGATCTCCAACTATGAGCAGTTCCATAACAATACCGCTCCCATCCAGACATCTAAAAGTCTGTTTGAAAGACGACAAGATGGCACAGTCCGAATGACTTTTAAATCACCTCCAAGTGCTCCACAAGAGCCTCATCGGCTCTCTTTTACTTATTGTTCCATGATCACAGCTGTTCAGACAGCTCAGGAAGATCTGCCCATTACAGGGTTTAATTCTGAAGGTTACCCTATTTATCCAGCCAAACACATGGCCATTTCTTATGGGATGTCCCCGGTTCAGGCATGTGTGACCCAGATTGTCCCTGCTGGGATGACTGGGAAGAAGTTGATGATTATTCTACCAAAAGGAAAAAGAAACCCACAAAGAAAAAATCTCCAGTCTCATGTCACCACTATGACCCACATCCACCAAAGGATCCTCCATCTCCACCAGCTCCATTACCCATTTACCGAAAAGAGCTTAAATGGATTGCAAAACATTGTAAATCTGAAATTCCATCACCATTCCCAAACTCAACACCTATCGTTCAACACTGACTTGTATGATGTTTTCCTCTACCTCTTCAGATTATTCTTCTTCCTTTCCTTCTTTAGAACCTCACACAGATCCCCACCGCAACGTTGTGTCCAAACCCTTTATCCCTTCACCTATTACCTCCACTGGCCACCTTGAGCCACCCAAGCCTTTTGAATCCGTCCTCAACTGGCAAACTCAAAATGCCAGGGCACAAAATGATACTTTGCTGCATCTCAATTCAAAAGTTGAGAACATCAGTTTGTGAACTGACCAGATTGAGTCAAAAGTTGACTCTATTGCTGCCCAAATGCAGCAGATTCACTAAAATCTTCAAACAAGAATTGGTCAACTCGATTTAGAGTTACGAGCCATGCTTGCCCAGAGATACTATGGCCCAGAATTTGATAAAAAAGAAAGGGAAATCAGGCGCTTAAAAGCTGAACTTGCTCAGATTGAATCTGAAAAACAGAAACCTACCTTTTTTATCACATCACCTCCTATCCCTTCCATCGGCCCCACTTATCATCCTTTTGCTTCTATGCTCTCTCCTATTAAACAGTATGACCCTTCCAAGTTATTTGGCATGACTCATACTCTTTTTAGAAACAATCCTTTACCGCCACCTCCTACACCTAAACCAAAGTCTAAACCTCAACCACGACCTGTCACATTTCCTCAATCCTCTATTTCTATTCCTGGTCATTAATCCTCTGATTCTACACCAGCATCACCACCCGTACCACCAACTATCTCCCAACCTCCTCCCCAATCCAAGGATAAAGACCCCATGCACCAGTTTACTGCTCACACAGTCCCCCATTCATCTACTATAGATGATCAAACTTTTGATTCAAATCTAGCTGTTTCAGATAGCCATACCGAGACCGACACTGAATCTTCAACATCCACCAGTGATTCTGAAAAGTCCTATGCTGATATCACCAAAATCTTGATGGCTCAACCTGATCAACCTACCCAAGGCCACACCTCTCATACAGAACCCTATTGATGTTCCCTCTGAAGTTGACGAAGAAATACATGAATCTTCTGCCACAAACCAACCTTCTCCAGCTCAGGCCCAGACTAATCCACCCAGTCAAAAATCATCAAATGGTCCATGGTTCACATTTGATGATCTTCCATCTCACAAATGACATGACAGACTTACTGAAATGTCTGCCTGGATTGACCTCCAAATGCTACGTCCAGGAGCCACAACTCAATCAATCCTTAGAGAATTTGCTACTCGTTTTACGGGTGCTCTAAGAGACTGGTTTGATTCACTAGGACAATATCGCCAGTTATAGTTTGTTGATCTCCCAGAAGTTTCAAGTGCTCTTGCTGTTCTCCATGATCAATTCCTTGGCGATCCTTCTGCAGTTTTTGAAGCTGCAAGACGAGATTATCTCAACATGAAATGCTGCTCCCTCAATGCTAAAGATCTTGATTTCCATTACAAACGCATGTCTTTGCTTTTTTACAAGCTTAATGGATTCAATTAACCGACATTAAAGCATGTCTTTCTGGCTTCCCTTCCAGAAGAGCTCCAACCAGGCATACATCGACAACTCACAGCATCCAACCTTTCCCTTGACAACATCTCTCTTGGCAAAATCTTCCAACTAGCCAAAACCTATCTCGATAAACTTTGCGAGCAGAAACAATTTTTCAAAGAACTGTTGAAAGAGAAAGAACCATTCCGGAGTGCCTGCAAAAAGCCTTACTTACAGATCAAATGCAAGAAGAAAAAAGATTGTGATTGCAGTTTTAAGAAGAAAAGGCATTTTCAGAAATTCAAAACCCCAGAATTTTCGTCCAGACCTCGCAGATCCAAAAAGCCTTACAGATTCTTCCGAAAGAAATCATCCTCTTCACGAGACCTCCAACGGAGAAAATTAAGCAGATGTTTTATCTGTAAGAAAAAAGGCCACTATGCGAAAGATTGTCCCAATAAAAGAGAAAAATCCATCCGGCTAGTCGAGAATCTTCAAGCCACTACCAACTACTCTCCAGCCAAGGATGAACTGGAATTCTATTTCTCTGAACAAGATGAACCCAATGATGAAACAGTGTTCGCACTACAAAACTCCTCTAATGACTCAGACAGTGACCAGTCCCAAGTTATTTTCCATCAACAGTTATTGTCCCTGGACACTACTGTTCCTATTCCCTTCATCAAACTCCACATCCTACCTTCCAAATCCCAAAAGCCCATTCTAGCTATTGGCTTTATTGACACCGGTGCCCAAAGAAGCATGTTAAACCCTCATATCCTTTCCCCAGAGCATAGGACCAAGCCTGAAGAACATTTCGAAACTGTCAATGGCAAACTCTTCACTACCTCTTTGATTACCAAAAAACCCATTGGTATTCAAATCTTCTCAAATTGTGTCATTTGGACCAAGGTTATTGGTTCTACTCTTCCTAACAAGGATATCTTGTTAGGATTTGACATTCTTCACCAAATCAAACACCTCCAGATCATTCCCACTGGAATCCGAGTCAAGTTCATGTTCAAATCCTTTACAGACATTCTGGAACTCTACAATTTATCTGAAACTCCCCAGTCTTACCAGGATATTTCATCCAAACTTTTGAGTTTCTGTCCAGAGTCTCATTCTAAGTTTACCCATCCAAACCCATTGTGGAAAAATCTAGCTTTCTTCATTAAGTTACCCTTCAAACTAAATGAAGACATTAACCCAACTAAAGCTACCCATCCAGGAATGGGTCCTTCTAACTTACTCCTAGCCCAACAAAAATGTTCCCAACTTTAGCCCAAGGTCTAATTGAGCCCACGAGTTCTCAATGGGCTTGTCAAGCCTTGTATGTTGAAAAGCATTATGAAATTGTCCGAGGAAAGAAACGCCTAGTCATTGACTACCAGCCGTTAAACATGTTTTTACAAGATGACAAAGTCCCTTTGCCTCGTCGACAAAGCTTGTTTACTTTTCTCAAAAATGCCTAGATCTTTTCAAAATTTGATTTGAAATCAAGTTTTTGACAATTAGGCATTGAACCCTCCGAACGTTACAAAACCGCTTTTTGTATTCCCAATGCTCATTTCCAATGGATAGTCCTACCCTTTGGTCTCAAAACTGCCCCTTCCATTTTTCAAAAGTCCATAGTCCAAATCTTCCAACCCATTTTGCATCATGCATTAATTTACATTGATGACATCTTACTTTTTTCAGGATCACATGATGAACATCGCCAACTGTTAACTCAATTCTACGATCTTATCCAAAGTCATTGAATCATGTTATCAGCCAAGAAAAGCACCATTGCTATAGACAACATCGAATTCCATGGTATGATCATAAAAGATGGACACTACCAGCCAGGAAAGCACATTGCCCAAGAATTGCTTCACTTTCCAGATCAGCAACTTTCCAAAAAGCAAATTCAACAGTTTCTCAACATCATCAATTACATCCGTGATTTCATCCCACACGTGGACCACTACACTCATCACCTTTCTACTTTGTTGAAAAAGAAGCCCCCATAATGGAATGCTGACCACACAAATGTTGTAACTACCCTAAAGCAGATTGCGTAAAATCCGCCTCCTTTAAAGCTGATTACTGATGGACGCCGTATATTATAGACAAATTCAAGTAATGAATCATGGGGTGCCATCCTCCTTGAAGAAATCAACGGACAAGAACACTTTATCGCTTACGCTAGTGGATAATTTTCTGACACACAGAAGCACTACCATAGCGTATTCAAATAAATTTTAGCGGTAAAGAATGGCATAAAAAAGTTTGAGTATCATTTGATTGGACATCATTTTCTCATCCGAATGGACAGTTCAGCCTTCCCCAATATCTTCAATTTCAAAGGTAAAATTGTTCCCGAAAAAATGTTACTCAGATTAAAAGATTGGTTTTCTAAATATGATTTTTCAGTTAAGCATATAAAGGGGTCTGAGAACCTTATTCCTGATATGCTCTCCAGACTTTCCAAATCAGAAAACCCTCTCACTCTATTTTCCACCACCTACCATTTTCCTATCATCTCCATGGCTACTTCACTCCCACTTGAAGCCATTACGAAGAATACTTTTCCTTTCAACAAAAACTTCTCTTCTGTCTTTGCTATCCAAGAATTTGCCAAAAAAGCTCTCTTTCGTTTCTTCATGAAAGCCTACCTTGTCACAGAACCCTTTCCCTTTTCTACCTTCCACCCTGAAAATCTGTTTCTTACAAGTTTAACCCTTGATCCAACCAAAGAAACCACTGAAGACGTGTTATGGTACATTTGGTGCCTAACTGTCCTTTATGCAACCAAGTTAGTCCTCCCCATTGCTCCTATCTTAGATCATCTCCTTAATCCCGACCAAGCAACCTCTCTTACCTGGACATTACTTGAATGGTTTTCCCCAATCCCATGGTGGAGAAAGAAGCTACAACAGTTATCAAAAATTCACAACCTTGACCGTATGCCTGCCTCTGAAGCACAAATGTTCACATCAGTCTTTATTATTCACAGGCCATACTTCCAGCATCCAGATACCAACCTCTTTTGGACTCAAGATTAGGTATATGAATGGTTCACTGCACCACATATAGCTGTAATTGAAAATGATATACAGTCCACCCTGCACAACTACCTTTACCAACTAAACCACCAAACTCTGCCACACAAGGACATCTTTCACACCTCCTTAGGTCCTTAACATGACCTCATCATGATACCCACTCCATCTGCCATATCTAAACCTAAGTCCACTGGCATCATCATTAAAGAAGAACGACCAGACTACACTGACTTCCTTTTCCAGGACTCACAAGACCCATGAGAAGAATTCCTTCCTCTCAGCCAACATCTCCAACAGTTCCCACAGCCAACAATGCATGATCCAGGATCCTCATCTCAACCACCTCCACAACCCCATAAACCCACAACAGCAGACAAAGCCACTCAAACACATGGACCCAAGCCAGGACCCAAACGCGATTCTCCATACTCACGCTACCATGGCCCCACTTGGAAGAATCCAAAGCTCTCTGAAACCTTTTTTCCTCCAGTCACTCGTGACACTGACCCCGATAAGACAGACAGCTCATCCGAAGATGACTACATGAATATCCGCTCTCCATAAAGTTGTTTGTCTTGTTGTAATAATTATGCTTTGCTTTATGCTTTTGTCTTGTATAATTATTGCAGTTTGCTTTTACTTTAAGCTTTTGCTTTTGTCAAAGTCAGTCAATGCCTAAATGCCAAAAACCTGATTTCAAATCAAATTTTGAAAAGATCTGGCCATTTTTTAGAAAAGTAAACATGCTTTGTCGGCGAGGCAAAGGAAATTTGTCATCTTGTAAAAACATGTTTAATGGCTGGTAGTCAATGACTAGGCGTTTCTTTCCTCGAACAATTTCAGAATGCTTTTCAACAAAAAAGGCTTGGCAAGCCCATTGAGAACTTGTGGGCTCAATTAGACCTTGGGCTAAGAATTGTGAACATTCTTGTTGGGCTAGGAGTAAGTCAGAAGGACTCATTCCTGGATGGGTAGCTTTGGTTGGGTTAATGTCTTCATTGAGTTTGAAGGGTAACTTAATGAAGAAAGACTGATTTTTCCACAATGGGTTTGGATGGGTGAACTCAGAATGAAACTCTGGAAAGAAACTCAAAAGTTTGGATGAAATATCCTGGTAAGACTGGGGAGTTTCAGATAAATTGTAGAGTTTCAGAATATCTATGAAGGGTTTGAACATGGACTTGACTCGGATTCCAATGGGAATGATTTGGAGGTGTTTGATTTGGTGAAGGATATCAAATCCTAACAAGATATTCTTATTAGGAAGAGTATAACCAATAACCTTGGTCCAAATGACACAATTTGGGAAGATTTGAATACCAATGGGTTTTTTGGTAATCAAAGAAGTGGTGAAGAGTTTGCCACTGACAGCTTTGAAATGTTCTTCAGACTTAGTCCAATATTCTAGGGAAAGGATATGAGGGTTTAACATGCTTTTTTGGGCACCGGTGTCGATAAGGCCGATAGCTGGAATGGGCCTTTTGGAATTTGGAAGGTAGGATGTGGAGTTTGATGGAGGGAATAGGAACAGTAGTGTCCAGGGACAATAACTGTTGATGGAAAATAACTTGGGACTGGTCACTGTCTGAGTCATCAGAGGAGTTTTGTAGTGCGAACACTGTTTCATCATTGGGTTCATCTTGTTAAGAGAAATAGAATTCCAGTTCATCCTTGGCTGGAGAGTAGTCGGTAGTGGCTTGAAGATGTTCTACCAGGCGGATGGATTTTTCTCTTTTGTTGGGACAATCTTTCGCATAGTGGCCTTTTTTCTTACAGATAAAACATCTGCTTAATTTTCTCCGTTGGAGGTCCCGTGAAAAGGATGATTTCTTCTGGAAGAATCTGTAAGGCTTTCTGGATCGGCAAGGTCTGGACGAAAATTCTGAGGTTTTGAATTTTTGAAAATGCATTTTCTTCTTAGAACTGCAATCACAATCTTTTTTCTTCTTGCATTTGATCTGTAAGTAAGGCTTTTTGCAAGCACTTCGAAATGGCTCTTTGTCTTTCAAGAGTTCTTTGAAGAATTGTTTCTGCTCGCAAAGTTTGTCGAGACAGGTTTTGGCAAGCTGGAAGATTTTGGCAAGAGAGATGTTGTCAAGGGAAAGGTTGGATGCTGTGAGCTGTCGCTGTATGCCTGGTTGGAGTTCTTCTGGAAGAGAAGCTAGAAAGACATGCTTTAATGTCGGTTCATTGAATCCATTAAGCTTGTAAAACAGCAAAGACATGCGTTTGTAATGGAAATCTAGATCCTTAGCATTAAGGGATCAACATTTCATGTTGAGATAATCTCATCTTGCAGCTTCAAAACCTGCAGAAGGATCGCCAAGGAATTGATCATGGAGAACAACAAGAGCACTTGAAACTTCTGGGTGATCAATAAACTGTAACTGGCGATATTGTCTTAACGAATCAAACCAATCTCTTAGAGCACCCGTAAAACGAGTAGCAAATTCTCTAAGGACTGATTGAGTTGTGGCTCCTGGTCTTAGTATTTGGAGGTCAATCCAGGCAGACATTTTAGTAAGTCTATCACGCCATTTATGAGATGGAAGATCATCAAATATGAACCATGGACCATTTGACGATTTTTGATTGGGTGGATTGGTCTGGGCCTAAGCTAGAGAAGGTTGCTTTGTGGCAGAAGATTCAGGTATTTCTTCGTCAACTTCAGAGGGAATATCAATATATGGTTCTGTATGAGAGGTTTGGCCTTGGGCAGGTTGATCAGGTTGAGCCATCAAGATTTTGGTGATATCAGCATAGGACTTTTCAGAGTCACTGGAGGATGCTGAAGATTCAGTGTCAGTCTGGGTATGACTATTGATAAGTGCATGTTTTTCATATATTTTGTTATTAATTTCTCCATCTTTTTCTTGTTATTTTAGTTAATTTTTAGTTAAATATTCTAGTTATTTTAGTTAATTTTTAATTGAATAGGGAATTAATTAATATACATATTTTACCCTTTATTATATATTTGCTAGTTATTTTTATTTATTATTTTTAATTAATTGTATTATTTTATTGAATAGGGAATTAATTGGAGATTGTGGATAAAAAGGAATAAAAGTTCAAATTGGAAAAGGATTTCAATTAGAATTGGAAAAGGATTTCAATCAGAATTGAAAAAGGATTTCAATCAGAATTGAAAAAGGATTTCAATCAGAATTGAAAAAGGATTTCAATAAGAATTGAAAAAGGATTTCAATTAGAATTGAAAAAGGATTTCTTTAGACTTGTTGGAGAAGAATTCAGTCAACTAGCATTATAAAAGGAGAGCTGCCAGAGAGCGAGAGGGGGGTGCAGACGCAATTCGGGCAGAGAAAAAAATCAACAGGCGCAAGGAGAAGAGAAAAATCAGCAGCCGCTTGAATTAATCTCCATGATTGGTTTTGTCAATTCTCTTCTTCCCAATTCAATTATGTTAGGCTAAATTTTTATTTGGTTGAGGGTGAATTCAAAACCCTAAACATGCTATACAATTAAATTTAAATTCTATCATTCAATTTATTTAATTGAGATTGTTTATGTTCTTCTATAATTAATGTTCATGGTTTATTCTTGTTTTATTTGAGTGGCCAATTAGATAGGACTTGAATAAATTCTATTGCTAGATTAAAATTCTTGATCCGTAATTGTCTTGATATTTTAATCATAAGTAGCAGGTTGGAATCAGTGATTTCAATTGGAGAACATAACCTAGGTTAAATAATCCGAGCTTGTGTGTTTATTGCCTAGATCAACCTAATATCTTTCTTTGTTTAATGCTTCCATTATCTTAAATTTAAAGAGCTTGTTTTAAATTATTTAATGGTTAGAGATTAGGTGAAGAGCTTGTTTTGCCTAACGACACACTAAGGAAAGATTGAGACTAACAGAGCTTATTGTTGTCTACGGTTGATAGTTTCAATATAAATTGATGATAGAATTGATATATTATGTGCATGTTTGGTGGTGGCGAATGATCCTTTAACCAAAGTTTTCATCATTATTATTTCTTTTTCCTTTAACTAGAGTTTTTATTAAATTCTTGTTCGTAGTTTTAATTTCTTTATTTCTTACTATTTAGTTAAAAATTCATAAACCCCCTTTTTATTTATAATTGGCATTTTCTTTAGTTAGATTAATTTCTATTATTACTACTATTATTTTATTTTAAATCTTGCTTTAGAGTTGATAAATAAATATAACTAGCATAGTCTCTGTGGGATCGATCCTTACTCGCTCTGTACTAATTATTTATATTAGTGGTAAGGTTTTAAATTTGGTGCACCTTAACGACACTACCAAATTTTTGGCGCCGTTGCCGGGGACTAGCGTCTAGTTTGTTTATTATCACTCGTTTTATTTTATTATTTTTATTTTTATTTCTTTTCTCATCTTATTTATTTACTTTATTTTAATTGGTTATTTTTTGTTCTATATTTAGATTTTCATGAGCATAAAGGACATTCGATTGAAACTCGAACAACTTAGAGCAACCTCATCATATTCAGAACTCGATTTTGCCATCCACATTCCACTCCCAAAGACAGAGCCAAGCAGCCCAGAACCCGAACCAATGGCTCAGAATAACAACTGAACACATAAAGAGTTGGCAGCTCCTAACTTGGACTAGCAACCCCTATGCATTCAGAATCCAAACCCTCAGGTAAACTTTGAACTCAAATCTGGGATGATTCATCTTCTTCCTACTTTTCATGGTCTTGCAGGAGAGGATCCAAATAAGCACTTGAAGGAGTTCCATGTGGTCTGTTCCACAATGAAACCAGCCGGAGTTTCTGAAGAGCAAGTTAAGCTAATGGCCTTCCCATTCTCTTTGGCGGATTCAGCCAAGGAATGGTTGTACTATCTTCCCTCCGGTACTGTCACTACATGGAATGAGATGCGTCAGCTATTTTTGGAGAAATATTTCCCAGCATCAAAAGCTGGCAGCATTCGAAAAGAAATTTGTGGAATCCGACAGTATAATGGAGAGCCGCTTTACGACTATTGGGAACGATTCAAAAAGCTATGTGCTAGTTGCCCTCACCATCAGATAAGTGATCAACTTCTTATTCAATACTTTTATGAGGGTCTACTACCTATGGATAGGAGTATGATTGATGCCGCTAGTGGAGGAGCACTCGTGGATAAGACACCAGAAGCAGCCCGAAATCTCATTGCTAACATGGCTGCTAATTCCCAACAGTTCAACACTAGGAACGATCTACTGCCGCCACCTAAGCGAGTCAATGAGGTAAGTACTACTTCTCTAGAAAAACAAGTTTCAAATCTTACTTCTTTGGTGCAACAATTAGCTCTAGGGCAACAAATGAGACCGTGTGGCGTATGTTCTATGGTTGGGCATGCGACTGACATGTGCCCTGCCATCCAAGAGGGTTCACATGAGCAGGCCAACGCAGTTGAGGGGTTCCTAGGCCAACCAAGACAAAGGTATGATCCCTATTCTAATTTTTACAATGAAGGGTGGAAGGATCACCCTAATTTTAGGTATGGGAACCAACAACAAGGCATTCCTAATGTGGCACCATCTCGACCACCGGGCTACCCCCAACACCGGGTGCAACAACCTTACCAAGTTCGGCCACCTCCACCTCCTCAAAATCAAGGTACGTCTTTGGAAGATCTTGTAAAAGCTCTCGCTACTAACTCTATGCAATTCCAACAGACTACCCAGACACAGCTCCAACATTTAGAGAATCAAATTGGCCAACTGGCCACATCTATGAGTAGGATAGAGGGTAGAACTTCAGGAAAGTTACCTTCTCAACCAGAAATTAATCCAAAAGAGAATGCTAGTGCTATGTCTCTTAGGAGCGGAAAGCAATTAGAACCATTATTAGCTAAGCCATCAAAAGTGTCTACAACATCATTGCCCTCTGTGACCAATTCTTCCCCTGAGGCTCTTCCTTTAACAAGGAAAGACGATTCCCACTCGACATTGCCAGTCGATCCATCTGGCCAGGTAAGTACCCCCTCACCTCGAATTAAGACTCTTTCCATTCCTCCACCATTTCCTAGCAGATTTAAACAATCCAAGAAAGAAGAGCAAGAAAAGGAAATCCTTGAGACCTTTCGTAAAGTAGAGGTAAATATTCCTCTACTTGATGCTATTAAACAAGTGCCGCGTTATGCAAAGTTTTTGAAGGAATTATGCAGCAACAAGCGAAAGTTGAGCGGTAACGAAAAGGTAAGTGTTGGAGAGAATGTTTCTGCTGTACTTCAAAGAAAACTTCCGCCTAAGTGCAAGGATCCAGGTACTTTCACTATCCCCTGCACTATTGGTAAGACCAGATTCGAAAGATGTATGCTAGATTTAGGGGCCTCAATTAATGTTATGCCATATTCAATTTATAACTCCTTAAATTTAGGTCCAATGGAAGAAACTGGTATAATTATTCAATTGGCTGACAGATCTAATGCTTACCCGAAGGGGGTTATGGAAGATGTTCTTGTGCAGGTCAATGAATTGGTCTTTCCAGCTGATTTTTATATCCTTGAAATGGAGGATGAGTTGTCGCCCAATCCCACTCCTATTCTGTTGGGGCGGCCATTCCTTAAGACAGCCCGAACCAAGATTGATGTTCACGATGGAACCCTTACAATGGAATTCGATGGTGAAGTAATCCGCTTCAATATATTTGAGGCAATGAGGTATCCTAGTGATGTTCATTCTGTTTTTGCCATAGATGATATTAATACTTTGGTGCAGGATTTCTTTGAATTATCCGGTAATGACAATTTTGAAATTGCCATAAGCAAAAATCTTACGAAAGATGATTCTAAGGAGCATGCAAATTTGATAAAATTGGATGATGAGGTAGAGGAAGCTATGGCGATCTTAGATGGAGCAGTCACATTACACACCAATGGGTATAATGTGTCTTACCTTGAATTGCCTTTATTAAACAAGAAACTTTTACCTTCAATTGTGCAGGCACCTATCTTAGAATTTAAACCACTCCTAGAACACTTGCAATATATTTACTTGGCTGAGAATGAAACACTTCCAGTCATAATTGCTAAAACCCTCACCCCAGTTCAACAAGAAAAGTTAATTAGGGTGCTTCGAGATCACAAGACGGCGATTGGCTGGACCATTGCCAACATTAAGGGCATTAGTCCTTCCATGTGCATGCATCGTATTTTGCTAGAGGAAGGGTCTAAACCAACGAGAGATGGACAACGCCGCCTTAATCCACCAATGATGGAAGTCGTAAAAAAAGAGATACTGAAACTCCTTAATGTAGGGATTATTTATCCTATTTTTGATAGTAAATGGGTGAGTCTTGTGCAGGTAGTTCCAAAAAAATCAAGCATCACAGTGGTCAAGAATGAAGAAAATGAGCTTGTGCCAACTAGAGTTCAAACTGGGTGGAGAGTTTGCATTGACTATCGTAAACTGAATGCAGCCACTCGCAAGGATCATTTTCCTCTGTCATTCATTGATCAAATGCTTGAAAAGTTAAGTGGTCACTCTCATTATTGTTTTCTTGACGGTTACTCAGGTTATAATCATATCGTTATCGCTCCAGAAGACCAAGAGAAAACGGCATTCACATGCCCCTTCGGAACATTTGCTTACCGACGCATGCTGTTTGGTCTCTGTAACGCTCCTGCCACTTTCCAAAGGTGTATGATGAGTATTTTTTCTGATTATGTGGAGAACATCATTGAGGTATTTATGGATGATTTACCAGTTGGTGGTGATTCTTTCGATAAATGTTTAGATAACCTTACACTTGTTCTTAAACGATGCATTGACA
>MKYO02026059.1:767881-830445 GCA_002013955.2 Citrus medica | reverse complement strand
GAGAACATAACCTAGGTTAAATAATCCGAGCTTGTGTGTTTATTGCCTAGATCAACCTAATATCTTTCTTTGTTTAATGCTTCCATTATCTTAAATTTAAAGAGCTTGTTTTAAATTATTTAATGGTTAGAGATTAGGTGAAGAGCTTGTTTTGCCTAACGACACACTAAGGAAAGATTGAGACTAACAGAGCTTATTGTTGTCTACGGTTGATAGTTTCAATATAAATTGATGATAGAATTGATATATTATGTGCATGTTTGGTGGTGGCGAATGATCCTTTAACCAAAGTTTTCATCATTATTATTTCTTTTTCCTTTAACTAAAGTTTTTATTAAATTCTTATTCGTAGTTTTAATTTCTTTATTTCTTACTATTTAGTTAAAAATTCATAAACCCCCTTTTTATTTATAATTGACATTTTCTTTAGTTAGATTAATTTCTATTATTACTACTATTATTTTATTTTAAATATTGCTTTAGAGTTGATAAATAAATATAACTAGCATAGTCTCTGTGGGATCGATCCTTACTCACTCTGTACTAATTATTTATATTAGTGGAAAGGTTTTAAATTTGGTGCACCTTAACGACGCTACCAAAGTCTATAGACTAACTGATGATGGATTGTAGCAATTTTTGCACTGGAGACTTGTTCAGCTCCTTGGATCTGAACTTGAATTTTTAAGAAAGTGGAAAGATTGGGGTCATCAAGGGAGAGACTGAAGTTGGGATAGATAGTAAGAACAACACTGCCAGCATGCAGGGTAGTGAGGACAGTACCAATGGTAGCCTGCTCATACTATTTGAATCAGGTGTCAAGAAGTGCAATACGAGCAGTGACAGGAAGACCTTTTCGCCCATGGAGGGTGAGAATAAGGCAGACACCACCGAGGTGAAAGTGAGTGTATCTTTACTGTTTCCAATGGGAAATGAGCTCAGGGGAAATTTCTAAAGTGACATACTGCTCAGTAGAAGTAGATTGGAGGGAACATTGATCAAGAGATGAAGACTGTATATACTCTTTAGGGGTAGAGCGAGAAGTACTAATAAGAGAACGAATAGAACGGGTAAAACGAGAAGGACGTTGATACAACTGGTAAGGATTGACAAGAGGAAGAGAAGACTCATTTACTTGGGCAGAATCTGGAATATAAGAATACTCAACAAGACTCTCGATTTTAGACGTAGTATGCTTAGTAACAGTTTTTGGAAGGGACATAGATGAAGATAATTGAACTGGATTTTGTGAAGGAGATTCCATGAGTATAAAGCTCTTAAGTTCTCTGGAGATGAAACAAACTAAAATCAGAATAAGGAATTTTTCAAAAAGAATTATACCAAAATCATTTTACGGTTGGAGAAAAACAGGCTCTGATACCAATCCGAAGGGGAGAACCATGAGACACTTAAAACCTATTTCCTTTGCTAGGTTATACAACCCTTAAGACAGCTTTCCTTAGCTTAAAACGGGTACCAAACCAGATAAGAAAACAACTAAAAATCATCTCAAGTGTTCTGATACACATGATCCTTTATACAAAGGCAAGTGTAGAGCATACTAACTTAGCTTTGAACAAATTCATTTTTTTAAATTTCCTCATTCCTTTTCTTATCTATTTCAGAGCTCCATGGAACTTAAGAAAGAGGAGTTTAAAGAGACATGATAAAAGAACACGCTATATATTTCTTAGAGTCCAACTTCCAACTTAGTTAAGAACTAAGAGGAGGCTCCCTTATATAGGGATTACAACGGGATAAAACCAAACTTAGAAAAGTGAGACAGGACCCTCATCTTTTTATAAAGTAAACAACTATTCAAACTTTAATAAAGTAAAGTAGGGATAAGACCCCCTAACTTTATCTTTTACATAAAAAGACAAGACACAAAAGTAAAAGCTAAAAGCAGGTTAATGATAACGCTGCTTTTACAAAAGCAAAGCATAACATGACAAAGTTAAAAGCAAAGCATAACATGACAAAACCAAAAGTAGGATAAGGACATGCGACGAAAATTACGGAGAGGATAGATTGATTCCCTAATCATCTGAGCTGGAGCTGGATTCAAATCTGCGATAGTTGACGCAGTTTTTGTGACAGTTGGCTCCATGAGGTTCACAGAACAGGGTGCACTGTTCTAGATAAGTAGGGCCATCATACTGAGAACATCCTTTTGCATGGATAATCCCGAGAATACAGAGAGGTCTACAGTGGGATGGCGGATGAGTGATAATAGGCTCAGATTGTGAAATGACTCTTGATGACTGGTCTTGTTCTTGCTGAGGTGGAGTCTGGTACTCTTGGAGGAGTTGACTGAGCGGTAAAAAGTCATCCTAAGGATCCTGGGAATCCTGGTAGTAAATCTATGGAGGAGTATTTGGACGTTCTTCTTTGATAATGATACATTTACTGGAACCAGAAGGATTAGGTACCATGATCATTTCATGACGAGGTCCAATAGAACTGGAGATGATGTCTTGTGGTGGTGGAGGAACATGATTTAAGGACAGGAGATGATTCATGATGGCCTTTTTGAACATGGGGTCTTGATCCAGTGTGCTGGGATGAGGGGTTGTGTGGTAGTGGCTGATTTGTGGTTGAGCAAAGAAGGCGGCTGTTTCTGGGTGACGAAAATATGGTCAGTGGACTATGAACACTGATGTGAATTTTTCAGCTTTATGAGAGGGGATGGTGGAAAGACGATAGTTGTGACTAAGCTGCTGAAGTTGGGATCTCCATTGAGAAATAGGAGAGAACCACTCTAACAGAGTCCATAACAAAGAAGTAGCCTTGGAAGGATTATTGAGAGTGTTGACTGTATAGGCTTAGGGGATGATTAACTGAGTTGCATGGAGTACAGTTAAGCACCAGAAATACCAGAGTTCATCTTCACTGATATCCCTGACAGAGGGGATGAAGAATCCTGTAAGGAAGAGATTCTCGGGATGAAAAGTGAGGAACTGGTTGTGAGGGTTTTCTTCAAGGAAGAAAGCTTTCATGTAGTAGCGGAAAAGAAATTGTTTAGGAAACTCCTAAAGGCGGTAGAGGGAAGGAGAAGTTTGTATAGGCCTTGGGAAGGTCTTTTGGGTGAGAGCCTTAGAAGGCAAAGAGGTAGCAGTAGATCTAGTAGCCATGAAGATCGGAAAGATCGGGGAAGTGTAGAGGATTGGAGAAGCAGGTTGCTGAATACGGGATAGGAAATCTGGAATGAGGTTCTTTTGTCTTTTTATATGTTCAACATCAAATTCATATCGGGAAAACCATTCCTGTAACCGAAGTAACTGGCTGTTGGGAATCGTTTTACCTTTAAACTGTAGGACTTTAGGGAAAGAGGAATTATCCAATCTGATCAGGAATTTATGGCCAAGGAGGTGGTATTCGAACTTTTTGATGCCGTTTTTGACGGCAAGGATCTCCTTGTAGATCGTGTGATAGTGCTGCTAGGCTGGACTAAAATGTCCACTAGCATATCCGATCAGATATTCTTTTTTGTTAATCTGTTCAAGCAACAGGGCTCCCCACGATGTATCTGAAGCATCGGTCTATAGGATGCGTTTGCCATCTGTCATGATCTCGAGGTGGGGTGGATTCTGGGCTATCTGCATTAGCTGCTGGACAGCTGTAGTGTGACGGGAATCCCAAGAGATAAGATTCTTTTTTAGTAAAGTAGAGAGTACACTTGTCTGCTGGTCCACATGAGGTAGGAAGCCACGGATGTAGTTGACGATGCCAAGGAATTGTTGGACTTGCTTTTTTGTGAAATCCTTATTTGGAAAGTGGAGCAATTCTTGTGCAGTGTAGGGTCCAGGCTGATAGAATCCATGCTTTATCTGCATACCGAGATATTCGACGGTATCTGTGGCAATTGTACTCTTTTTGTCGGAAAGCATAATACTGTATTGATCTACGATATCATGAAACTGTTGGAGTAAAATTTGATGCTCTTCTGGAGTACCTGAAAACAGAAGCAAATCGTCAATATAAACAAGGGTATGGTGGAGGATGGGCTGGAAGATTTGGGTCATGGCTTTTTGGAAAATGGATGCTGCGGTTTTGAGACCAAAGAGAAGAATGGTCCATTGGTAATGGGCATTTGGAATACATAATGCAGTTTTATAACGTTCAGCAGGGTCAATACCCAACTGCCAAAACCCAGACTTTAAGTCAAACTTAGAAAATATTCTGGCATTTTGGAGGTAGGTAAAGATGGAATTTTTCCGAGGTAAAGGAAATTTATCATCCTGTAAAAACTTGTTCAAAGGCTGATAATCAATGACAAGACGCTTTTTACCCCGTAACGTTTCAGCACATTTATTAACATAAAAGGCTTGGCATGCCCACAGAGAAGTTGTGGGCTCAATGAGGCCTTGGGCAAGTAACTCTGCACATTCTGTTTGGGCTAACTTAAGCTCAGAAGGAGGCATACCCGGATGGGTTGCTTTGGTAGGATTGAGGTCTTCATTAAGCTTAAAAGGAAGCTTAACGAAATGGGCTGGATTTTTCCACAGAGGATTTGGATGGTCAAAGGCCATATGGTTTGGAGGACAAAACCTTAGTAACTGGGCCGAAATAGACTGATAATCAAGAGGAGACTGGGCCAAATGATAGAGTTTGAGCTGGTCTGTGTATGGTTGGAACATGGACTGGAATCTGAGACCAGTAGGGAGAACTTGAATCTTCTGGGCTTGGAATAGTATATCAAACCCAAGAAGAAGATCTTTGTCAGGGAGGCTAGACCCAATAACATGGGTCCAAACTGTGAGCTTTGGGAACAGCTGAATTCCAATTCTAGACTTGGTACGAAGCTTTGTAGAAAACAATTTTCCACTAGCACCACGGAAATGATTTTCATTTGAAATCCAGGTTTCAAGCGGCAAAATAGCAGGTTTTAAAATACTGCGCTGAGCGCCAGTATCTATGAAGGCAATAGCAGGAATGGGCCGACTGTATTTGGATAACAGGATTTAGATTTTGACGGAGGGAATGGGTTGAACTGACAATTGAGTGGAGGATGAAGGTACTGACTGGATGTGGAAGACAGGGGAATAGTCTTCTGGTTCAGTAGATGAAGCTGAATCTAAATATGAATCAGAAGTGCCAAGGGCAAAAACTGTATCCTAGTCAGGACTTTCTTGTTCAGAGTATAGAAACTGACACGACTTAAAAGTGTTTGATTTACTCTCAAGTATAAGAGTGCCTAGTTATAATATATCTCGGTGAGTCCGAGGTCGATCCATAGAGAAAAGATTTAATTTGTTTATTTTATTTTATCTAAAAATTAAAAATAAAACTTGAATATAAACCCCTTAATTTAAATGAAACTATGGAATTGAACTAGTTAGGGTTATGGATCCACTCTTAGAAGTAAATAAAACTTAATAAATTCTTTTAGCCAATTGTTAGATTTATTACCCAAAAGATTAATTATATAAATTATTATTATTTTCCCTTTAATTTTATGATGGATTAAGTATTCATTGTGCCTAAATAATAAAAGAAGAAATAGGAAAGATCACACCTGAACAACTCGCTGAAGATGCGTTTCTAGAGTCCCTACACCCCATATTCTGCCATCTTCGACAAAAGCATTACTAGGATTTGCTATATTCCACATATGTCAACTATTCCCTCCCCCCAACCTGAACAAGACATTGTCCTCAATAACTTAAAAGAAAGAAGTAGAGTTTAGAAGACACAACCTCATAGCTCCAAGAAGATTGTTACAACCGAAGAGTTAAATCCAATTTGTACTTCTTACTAGGGCTAGGGTTACCATCATTAGTCAACCATTCCAAGGCCAAGGTCTCAGGATCTGGCTCTGGTTTGTAAGCTTGTAAAAGATCAAGTAACTCATTAGCAGTAGAAGCACAAACAAAAAGATTTTTCGCAGAGATTGGAATAAAATGATTCTTAATTGCATGGTTAATGAATGTGAGCAACCCATCAAAAAAATTATTAACATTTAGTAAACCGATGGGTTTTTTATGGATGTTTAAATGGGCCCAAGATGCAAATGTAATCAATGCCTCTAAAGTTGCAAGATCTCCTGGCAAGAAAATGAAAGCGTCAGCATGATTTAACAACTCAGTTATTCGCTCTTGCATACTTGAGACAACTAACTCTTCTCCAATTGGTACATCAGATCTACATCCTAGAGATTTTAAGGCTTGTGGAATGATACCTAGTACCTGGTTTCCTCTAATAAAAACAGCTTCTGAGACAAGTTTTGATAACCCGCGGTCACCTCCTCCATATACAAGGTGCAGTTTCCTCTCAGCTATGGCACGACCAAGATCTACAGCTGCTTGAACGAACTCTTTGTATTTTCCATAACGAAATCCAGAGAGCACACAAATGTTTTTTAATTGTCTACTCGAAGATGCTGCCATTAGAATAATCTTAAAAAACAAGTTGTGAGTGGTTTGGAAAAAGAGCTCGTATTTAAAGATCTGAGTGACAGACAGAATGAGAAACAGCTGTAAATGGGTTGGTGGATTTGTCAGATGACGCGTAAAGCTCATGTCTCAATTATTCAAAAGCAAACAGTAAAAAGAAAAGCAAACAGTGAAAAGAAAAAGTAAAAGAAAATAAATAATAATTAAATACAAAATCAAACTATTAAATGCAATAATGCAAATGATAAAAGAGCAGTAAAGTAAAAGGATATTTACTGGTAGTTGTGATTGTGGCTCACATCTTCCTCTGGTTTTACGTCCAGTAACGGCTTGAACGCCCTCTATGGGTCGAGGATAGGCTTCCCATCCAGTTTTCTTATAAACTGGCAAACAGGGTCTTTTTGAGTCAGATTCCCAAGACTAAATTGTGCACTTTCATTTTGGAATAGTCTCCATAACCTGTGTATCTCATATTGCACATGTCCGCTTCGATGCGTCTCAAGAGATCGTAAGATATCATCCAACGATTCTTTACTCATGCCATCTTTGACGAATTTAATTTTGTCCTCTCGACTATCAGAAACCATTCCTAAAGATTTACAAACTTCTCGTCTGCAACTAAGTCGTACACAATTATGACATTTTGAGCCAAGTCGATTAGCTCTCCTTTTTTTAGCAAACGTACTCTTACCAAAACCAGGCATGTAAGAAACAAATGGATCAGAAAACTCACCAGCTAATCGGACCTTTGCTTCAATTAACCAACGAATGTCAGAAGGAATGCCATTGATCATTAACAAACGCAGTCGTTCACAACGAGCTTTGTAAATTTTCCTGAGGGCATTCTGAGGGAGAGAAGGAAAACGCTTATGCAAGTTATGTTGTATTTCTTCCATGCTTGATTTTGAGATTTCAGTTATTGTGGGAAACTGAGGATACCGACTTAAGAAGTCACGGAGTACCGTTATCCGCCATTTATACGGGAAAATAAATCAAAGCACACCAAAATCAAATCTGCAAAATCAAATCAAACGTGAAAGCGAACAAAAAAGAAACACAATATGTACAAAGGAAAATGAACTTACATTCGTCCTCTCATTGAGTTAACCTCAAGCTCCAATTGAAATTCATATATGCCACGTTCTATTGCTCTGAGTTGTCTTTCTTGATCCTCAACGTAGGCCACTAATTCTGGTGGTTGTCGTTCCCAAATTGGATGTGATTTACAGCTTTGTATCAATCTTCTCAAGTGAAATTTTATTCGCAAAAGTCTTTTAAGATGTGTAAACAGAATATTCCTTATTGAGGTACTCATGATGTATAATGATGAAGAAAACACAATTATTAAACTCACTTAAGTAAGAAACATCACAACGCGTATCATTCAAGACATTCAAACAATTCAAACGGTAAAACAACAGTGAAAAGTTAAAATACTCATTAAAAACTCAATCAAGATTTTGTGGGTCACTCAAATTTATTTCGGTGCTTGGATCACGTGGTTGGTATTCCAGATAGGGCTTTATTCTTTGACCATTAACTTTAAATGTGACACTGTTTTTTGGATTCTCAATTTCTACAGCCCCATGTGGATATACATTTTTTACAATAAATGGGCCACTCCACTTTGACTTTAACTTTCCTGGAAACAAATGAAGACGAGAATTATAAAGCAACACTCTTTGACCAATTTCAAATGTTTTTCGAAAAATTCTTTTATCATGAAAAATTTTTGTTCTTGCCTTAATAATTCTTGAATTTTCATATGCATCATTTCTTAATTCCTCAAGTTCATTCAATTGTAATTTCCGCACATTACCAACATCATCCAAATTTGAATTAAAAGCTTTAATAGCCCAAAATGATTTATGTTCAAGTTCAACAGGTAAGTGACAAGGTTTACCATAAACTAGCCGATAGGGTGACATTCCTAATGACGTTTTAAATGCAGTACGGTATGCCCAAAGTGCATCAGTCAATCGAAGAGACCAATCTTTGCGATTTGGGTTAACTGTTTTTTCTAAAATTTGTTTTATCTCCCTATTTGCTAATTCAACTTGACCATTTGTTTGAGGATGATAAGGGGTAGCAACTTTATGTGTAATTCCATATTTTTTCATTAAAGACTCAAATGACTTATTACAAAAATGCCTACCTCCATCACTAATAATGGCTCGAGGGATTCCAAATCGACTTAGAATGTTTTCTCTTAAAAATTTAATGACAGTTTTACTATCATTATTTCGACAAGACATTGCTTCAATCCATTTTGAGACATAATCAACTGCCACTAATATGTACACAAATCCAAAAGATGGTGGAAATGGACCCATGAAATCAATTCCCCAACAGTCAAATATTTCAATTTCAAGTATGGGATTTAAGGGCATCATGTTTCTTTTAGTAATTGATCCCAATTTTTGACAGTTTTCACAAGTTTTGCAAAATTCATATGTGTCTTTAAATATGGTAGGCCAATAAAATCCACTTTGTAAAATTTTAGCCGTAGTTTTTCTTGAAGAAAAGTGTCCACCGCATGCTTCAGAATGACAAAAATTAATGACACTACTTACCTCATTATCAGGAATGCATCGTCGAAAAATCTGATCAGAGCAATATTTGAATAAGTAAGGATCATCCCAATAAAATTTCTTTACTTCAACCAAAAATTTCTTCTTCTCCTGAGTATTCCATTGCGAAGGCATTTTACCTGTAACAAGGAAATTAACAATGTTAGCATACCATGGTATTGAAGTAACAGAAAATAAAAATTCATCAGGAAAGGAATCATTGATGGGTGTTATATCAGTGCAGATTTCAGATGTGAGTCTTGATAAATGATCAGCAACGACATTTTCGGCACCCTTTTTATCTTTGATGGTGAGGTCAAATTCTTGAAGTAACAAAATCCAGCGAATTAGTCTTGGTTTGGCATCCTGTTTAGTCATCAAATATCTCACAGCAGCGTGATCAGTAAAAACAACAGTTTTAGAACCAAGCAAATATGAGCGAAATTTGTTTAATGCATACACCACAGCAAGTAATTCTTTTTCAGTTGTCGAATAATTCATTTGAGTATTATCCAAAGTCTTACTCGCATAGTGAATCACAAACGACTTACGATCCCTTTTTTGTCCTAAAACAGCACCAATAGCAAAGTCACTTGCATCACACATTAATTCAAAAGGTAAAGACCAATCTGGAGATTGCATAATAGGTGCAGATGTCAAAAGGCAAATTATTTTCTCAAAAGATTTTTGGCAATCATCAGTCCATTCAAACGGTGCATCTTTTAATAAGAGGTTACAAAGTGGTTTAGATATGACACTAAAGTTTTTTATAAACCTCCTATAAAATCCTGCATGCCCTAAAAAGGATCGCACATCTCTAACTGTTTTTGGTTGTGGCAATTTAGATATGACTTCAATTTTTGCTTTGTCAACTTCAATTCCTTTAACGGATATAACATGACCCAAAACAATTCCAGAAGTAACCATGTAATGGCATTTTTCCCAATTTAAAACGAGTTCTTTTTCAACACATCTTTTTAAAACGTTTTCCAAATTATCAAGGCAATCATCAAAAGAATTCCCAAACACTGTCAAATCATCCATAAAGACCTCTAAACAATGTTCAATCATATCAGTGAAAATACTTAACATGCATCTTTGAAATGTTGCAGGAGCATTACAAAGTCCAAATGGCATTCTTTTAAATGCAAATGTTCCAAAGGGACATGTAAATGTGGTTTTTTCTTGGTCTTCAAGTGCTATAGGAATTTGATAATAACCTGAATACCCATCTAAAAAGCAGTAGTAAGGATGTCCAGCTACTCTTTCTAAGATTTGGTCAAGAAATGGTAAAGGAAAATGATCTTTTCTAGTGGCTTCATTTAATTTCCTATAATCAATGCACATGCGCCAACTAGATGTAATTCGTGTTGGAATTAATTCACCTTTTTCATTTTTAACAACAGTGATTCCAGATTTTTTAGGCACTACTTGTGTAGGACTTACCCACTTACTATCAGAGATAGGGTAGATAATTCCCGCATCAAGTAACTTAAGAACTTCTGTTTTTACTACTTCTTTCATGTGTGGGTTTAATCTTCTTTGAGGTTGTTGACATGTTTTAGCATTTTCTTCCAAATTGATTCTATGTGTGCAAATTAAAGGATTAATACCTTTAATGTCATTTAAAGTCCATCCAATTGCATTTTTATACTTTTTAAGAACAAATAGTAACTTACCTTCTTGGTCGCTTGATAAGGTCGAAGAAATCACAACAGGATAAGTTTGTTCTTCTCCAAGATAAGCATACTTCAATCCTTCAGGCAAAGGTTTCAATTCCAATTTAGGTGCTTCTTGTTGTTCAGTCTTTTCAATAATTCCAAGCTCCTCAAATTTTGATTTCCCATCATCAGTTTGCAAAGTCTGACAAGAATCAAACAATAAATTTATATTAGAAGTATCATGGTCAAGTTGTTTATTTGATTCAATTGAATTAACCAAGCAAATATCACTAAGTTCAGAAAAACTCCCTTTTTGAATATTCTCCTCTATACAAGATTCAAGCAATTCCTTTTGTTCATCAATCTCATCTTCATTCTCATTTTCCTCATTAGGTTGCCTACACATATTGAAAACATTCAATTCTAGAGTCATATTTCCAAATGACAAATTCATTAAACCATTCCTACAATTAATCAAAGCATTAGCAGTTGCTAAAAATGGTCGACCCAAAATTACAGGAATTGGTTTATAATTATTCACAACAGGTTCAGTTTCTAAAACAATAAAATCCACAGGGTATATGAATTTATCAACTTGTACTAAAACATCTTCCACTATTCCTTTCGGTATTTTAACTGATCTATCGGCAAGCAAAAGTGTAGTTGAAGTTGATTTTAACTCACCAAGATTAAGTTGAAGAAAAACTGAATGTGGAAGCAAATTAACACTAGCACCAAGGTCTAACAAAGCGTGCTCAATTTTGTGATCTCCAATAATACAAGAAATAGTAGGACAACCAGGATCTTTATATTTTAACTTATTATTAGTAGACAGAATGGTACTTACCTGTTCAGCCATGAATGCACTCTTTTTTACCTTCAATTTCCTCTTAACAGTGCATAAGTCCTTTAAAAATTTGGCATATGAAGGTACCTGCTTGATTGCATCTAACAGAGGAATGTTAACTTTCACTTGCTTAAAGATTTCATAAATTTCAGAAGAGTGGTTTGATTTCCTTGGTTTATTCAATGCATGCGGAAATGGTGGTTCAGATGGAACAGTAGTTATTTCTTCACTAGGTGTAAGTTTATCTAGTTCTTCCTTACCCTTTGAATTATCATTTTCACAAGGTTCAGGAATAGGCCGATCAATAACCTTACCACTACGAAGAGTTATAACTGACTTAACATGGTCAATGGGTGCATTTTGAATCTTAGGATTTGGTTGTGGTTGAGCTGGAAATTTTCCTTTTTCTTGAATTGTGAGTGCAGAAGAAATTTTAGCAAGAGTATCTTTCAAATCAGAAAAAGTTTGTGCATTTTGATTGTTAATAGTATCTTGCTTCCTAATGAATGAATGCATTGTATCTTCCAAATTTTTCCATGGTGGTGGAACATATGGTACATAAGGATGAGTATTTTGAAAATTTTGTGGAGGTGGTGCTTGTGAAGATTGTGCATTATTATTATTCCTCCAACTGAAATTTGGATGATTTCTCCAACCAGGATTATAAGTCTGTGAATATGGGTTTGGTTTATTAAAAGTGTTGATAACATTAGCTTGATCATGCAAACATTCTTTGAGTGCAGGCAGAGTGGGACAATCTTGAGTGAAATGATCATTAGAACTACAAACATCACATGCAATTTCTTGAACAGATTTTACTTGATCACTTTTTTTATTTTCCAAAGCTTCAACCTTCCTAACTAGGGATGCAAATTTTGCTTGTAAATCATGATCTTCCCTAAGGTTGTAGATTCCTCCACTAGATGGAGATGGTTGTGGTTTATTAGTCAATTCAAAAGTTCCAACAGTATCCCAATGTTGTGCATTTTCAGCTAATTGGTCAAGGTAATCTAGTGCATCTTCAGGATTTTTATCTTTAAATTCACCATTACACATCATTTCTACAACTTGTCTAGTTTGTGGTATTAAGCCCTCGTAGAAATAAGTGACCAATCGCCAAGTTTCAAAACCATGGTGTGGACATATGTTAAGCAATTCTTTAAACCTATCCCAACACTGGTATAATGTTTCTCCATTTTTTTGAGTAAAAGAAGTGATTTGCCTTTTAAAAGAATTTGTTCTATGAGGTGGAAAGAATTTTTTCAAAAACTGTTCTTGCATGTTATTCCAAGTTCTTATTGATCCAGATCTAAGGTTTTGTAGCCAAGTTTTAGCTTTATCTTTTAATGAAAAAGGAAAAAGCTTTAATCTAATTATGTTCATGCTACAATTTTGGTCCGTGTATGTATTACAAACTTCCTCAAAATCTCTTAGATGCAAGTACGGATTCTCAGATTCTAAACCATGAAATGTTGGTAAAAGTTGGATAATACCTGGTTTAAAGTTAAATCGAGATGCTTCTGGAGGAAATACTATACACGACGGTGCTCCAGTTCTGGTTGGATTCATGTAGTCTCTCAAAGTTCTCGGTTGATCATGTTGAGATTGGTTGTCTCCTTGATCAATTGGAGGATTAAGTTGCCCTAAATTGTTTTCGTCTTGGATCTCGTCCATGATTGGTGGTGGTGATTGAGATCTACGAATTAACCTGCCACTTGAAGATCGAGACCAACGTCTCATACAATAATTATATCACAAAGATAACAAACAAATTAGTAACACAAAAACTAAATGAAAATTACAAAATAAAAAAAATAAAAAATTAAATATGTAAATAATATAAGTGTACAAAAGAAAAATTAATAACTTAAAATTAAATAACAATTTTGGTGGTTGAACCCACCAATTAACAATAAAATTAAATATAAAATAAAGGCGAAAGAAAGAAAAAAAAAAAAAAATGGTGGTTGAACCCACCAATAAAGTAAAAATAAATAAATAAATACAAAATAAAAAAATGATGGTTGAACCCACCAATAAAAAAAATAAAGCAAAAAAAAATTAAATAAATGCAGAAAATTAAATAACTAAAAAAAAATAGGAGTTAGCAGTTAGTAAGTTAAAAGTTAGTAATTAGAGTTAGTAGTTAAAGTTAGTTTGGTCCAAATTAAGTCCAAAATAAGTCCAAATATATCCAAAGTATGTCCAAGATGTAAGTCCAAGTCTTAATTATTTTGAGGAATTTCGTCTAGAGATTCTTATTGAAATTATTTATAATTTTATGGCCACACCGTAATATTTAGAAGTTTAGAATTGAGCCATGTGGGATGCAAATGAAGATTTAGAAATATTTTAGGGTCTGAACGTAATTATGAGAATAATGAGTAAGAAACGAGAATTGTTGGGGTGAAATTAGAATTATGAAAGATGTGGGGGTAGAAGAGAATTTAAGAAAAGGAAAAGGGGGCAAACGAAAATTAAAAAAAAGTAAAAAAAATAAAAGAAAAAAATAAAACAAAATAAATACCTTTCCCCGGCAACGGCGCCAAAAACTTGACACGACTTAAAAGTGTTTGATTTACTCTCAAGTATAAGAGTGCCTAGTTATAATATATCTCGGTGAGTCCGAGGTCGATCCACAGAGAAAAGATTTAATTTGTTTATTTTATTTTATCTAAAAATTGAAAATAAAACTTGAATATAAACAACTTAATTTAAATGAAACTATGGAATTGAACTAGTTAGGGTTATGGATCCACTCTTAGAAGTAAATAAAACTTAATAAATTCTTTTAGCCAATTGTTAGATTTATTACCCAAAAGATTAATTATATAAATTATTATTATTTTCCCTTTAATTTTATGATGGATTAAGTATTCATTGTGCCAAAATTTAATTTGTCTACAATAAGTCAAAATACCATTTTACCATACCTTATATTTAGATAAAAAGAATTTATTGTGCCAAACTCCCTTGTTTGTCTACAATAAATCAAAATCTCATAATATAAAATATGTATAAAATTAAATAGAAAATAATTTAATTTATAAAATTAAAAATAGAATTTCATTAAATCATATTTATTTCCTAAGAGTTTCACCTTCCCCTAACTATTAATATTTAGCTAAACATTTTTTTTATAAAGGAAATTACTAAAATTGAAAAACACATAATTAAAAATGGAATTTGAAAATTGAAATAAAACTAATTTTATTGATTGAAAATAAATTACAAGGAGAGATGAGAAGAAGAATTTGGGGGAAAAGAAGAGAAGAGAAGGTGTGGAGAGGTGTGTTCACCCCCCCTCTATTTATACTAATACATGGTAAATCCACACCACACAAATAAAAAATCTAATTACATCTTAACCTTACATTTGTCCCACTAATAATCCCACTAATAAAACATAAACCTAACTTATCCACTCAAGCACATCCAACACATTCCACTAACAATTACCATACCTAATATGATAAAAACTTATAATTTTACAATTACCACATTTACGTGGTAAAAGCGTAAAAAAAAAATACAACAAAAGTTTTGAATCCTCCTCGACAATGACATAATTTCTCGGACTTTCGGAATCCAAATTTGACATCCATACATTTGTTCGGAGTCTCAAATTGCATGAAATTATTATTTTTACCTAATAAACACACAAAAATACACAAAATCAAATATTTAGAAAAATAATTAGAAATTCACAATATGTTACACAATTACAAATATAAATTTCATTAATAAAACAAAATAACATTTTTATCCCTTAATAAACATACAATTTTTAACACTAATCAGAAACTCAATTTGTACAGTGTCAGGAGAAAACTGATGTAAGGACTGAAGCTGTTGAACTAAGCGTTGAGACCGCTTAGGGTTCTTAGGGCATTCTTTAGCAAAATGTCCGAGCTTTTTACAAATGAAGCATCTGTTCTTTTTTCTTCGTCTGTCAAGGATCTGAGAAGGTTCTCGTCTTCTGAAATACCGAATCTTTTTCTGCCGCCTAGGGAATGGACGGGACTATGAAGATCTAAAAGGCCTTTTGTGAAATCCGACTTTATGGTGTTTCTTTTTAGAGGACAAGTACAATTCTGAGAGTCTTTGCACTTGATGTGATCCTCCCTTGATGACCCCAATCTTTCCACTTTCTTAAAAATTCAAGTTCAGATCCAAGGAGCTGAACAAGTCTCCAGTGCAAAAATTGCTACAATCCATAACCAGTTAGTCTATAGACTTCATAACCACTCTCTTATCCTTCTCACACCTCCAGATCTCAGTTCGGACACACTCATGATCCTTGCTGAATCTCCAGACATCCCCACAATTATTCAGATCCCACGACAGATCCCTCGTGCTGATCTTCTCAAGCTCATGCCTCTTGAGTGGATCACCAATTATGAGCATTTCCATCAAAATACCACTCCCGTTCAAACCTCTGAACCCATGTATGAGAAAAGACCTGATGGCTCTATTTGTCTTCAGTTCAAACCTCCTCCTTCTGCCCCTGCAGAACCTCCCAGATTATCCTTCACCTGCTCAATGGTTCAACCTGTTGACATCATTCCAGAAATCCTTCCTTCTGGTAAGCCATTACCCATTATGTCCTTCACCTCCCAAGGTACTCCTATCTACCCAGACAAAATCGATGGCCATTTCTTATGGGATGTTCCCGGCTCTGGCCGCTGTGATCCCGACTGTCCATGTAATGATGATGATGAAGATAGCCTTTATGATGATTATTCTTCTAGCAAGAAAAAAAAAGAAAATTATCTATCCTACCTGCAAGTTATATCTGCCCGAAGATGATGATGAACCAGATTATCCACCTCCTTTGCCAATCTACAACAAAGGACTTCAGTGGATCCAGAAACATCAGCCCAGATCATGCAAACCAGTCAGTTCCTCTGCTGGTCTCCTGCCTACACCTCCTATGGTGTCCTGCATGATGTTCTCATCTGCTTCTGCCTCAGCTTCAGATTATAGTTTTGAGTACCCACCTCTTGAGAAACGTTCAGACCAAAAGCATCAGGTCTGGAGCAAACCATTTGTTAACTCTCTTATTTCTTCCAGTGGACATCTTGAAAAACCCAAGCCTTTTGAAGCAGTCCTTAACTGGCAAACTCAGAATGCCAGAATCCAGAATGCTTCTCTCACTTCCTTGCACTCTAAAGTTGATCAGATTGCCCACAGATCCTCTGCTGTTGAGACAAGGGTTACCTCCCTCTCAGATCAGTTGACCAATTTATACAATAGTCTTCATGCTAATTGCACAGCTTGATCGTGACCTTCGAGCTATGATTGCCCGTGGTGATAATTCTTATGAATTCACTCGAAAAGAGCAAGAAATCAGGTAGCTTCAAGCTAAAATTGCCAGAATTGATGCTGACAATCAACGGCGTCATACAGTTCACACAACTCCACCATCCTATTTTACTACAGAACCATATCACCCTCTCGGGTCCTTTTTCCCTACTACTCCCAGGGATTATACTCCTGAGAAAGTCTTTCCCATGACCTACCACTTGAATCCTCAACCTGCAAAACCTAAACTTCGACCTCCCCGCCGACCTGTTCCACCTCTTGTAATGTCCATCCCTCCTCCAGTTCGTCCTATGTATTCAGACGCTATCCAAAAACCCCTTCAGATACATGAACCAGTATTTCCTGACCTTCCATCTACCTCAGCCTTACCTCCATTTACAGAATCTCCTTCTAAAGCAGAACAAAAGAAACCTGCTGAGACTTTCCTTATCACTAAACTAGAGCTTGACCCGAATGATAGTTCCTCAGAAGAATCTAGTCTCTCCGACTCAGTAGAAACCTTTGATTCTATCACTGAGACTTCTGAGCCCAATAGTTTCAGTTAAGATGATTCCCAACAGCACTTGACTGATATTTCCCGTCTTCTTATGGCGGACCATGCTGAGTCTACCACTACTGATCCCCCTCCTCGGGAGTCTGGCCAACCCTATGTTGACATTCCGTCAGATGTTGAAGAAGAACTTGAAGGAGACAGCTCTAACCCTCCTCCAAGAGTTCGAACTAAAGTTGCCTCTGGCAATGGACCATGGTTTACCTTTGATGATCTTCCACCAACTCGGTGGCGTGAACGTCTCCAGGAACTTTCTGCCTGGTTAGATTTACAGATGGTTAAAACGGGTGCAGAACTCTCTGCTGTCCTTAAAGAATTTGTCTCCCGGTTTACTGGATCTCTCCGTGATTGGTTTGACAGTCTCGGACAATACAGACAATTACTGTATCTCCAGCATCCTACTGTCTCTGCTGCTCTCATGGATATTCATTCCCATTTTCTTGGGGAACCTGTAGCTATCTTTGCCACTGCTCGCAAAGAATATCTCCAAATGAGATGTTGCTCAATGCAACGATCTGATCTGCATTTCCATTTCAAGCGCATGTTTTCTTGTCTTCTTTGCCTGAAGAATTACAACCTGAAATCTGTCGCCAGATTGCTAATGCCCAGCTCGACATCAACAATCTTTCTCTTGGCCGTATCTTCCAGCTGGCTTTAGTCTCTCTTGATTGCCTTTGTGATCAGATGAAATTCTTCCGAAACCTCATGAAAGATAAAGAAGGTTTCCGAACAGCCTGCAAGAAACCCTACTTGGAAATCAAGTGCAAAGACTCTCAGAATTGTACTTGTCCCTCCAAGAAGAAGCACCATAAAGTCAGATTTCACAAAAGGCCTTCTAGATCTTCACAGTCCTGCCCATTCCCTAGGCGACACAAAAAGATTCAGTATTTCAGAAGACGAGAACCTTCTGAGATCCTTGACAGACGAAGAAAAAAGAACAGATGCTTCATTTGCAAAAAGCTCAGACATTTTGCTAAAGAATGCGCTAAGAACCCTAAGCGGTCTCAACGCTTAGTTCAACAGCTTCAGTCCTTACATCAGTTTTCTCCTGACACTGAACAAATTGAGTTTCTATACTCCTGTCTCTTATACACATCTGTCTTCCACATCCAGTCAGTACCTTCATCCTCCACTCAATTGTCAGTTCAACCCATTTCCTCTGTCAAAATCCAAATCTGTTATCCAAATACAGTTAGCCCATTCCTACTATTGTCTTCATAGATACTGGCGTTCAGCACAGTATTTTAAACCCTGCTATTTTACGGCCTGAAACCTGGATTTCAAATGAAAATCATTTCCGTGCTGTTAGTGGAAAATTGTTTTCTACAAAGCTTCGTACCAAGTCTAGAATTGGAATTCAGCTGTTCCCAAAGCTCACAGTTTGGACCCATGTTATTGGGTCTAGCCTCCCTGACAAAGATCTTCTTCTTGGGTTTGATATACTATTCCAAGCCCAGAAGATTCAAGTTCTCCCTACTGGTCTCAGATTCCAGTCCATGTTCCAACCATACACAGACCAGCTCAAACTCTATCATTTGGCCCAGTCTCCTCTTGATTATCAGTCTATTTTGGCCCAGTTACTAAGGTTTTGTCCTCTAAATCATATGGCATTTGACCATCCAAATCCTCTGTGGAAAAATCCAGCCCATTTCGTTAAGCTTCCTTTTAAGCTTAATGAAGACCTTAATCCTACCAAAGCAACCTATCCGGGTATGCCTCCTTCTGAGCTTAAGTTAGCCCAAACAGAATGTGCAGAGTTACTCGCCCAAGGCCTCATTGAGCCCACAACTTCTCCGTGGGCCTGTCAAGCCTTTTATGTTAATAAACGTGCTGAAACGTTACGGGGTAAAAAGCGTATTGTCATTGATTATCAGCCTTTAAACAAGTTTTTACAGGATGATAAATTTCCTTTACCTCGGAAAAATTCCATCTTTACCTACCTCCAAAATGCCAGAATATTTTCTAAGTTTGACTTAAAGTCTGGGTTTTGGCAGTTGGGTATTGACCCTGCTGAACGTTATAAAACTGCATTATGTATTCCAAATGCCCATTACCAATGGACCGTTCTTCCCTTTGGTCTCAAAACCGCACCATCCATTTTCCAAAAAGCCATGACCCAAATCTTCCAGCCCATCCTCCACCATACCCTTGTTTATATTGATGATTTGCTTCTGTTTTTAGGTACTCCAAAAGAGCATCAAGTTTTACTCCAACAGTTTCATGATATCGTAGATCAATACGGTATTATGCTTTCTGACAAAAAGAGTACAATTGCCATAGATACCGTCGAATATCTCGGTATGCAGATAATGCATGGATTCTATCAGCTTGGACCCCACATTGTACAACAATTGCTCCACTTTCCAGATAAGGATTTCATAAAAAAGCAAGTCCAACAGTTCCTTGGCATCGTCAACTACATCCGTGGCTTCCTACCTCATGTGGACAGCAGACAAGTGTACTCTCTGCTTTACTAAAAACGAATCCTATCTCTTGGGATTCCCATCACACTACAGCTGTCCAGCGGCTACAGCAGATAGCCCAGAATCCACCCGACCTCAAGATCATGACAGATGGCAAACGCATCCTACAGACCGATGCTTCAGATACATCATGGGGAGCCCTGTTGCTTGAACAGATTAACAAAAAAGAATATCTGATCGGATATGCTAGTGGACATTTTAGTCCAGCCCAGCAGCACTATCACATGATCTACATGGAGATCCTTGCCGTCAAAAACGGCATCAAAAAGTTTGAATACCACCTCCTTGGCCANTTGGCCATAGATTCCTGATCAGATTGGATAATTCCTCTTTCCCTAAAGTCCTATAGTTTAAAGGTAAAACGATTCCCAACAGCCAGTTACTTCGGTTACCGGAATGGTTTTCCCGATATGAATTTGATGTTGAACATATAAAAAGACAAAAGAACCTCATTCCAGATTTCCTATTCCGTATTCAGCAACCTGCTTCTCCAATCCTCTACACTTCCCCGTTCTTTCCAATCTTCATGGCTACTAGATCTACTGCCACCTCTCTGTCTTCTAAGGCTCTCACCCAAAAGACATTTCCAAGGCCTGTACAAATGTTTCCTTCCCTCTACCGCCTTCAGGAGTTTGCTAAACAATTTCTTTTCCGCTACTACATGAAAGCTTTCTTCCTTGAAGAAAACCCTCACAACCAGTTCCTCACTTTTCATCCCGAGAATCTCTTCCTTACGGGATTCTTCATCCCCTCTGTCAGGGATATCAGTGAAGATAAACTCTGGTATTTCTGGTGCTTAACTGTACTCCATGCAATTCAGTTAATCATCCCCTTAGCCTACACAATCAACACCCTCAATAATCCTTCCAAGGCTACTTCTCTGTTATGGACTCTGTTAGAGTGGTTCTCTCTTATTCCTCAATGGAGATCCCAACTTCAGCAGCTTAGTCACAACCATCGTCTTTCCACCATCCCCTCTCATGAAGCTGAAAAATTCACATCAGTGTTCATAGTCCACCAACCATATTTCCGTCACCCAGAAACAGCCGCCTTCTTTGCTCAACCACAAATCAGCCACTACCCACAACCCCTCATCGCAGCACACTGGATCAAGACCCCATGTTCAAAAAGGCCCTCATAAATCATCTCCTGTCCTTAAATCATGTTCCTCCACCACCACAAGACATCATCTCCAGTTCTATTGGACTTCGTCATGAAATGTTCATGGTACCTAATCCTTCTGATTCCAGCAAAGGTATCATTATCAAAGAAGAACGTCCAAATACTCCTCCACATATTTACTACCAGGATTCCCAGGATCCTGAGGATGACTTTTTACCGCTCAGTCAACTCCTCCAAGAGTATTAGACTCCACCTCAGTAAGTACAAGACTAGTCATCAAGAGTCATTTCGCAATCTGAGCCTATTATCACTCATCTGCCATCCCACTGTAGACCTCTCTGCATTCCCGGGATTATCCATGCAAAAAGATGTCCTCAGTATGATGGCCCTACTTATCTAGAACAGTGCACCTTGTTCTGTGAACCTCATGGAGCCAACTGTCACAAAAGCTGCGTCAACTATCACAGATTTGAATCCAGCTCCAGCTCAGATGATTACAGAATGAATCTATGCTCTCCGTAATTTCCGCCGCATGTCCTTATCCTGCTTTTGGTTTTGTCATGTTATGCTTTGCTTTTAGCTTTGTCATGTTATGCTTTGCTTTTGTAAAAGCAGCGTTATCATTAACCTGCTTTTAGCTTTTGCTTTTATGTCTTGTCTTTTTATGTAAAAGATAAAGTTAGGGGGTCCTATCCCTACTTTACTTTATTAAAGTTTGAATAGTTATTTGCTTTATGAAAAGATGAGGGTCCTATCTCACTTTTCTAAGTTTGGCTTTATCCCGTTGTAATCCCTATATAAGGGAGCCTCTTCTTAGTTTTTAACTAAGTTGGAAGTTGGACTCTAAGAAATATATAGCGTGTTCTCTTATCATTTCTCTCTAAACTCCTCTTTCTTAAGTTCCATGGAGCTCTGAAATAGATAAGAAAAGGAATAAGGAAATTTTAAAAAATGAATTTGTTCAAAACCAAGTTAGTATGCTCTACACTTGCCTTTGTATAAAGGATCCTGTGTATCAGAACACTTGAGACGATTTTTAGCTGTTTTCTTATCTGGTTTGGTACCCGTTTTAAGCTAAGGAAAGCTGTCTTAAGGGTTGTATAACCTAACAAAGGAAACAGGTTTTAAGTGTCTCATGGTTCTCCCCTTCGGATTGGTATCTATTGACATCAAATTGAGTGAAACATGTAAGGGAGTGTTGTGAGGTCTTTTTGCTAACATTCTTTTCATAAATATGTCCAAAGATCAAGAAGCTATAGACCAATCAATCATGCTCAAAGCCATGCAACAATAATTTGAGCGCATGAACCTGATGTTTGGAGAGATCCGTGACAAATTGGAGAGGCATGACACCGCCATTGCCAATCTACCAAGGGGGCAACAACCCATAACTCCTAATTTAAGAAATAATCAGGGGCGTGCTGTCATGGGAGAAGAAGATAGTGATGACTTAGATAATTTTGATGACCAGGCCACCGTTGACATGCGTGGAAGAGATGATAGAAGGGCAAGACATATAGATTGTGGCTTGGGGAGTATCAAACTGAAAATTCCTTCTTTTCAAGGTAAAAATGATCCGAAAGCTTATTTGGAGTAGGAAAAAAAGGTAAAACTAGCTACTATTGAATTTACTTATTATGCTATAATTTGGTAAGATCAGCTTGTTTTGAGTAGAAGACGAAATCGTGGAAGGCCAAATAAACACTTGGGAGGACATGAAGGCCATCATGAAGAGGAGACTTGTTCCTAGTCATTATTTTAGGGAGCTGCACCAGAGGCTTCAAAGTCTTACGCAAGAAGATGGAAATAATCATGATTCGAGCCAACATTGAAGATGAACGGAGGCCACTATGACAAGATTTTTATATGGTTTAAGTCAAGATATTACTAATGTGGTTGACTCAACTAAAAAAGAAAGGTTCCACTAGAACCAATTTGGGTTCATCTTCCTCATAGGAGTCAAAATGGAGCAAAGATTAAAAGGTTGTTTCAAAGCCTAAGTTGGAACTATTCAAGGATCATAAAGAGGGAGGCAACTAAAGCAAAGGTAAATCTGATTCCCAACACTCTAGAAATAGAGATATTAAGTGTTTTAAATGTTTGGGGACAAGTCATACTGCATCTCAATGCCCAAATAAGAGAGCAATGATCTTGAGGGATGATGGTGATGTTGAGACCGAGAGTGAATTAGATGATTATCCTATGCCACCTTTGGAGGATGCTAATGATGGTGTAGAGCATCCTGTTGATGGTAAATTGATGGTTGCTAGGCGTGCTCTCAAGGAATACAGTATAATAATTGATGGTGGAAGTTGTACTAATGTAGCTAGCACTAGTTTAGTTGAAAATTTGAATTTGAAAACCTTAAAACATCCTAGGCCATATAAGTTACAATGGCTGAATGATTGTGGGGAAGATAAAGTAAATAAGCAAGTGCTGGTTTCATTCTCTATTGGGAGATACAAGGATGAAGTTCTATGTGATGTAGTATCCATGTATATTGGACACATTCTTTTGGGGCGACCTTGGCAATATGATAGGCGTGTGACACATGATGGTTACTTAAAAAACAAATCACTCTTGTATCATTAACACCTAGGCAAGTGTATGAGGATCAAATGTCAATACAAAAAGAGAGTGATACAAATGAGAGTACAAAAGAAAGAGAGATTGAGAGAAAAGCAAGTGGAAAGATAGAAAAAAAATATTGTTGAGAGAAAAGAGAGGCAGCAAGTGAATTTGTTTGCAAAAGAGAGCGAGGTTAAGAGGGCTTTCTTTTCAAAACAGCCTATTATTCTACTTTTGTGCAAAGAGGCTTGTTTCCATAGTAACGAGCTTAACTTTTCTTTGCCTAGTGTTATTGTGATTCTTTTGCAGGAATTTGATGATGTGTTTCCAAATGAAGTCCTTAATGGTTTGCCGCCTATTAGGGGAATTGAGCATCAAATAGACTTTGTCCCTGGAGCTACCATTCCTAATAGACCCGCATATAGAAGTAACCCTGAGGAGACAAATGAGCTTCAAAGGCAAGTTGAAGAACTCTTGGCAAAAGGATATGTGAAGGAGATGTGCGGTACTAGTTCTACTTGTGCCCAAAAAGGATGGAACATGGAGAATGTGCATTGACTATCGTGCAATCAATAAAATCACTATAAAGTATAAACATCCTATTCCTAGACTTGATGATATGCTTGATGAATTGCATGGTTCTCGTGTGTTTAGAAAAAATTGATCTTAAAAGTGGATATCATCATATTAGGATTAGAGAGGGAGATGAGTGGAAAACTGCCTTTAAAACAAAATGTGGTACATATGAGTGGTTAGTGAACCATGTTTTGCGTGCTTTTATTGGTAAATTCGTAGTTGTCTATTTTGATGATATTTTGATCTATAGCAAAGGCTTAGATGAACACATTGAGCATTTGCAAAGTGTATTGACTGTCTTAAGAAAGGAAAAGTTGTATGCTAATTTGAAGAAGTGTTCCTGTTGTACAAATCATATTGTTTTTCTTGGTTATGTTGTAAGTACTAAAGGAATTGAGGTTGATGAAGAGAAGGTAAAGGCTATTAAGGAGTGGCCTACACCTAAAAGTGTAAGTGAGGTAAGAAGTTTTCATGGCTCGGCTAGTTTTTATAGAAGGTTTACGTTTGTGAAAGGTTTTAGCACCCTTGCTGCACCATTAACTGAAATTGTGAAGAAACATGTGGGATTTAAGTGGGGTAGTAAAAAAGGTGAAATTGGTTTCTGCATCATTACTTACTTTACCTGATTTTGCTAAAACTTTTGAAATTGAGTGTGATGCTTCAGGTATAGGTATTGGAGTTGTTTTGATGCAAGAAGGGCGTCTAATTGCTTATTTTAGTGAGAAATTGAGTGGAGCAGCCCTAAATTATCCTACTTGTGATAAAGAGATGTTTGCATTGGTGAGAACATTGGAAACTTGGCAACATTATCTTCTACCTAAAGAGTTTGTTATACACAATGATCACGAGTCCTTGCAAGGTAAGTTGCATAAGAGACATGCCAAATGGGTTGAATTTATTGAGCCATTTCCTTATGTGATCATCTAGAAGATATGCACTTATCGCTACATTAAATGCAAAGTTATTAGGATTTGAGTACATTAAAGAATTATATGTTATTAGGATTTGAGTACATTAAAGAATTATATGTTAATGATCTTGAAAACTTGGGAGGAATGTCTGCCACATGTTGAATTTGCTTATAATAGAACTACCCATTCAACTACTAAATTTTCACCATTTGAGATTGTATATGGTTTTAATACATTAACTCCTTTGGATTTATTACCTTTACCTAGTGATGAGTGTGCTAGTATGGATGGTAAAAACAAAGCGCAACATACCTATACCTTTCCTACCTGAGGTGGTAAATATGGAGTTCATAGTATCTTTCTAATCGCACAGAGAAAACATCTTCACAAATATGGTATCTACTTCAAGCACTTCAACTTCATCTCAAATTACCTCTGATCAATTTGCTATATCTATTTCTTCTACTCTTTCACTTCCCAAAACATGCACTAAACATGTGGCCTCCAAGATTGAAAATCTTGTACAATATTTGTATGTCCCAGATTCAGCCCAAATTAGTGAATCTTCTATGCCCTTAATCAGTCCATACCAACTCTATCGATGTGGAAACACTTTTACTCGTAGTATCAGAACTCTGATTTCTACGAAAAGGCCTACTCCAAAAGAGTATGTCCAATCTTCGCGTCTTGATCAATGTGCTCTTCAAGCCACACAAGCAGAACAATATGTTACGCTTGAAATTCCCACTGATTTAATAGCACAATGGCAAAGAGAAGGACACACCCACCTTCATCTTGGTGGTGTACGCCTAATCTTAACTCTCCATGGCCGAAAATGTCTTCCTGTTACAGCCAGACTAGCCTTGCTTGATACAAGATTCAAAGAGTACCAACATGCTATAATTGGTACAGTGTTGACCACTCTTCATGCTAGCAGTGCTCTCCTAATCTTCTATCCAAATTTCAATTTATCTTTACAAGACCCAAACTTACCCACTGCTTTCAAGGTACAAATCCAACTTCAAGGAGCTGAATAAGCCGTTACAGCAAAAATGGCCACTCTTCATCATCAACTAGTGTATAAGTTATAGAATCATGAACTAGATCTTCCAAGCCCCCAAACTTCTTCAGATGCTCTTATGATTCTTGCAGATATAGAGACTATTCCCACAATAGTCCAAATCCCTAGGCAGATCCCAAAGCAGAAGCTTCTCAAATTAATGCCAATGGAATGGCTTTCAAATTATGAGAAATTCCATCAAAATTCCCAATGAATCCACACTTCTGAAGTTTTCTTTGAAAAAAGAGATGACGGTACAGTAAAAATGACTTTTTAGCCACCATCCGAGCCAACTGCTCCAAGAACCTCTTTTTCATACTCATCCATGATTACCACAATATCTACTGCTCAAGAAAACATTCCCATTCGTAGATTTTCCTCAAAAGACTATCCCATCTATCCTGATAAATTAGATGGACATTTCTTATGGGATGTTCCTGGTTCTCATATGTGTAATCCTGATTGTCTATGTCTTGAAGAAGAATTAGACGATGATGATGCAATCTATTACCAAAGACGTCGATAACGACATAAAAAGAAGTATGTTCTCTTGTCTCCATGCAAGACTCAACCTCCTTTTCCTCCACATGACCCAAAAGCCAAAACTAAAACCTCATTTTCTTCGTATAACTCCACACCCCAAAGACATAAGCCAATACAAACCTGTCATCAGCAAGCAGGTTTCATTTCTACTCCTCAACCACTTTCTTGGATGATGTTCTCATCCGCATCAGCATCATATCAAGAACAATTCCCCTCCTTAGAGAAAAGGACAAATCCTCAAACAAAAGTCACTACAAGACCTTTTCTTCCATCACCAGTAACCCCTAATGGTCAGACTGAAGAACCTAGACCTTTTGAGGCAATCCTCAACTGGCAGTCTAAGAATGCTAGAGCTCAAAATAGTGTGTTGCAAAGACTTGATGCTAAAGTTGATTCAGTAGCATCTTAGGTTCGTAGTACTGATGGCAAGGCTGATTCAATTGTTGCTCAACTTGAAACAATGTATCTTGACATGAAAGCTCGTGTCTCTCAACTGGACTTAGATCTTAATCAAATGATAAGAAATAAATATTGGGGTCCTGAGTTTGACCACAAAGAAGTTGAGATTCAAAAGCTTAAAGTTGAGTTAGAATGAGTAGATGTAGAGAAACAACCCTCTTTGTTTTCTCTATCCCCCTCTTTACCATTACAACCACTATCTTTTGGCTCATACCAATCATTCTACTCTCCAACAATGTATGCTCATCCGGTGGATTATAAAAAATTCTTTTGAATGACGCATACTCTATTCCAAAACATACCTACTCAATCTCCACCAAAACCATCAAGATCTTCCACTTTCTCCCAACCTAAAACAACAACAAGTATACCAACGCCACGTACTTAGTATTCTCTGGTATCAAAGCCATACCTTTCCTACTTGAGGTGGTAAATATGGAGCTTATAGTATCTTTCTATCCATGGTTTTTCCTCCGAAGGGTATCCAGTATATCTAGATAAAATCAATGGTTTCATGTAGGATGTTCCTGAAGCCCATATGTGCAATTTGGATTGTCCTTGCTTGGATGATACAAATATTGACGAGGAATTGGAAGTTATGCAGAGAAAGAAAAAGAAAAAGAAAAAAATCTTCTTATCCACCATCATCTTGTAAATCTTTTTCTCCACAACCTCCACAAGATCCCAAACCTCCTGTCCATCCAATAAAATCATGCCTTATGTTTTCAAGCCACTCTTATGAGGAATCTTTTCCTCCGCTTGAAAAACAGACAGACACACAAACCCGAGTTACATCCAAACCTTTTGTTCAATCTCCAGTTACAGCCTCTGGGCAACCTAAGGAGACAAAACAGTATGAAGCTGTTTTAAACTGGCAAACCAAAAACGCCAGTGCTCAGAATTAAACTCTTCATTAACTCGGTAAGATAATTGATCGTGTTAAAATTGATCGTGTTGCCAGTCAAGTCTCTCCGACTGAGACTAAAGTTGATTCAATCAGCAGTCGTCTTGATTAGATGTATATACATCTCCACGATCGGATCTCCGAACTCGACATCGATCTTTGACGAATGATCAACAACCACATTTGGGGTCCAGAGTTCAATAAAAAAGAAGCTGAGATAAGAAAAATCAAAGCAGAATTGTCAAGAATTGATGCTGAAAAGACTCGACCTTCTCTTTTTACTCAACCATAGCCAACACCGGTATCTCCTCCGTTCTTTGAAACCTATACACCTTTGTACACACCATCCAGCACTCAACAACCTGTTTATAATCAGTTCTTTGGGTTCTCGTACCTTCAACCGACTCCTCAACCATCTTCACATAGAAAATCAAAATCCAAAGTCAAAATTTCAGAACCAAAGCCAAAGGTCCCTTCATCTTCCTCTACCTCCACCATACCTCCAGAAGATTTGCCACAGGACATTCTAGAGCCTCTTAAGAAAGACAAAGACCTGATGGATCAGTATCATTATCATGTTGTCCAGAACTAATCTTCTGACTCCTCTGAGCCAAAAACAGTCGATGAGTCAAACCCATCGAAATCCAACCCATCTTCTTCAAACTCATCTGTAAACACAGACGAAACCTCAACTGACTCTGAGTCCGAATATGCTGACATTACAGGCATATTAATGGCCACTAAAACTGCAGATCTAAGTGCTTCTACTTCAACACCTATTGTTGAAAATCATCCTTCTGATCAAGCATCTCAAACAGACCCTATGCCACAACCAGTTCATGAACACTCAATAAAACCATCTTCAGCATCACACCTGGGTATGTCTCCTTCAGACCTCCTGCTTGCCAAGCAAGAATGCTCTCAGTTGCTCCAACAATGTCTTATTGAGTTTACTAATTCAGATTGGGCTTGTCAAGCCTTTTATGTTGAAAATGGATCTGAATTAGTTCGTGGAAAAAAGAGATTAGTTATTGATTACCAGCCACTTAATTCTTTTCTTAAAGATGATAAGTTTCCCCTTCCAAAAATCTAGACCCTATTTGTCCATCTTCAAGGGGCTCGTATCTTCTCTAAGTTCAATTTGAAAGTTGGTTTTTGGCAACTTGGTATTTCACCAGTTGACCGTCACAAAACTGCCTTCTGCATCCCTGATGCCCATTATCAATGGACTGTTATGCGTTTTGGCCTTAAAGTCGCTCCCTCATTTCAAAAAGCCATGACAAAAATCTTTAGTCCTACTCTTCATCATGCATTGGTCTACATTGATGATAATTTGTTGTTTTCCTTTGACCATGAGAGCCACTAGAAGCTCTTTTTGGATTTCTTTCACATTGTACAGGCACATGGCATCATGCTTTCTGAAAAGAAAAGCAACATAGGAAAGGAATCAATTGACTTTCTTGGCATGGTGATTAAAGACGGCCAATATCAGCCTGGTCCACACATTGCAGTTGAATTATTAAAGTTTCCGGACACACATCTCAACAGAAAGCAGATCCAACAATTCCTCGGGATAGTTAATTATGTCCGTGATTTTATCCCAAAAGTTACAATTCACACAAGCCAGCTGTCACGCATGCTCAAAAAACAGTGCCCTCCATAGGGCCCTGCTTAGACAGAAGCTGTCAAGCAATTAAAGGTGATCGTACAATCCCCTCCTCCACTCAGGATTCCCACAAATGGACACCGTATCCTCCAGACTGATGACAGTGATGATTATTGGAGTGCCATTCTTCTCGAAGAAATCAATGGCGTGCATCATTTTCTGTGCACATGCAAGTGAACAGTTCAAAGACTTTGAAAAGAACTACCATGTAATCTACAAAGAAATCTTGGCAGTCAAGTATGGAATTAAAAAATTCGAATTTCATCTAATCAGCCACACATTTCTTATCAACATGGATAATTCTTCTTTTCCTCGAATCTTTGACTTCAAAAACAAGTTGCTCCCTAACATAAAAGGCAAGTTTGCTAAGTATGACTTCACTGTTCAATACATAAAAGGCATCCAAAACCTCATTCCAGACTTCGTTACACGTCCAGCTATAAATAAACCCTCACTCATTTCCTCAATCCAAACCATTCCAGTCATAGCTATGAATTGCCAACTTCCTTTCAAAGCTCTCACCTAGAGAAATTTTGCAAAGAAATTCCTTTACAGGTTCTTCTTTAATGTTGAAACCAAAAAACCCGATCGTTTTCCTAATCTTTGCATGGAACACCTGTTTCTCACAGGCCTCACTCTCTCCTCTATGTCTATCTATGAAGTTGAACTTCACCTCCCAACTCACCTTACCACTCTTGAGTTCTCACCAGACCTCCCTATGGACTCTCCTTGAATGGTATTCCCCACTCACTTGGTGGCGTAAAAAAAACCAGCACTAGATTACTTTTTATGGATTAGAAAAAATGCCAGAACAAAAAGTTAACATGTGGACTACAGTCTTCAATGTCCACATGCTTTACTTCCAGCACTCAAAAATGCGAGACTACTGGACACAAGACATGGCATACGAATGGAGAACTTATCCTCATCCATATACCCTCATTCATGACACATCTGTCACTTCTGTTCTCAAAGCGTACTTATGGAACTAAACAATGTTTCTTCCCCGGCCATAGACATTCACCACACCTCTATTGGACCATCAAACACCCTTGAAATTATTCCCAAAACACAAGGCTGTACTCTAAGTTCAACTTCAAGCCCTCAGGGTATCCTTGTCATAGAACAACGTCCTGACTACACCAATGTCTTATTCCAAGATGCTCAGGATCCATGGGAAGACTTTCAGTCCCTTTTCCATACTGAAAATCCCCATTATACTGTCACCACTTCATACTCTCCTGCTGCATCTACATCTCAGCACATGACTGAAGCTGATGAAGAAAAATACCAGCAAGCTGAGGTATACCTCGACCAACGACAAACCCGTTAGTACAAAAGACAATATGAAAAAGACATAAGAGACGTGTCCCCATCTCGTTATCCATCCACTCCATGATAATGACTTACAACTATCCATGTGACTCCCGTTTGTCTTTTGTTAAAGTCCTTGTCGGTGTGCTTTACTTTGGTAAATGTCTTTATTGGTGTGCTTTTCTTTAGACTCATTCGAGAGGTCCTGTTCTCGATGATTTTCTATAAATAGCACCTTCAACTTCAGTTGAGGGGATCATCAAGAAATAAAAAATCCAATTCTATACATTATGTTTCCCTAAACCTCTCTCTCTCTTCTAGGAATCAAAGCAATTATTTAGATTAATAATGATACGCTCACCTCCAAATTTTCTAAACTGAGTATGCTCTGCACTTGCCTTAAGCCTAAGGATCCTGTGCATCAGAAAGGTCCTGTATTTATCCTCCAAAACCAATTTAATAGCACAATGGCAAAGAGAAGGATACACCCACCTTCATCTTGGTGGTGTACGCCTAATCTTAACTCTCCATGGCTGAAAAGGTCTTCTTGTTACAGTTAGACTAGCCTTGCTTGATACAAGATTCAAAGAGTACCAATATGCTGTAATTGGTACTGTTTTGATCACTCTTCATGCTGGCAGTGCTCTTCTCACCTTCTACTCAAATTTCAATCTGTGTTTACAAGAGCCAAACCTACCCACTGCTTTCAAGGTACAAATCCAGTTTCAAGGAGTTGAACAAGCCGTTATGGAAAAAATGGCCACTCTTCATCATCAGCTAGTGTATAGGTTACAAAATCATGCACTAGATCTTCCAAGCCCCCAAACTTCTTCAGGCGCTCTTATGATTCTTGCAGATATAGAGACTATTCCCACAATAGTCCATATCCCTAGGTAGATCCCAAAGCGGGAGCTTCTCAAATTAATGCTAATGGAATGGCTTTCAAATTATGAGAAATTCCATCAAAATTCCCAGCCAATCCACACTTCTGAAGCTTTCTTTGAAAAAAGAGATGATGATACAGTAAAAATGACCTTCCAACCACCATCTGAGCCAGCTGCTCTAAGAACCTCTTTTTCAAACACATCAATGATTACCTCAATATCTACTGCTTAAGAAAACATTCACATTCATATTTTTTCCTCAAAAGGCTATCCCATCTCCTGGTTCTCATATGTGTAATCCTGATTGTCCATGTCTTGAAGAAGAATCAGACGATGATGATGCCAGCTATTACCAAGGACGTCGATCATGATGTAAAAAGAAGTTTGTTCTCTTGTTTCCATGCAAGACTCAACCTCCTTTTCCTCCAATGACCCAGAAGCCAAAACTAAAACCTCATTTCCTTCGTATAACTCCACACCCCAGAAACAAAAGCCAATACAAACCTGTCGTTAGCAAGCAGGTTTCATTTATGCTCCTCAACCATTTTCTTGCATGATGTTCTTATCTACATCAGCATCATATCAAGAACAATTCCCCACCTTAGAAAAAAGGATAAATCCTCAAACAAAAGTCACTAGAGCTCAAAATAGTGTGTTGCAAAGACTTGATGCTAAAGTTGATTCAGTAGCATCTCAGGTCCATAGTACTGATGGCAAGGTTGATTCAATTGTTGCTCAACTTGAAAAAATGTATCTTGACATGAAAGCCCGTGTCTCTTAACTAGACTTAGATCTTCATCAGATGATAAGAAACAAATATTGGGGGTCTTGAGTTTGACCACAAAGAAGCTGAATTCAAAAGCTTAAAGCTGAGTTATAACGAATATGATGAGAACCATCAAGGAAATACCATTAAAACTTCAAGTGATCCTTTGCACATTCATGGAGGCCCAATTACAAGAGCAAGAGCCAAAAAGATGCAAGCTGCTTTAAATGGATTAATTGAGAAAATATGGATTGAAAATGCAATTCAAGATACAAGACATCATGAATTGGGTTTGAAGAGAACACAAGACATTGTGGGCATTATTCAAGTTATTGGGCAGCCAAATACATAATTTGTATCAAATGCAGAAAGGTAAAATTTAGAATAAAAAATGTATTGATTGAGCCAGAAGTAATGTGTAAGCTATATACCATTGGAAAGATATATAAGTTAGCTTTCCCATAAATTTTACAAAGCTAGATTTGGAGTTCTCTAGAAGGATTTATGACCAATTCATTATAGCTTGTTCAGATTTGGGATTTTCAACGACTCATTTGTCTTTCAACTTCATTTGTTTGTTTTATTTCAAGTTTGTCAATGTATAAGGTAAGTCTACCATCAATGATGGTGGGCTAACATTAAGTTTTTCAATGATAACATTAATTCTAGTAGGCTAGCATTAGGTCTGTCAAAGATAGCATTAATTATGATGGCTTGGTGAAGACTTTTGAAACATCCTTTGACAAACCTACTTGGAGGGTTGTTCCAATGTTTCCATTTGTATTTTTAGGATCTTAGGTTTTTTTTATCCTATTTAAATTCAACAACCTTGCTATGTAATAATATTGGAGATGAATGTTATTTGAATTTGAAATATTATTCTTTCTTTGGTTCTTTTGAGAAATAGTGAACTTATCAAGAATTTACATTCTTGTGGCGTTCTAAATTTAGACTTATCACTCACCTTCTCATCTATTTCTTGAGTGTGGCGTCAATATCATTTTCTATACCTTTGGTTCATGTTTTCTTAAGCATTGGGTCAAGGTTTTGTTTGTCATAAATCTGTTTAGAACTTTCTTGGGAAGTTGAAACTACAAATTAAGTGTGGGTTTCAAAGTTTCATTGTGGGATTTGCATCATTTGGTATAAGAGCTAGTTTCTAATTAGGTTTGAATGTCTTATTTATTTTGATTATAAAAAAAATGTACAAAAAAAAGATTACAAAAGGATTCAAGTATTTCTACTTTCATCAAATTGAATTTTGGTTATTCATTTTCCTTGGCATAGTTTACACACATATCAATTGTGCTGCCTTGCTTGCTTGCTTTCCTTTCTTCAATTTCATTTTCATTCTTTGTGTCCTCTTAGTTTCTTTTCTTTGTTAGTGTGCTGGATTGTCATATTTGGTGTGCCACTTGGGTTTTTTTTTCTTGATTTTATTTGTTTAGTTAAATAAAGAACTGAAAGAGAGAGTTAAGTGTGGTAAAAGTCAAAAGTTTGTGAGATCATTAGAGGGTAAAAGCCAATTTGTGTGTTAAACACGAGAGTTAAGTGACATCAAATTGAGTGAAACACGTGAGGAAGTGTTGTGAGGTCTTTTTGCTAACATTCTTTTTAGATCACAAATATGTCAAAAGATCAAGAAGCTATAGACCAATCAATCATGCTCAAAGCCATGCAACAACAATTTGAGCACATGAATCTGATGTTTGGAGAGATCCGTGACAAATTGGAGAGGCAAGACACTGCCATAGCCAATCTACAAAGGGGGCAACAACCAATAGTTCCTAATGTAAGAGGTAATCAAGGGCGTGCTGTCATGGGAGAAGAAGATGGCGATGACATAGATGATTTTGATGACCAGGCCACTGTTGACATGCGCGGAAGAGATAATAGAAGGGCAAGGTAAAAATGATCCGGAAGCTTATTTGGAGTGGGAAAAAAAGGTGGAGCTAGCATTTGATTGCCACAACAACTACAAGGAGAAAAAGGTAAAACTAGCTGCTGTTGAATTTACTGATTATGCTATTATTTGGTGGGATCAACTTGTTTTGAGTAGGAGACGAAATCGTGAAAGGCCTATAAACACTTGGGAGGAGATGAAGACCATCATGAGGAGGAGATTTGTTCCTAGTCATTATTATAGGGAGCTGTACCAAAGGCTTCAAAGTCTTACACAAGGTTCTAGAAGTGTAGAAGATTACCACAAGGAGATGGAAATAACATGATTCGAGCCAACATTGAAGAAGAACGAGAGGCCACTATGGCAAGATTTTTACATGGTTTAAATCAAGATATTGCCAATCAAGTGGAATGACAACTAAAAAAGAAAGGTTCCACTAGAACCAATTTGGGTTCATCTTCCTCGTGGAAGTCAAAATGGAGCAAAGATGAAAAGGTTGTTTCAAAGCCTAAGATTGAGCCAATCAAGGATCAAAAAGAGGGAGGCAACCAAATCAAAGGTAAATTTGATTCCCAACACTCTAGAAATAGAGATATTAAGTGTTTTAAATGTTTGGGGATATGTCATATTGCATCTCACTACCCAAATAAGAGAGTAATGATCTTGAGGGATGATGGTGATGTTGAAACCGAGAGTGAATCAGATGATGATCCTATGCCACCTTTGGAGGATGCTAATGATAGTGTAGAATATCCTGTTGATGGTTGCTAGGCATGCTCTCAACATGCAAGTAAAAGAGGATGCGGAGGTACAACGTGATAACGTCTTTCATACTAGATGCTGTTGTGCAAATTTTATTGCACTCACAAGTGCACGAATCTATTGTAGTATAGATCAATGGTGACGAGTGTCGATCCCACGAGGAGGTGGATTTTAATTGTGTATAGAATTAATTTTCTGAATGGGTGGTTGGATTTATGGTAAAGATGATTTGGAATATCTTAATATTTGAATTGAACTGGCAGAATAAAATTAAAGTGAAAATCTATTGAAATGACGTACTTGGGTATCTGGATTCGTATCAACATGCACCATGGGCTAAATATTCCTTATTAATGTCAATTAAATCATGAGGGGGGAATCCATACCTCATGAACCACACTCTAATCAATATGGTGCTAAGGGTTTATCGTGCCAAATAATAATAACCTTGTACTAGGGAGCCGGTGAAACCAAGGCGGTATCTAGACAATATTATTATTATTTGTCGACGATAAGTCAAAACATCCACAAAAACTATAGGGGAAGAGAAAATAAATTTACCAAATAAAGCCCATGACACATGTTGAGACTTCACCTTCAACCCAAGCTTGAAAGAAAATTAGCTACTCATAATTGAACTAGGGGCAAAATAGAAATTTATTAAAATATGTGGAAAATACAAGATGGAGAAGGAATTACAGAAAATTGAGTCCAAAAATGGATTCAGAGCTATCAAATTAGGGGGGAGACCCCTTTTTTATAGATACATTGAGTAAATCATGGCCATCAGATTAAAAACAGTTTGGACGCTCAGGATTGCGCCACGTCATCAGTCAACAGTACGCGGTTTGACCACGCGGTTTGAACAGTGACACGGTTTGACCCGAGTTCAACAGTAACGCGGTTTGGTTGAAAATAATCTTGTGTATATGCATGTACCGTACGCATAATTTTTTGTCCACTAACATGCTGCCACGTCACCAATCAACAGTGCATAAGAATTTTAGTCCAATAGGATCGTCACACCTCATCAGTCAATGCCACATCACCAGTCAATGCCACGTCATCGATCAGTCTATGTGAACAGTGTCGTGAACAGTAACATACATGTGAACAATGTCATTTTTCCTTTTATGCTCTTCTTAAGGTTTTCGACCGTCCTAAGTTCAAAAGTGATGTCCGTTTTGCCGTTTGATCTCTCGTTCATTGTGAAATGACTATAATTATAATACAACACACATAATTAAATGACAAGAAGCTTAAATACACAAAAGTAAGGGTGTTAGTAAAACTTGAAGTGTAAAATGACGATTTTCTCCTTTATAAATATACATTTTCTAACACTCAACACAACCCCCAACCAGCTTATTGCTAGTCCCTAGCAAATAAAGCGAAAACAAAATTCAAATAAAAAAAATTTTAACAATCATGTTTATTCAATCAGACTAATGAGAGTAATCAAATAAAAGTATAAGCATTATCTCCAGTCTAAAGAAACATCACACCCACATCAACCATCCACATGAATCAGCCTAGTAGACTTTGTCATAGCTACTTTTAAGAATGACATGTCAAATCCCTAAATCTCACTGGAAGCAGTGACATTCTCACAAAGAACTTAAACCCAATAAAAATAGTCACTCCAATGAATGGTAATTGAGAGAAAATAATAAAGAAGTGATATCACATGCTCTCACCAAGATGAAAGAAATATGCCCTCAGCATAGAAATAATACGATCTCAAGTCAAAAAAAAATGTTAGTCAACCCAATTTATTTATTTATTTATTTTATGGACTACTACATCTTTTTATCCCATATAACTAGTTTCTACTTCAGACTATAGTTCCCTAAAATCAAGAAAGACTTTTATTAGGACGTAACATAGGCTAGGGACATGGCTAACAAAGGAGGGGAAATAAGGAAAATAAAATGTATGTTTAAGAAAAATGCAGAGATTTTTATTTTTTTTTTGAAGTTGCAAGGTGGATTTCACCTATTGTTGTTATTTTTTTAAACAACAATTTTTATTTTTATTTTTGCTTTTGTTTGGCACGACGTCACTGAAAAAAATAATTATTTACATTTTTCTCAAACATAAATAGGTGATGGAACTTATAAGACATCGGGTAATACTCCAAATCGGAATGGGTCAAAATGATAAGTTGACAAAGAAAATATTTTTTTATTAAGGCTCAAAAGGGTTAACTATGGATATTTCACAAAAGGGATGGCTAAAAAGGCTCAAACGAATCAAAGATGGCCTTTCCATTATTTTTTAGTGCTCTAAAGAATCTTCCATATTTACTAGTTAGATGAGCCTCCAGATGTAACAACACACATTTTTTTTCTCTTTTTTTTTAATTTTACAAATTTTTTTTAAGGGTTAACTCAAAAGAAATCTAGAGATCATGTATAAAATAATAAACTGCTAAGCTGTATAAAGAATGGACAAAAGGGTTACTCTCCAAGAAAAATGATATGCTCAAAAACTCACTTGGTACTTATTATGACATGTTCATTCCTTCAAGTAACTCATATTTGTCTCTGACATCAATATGTAAAGTAGCAAACATAGCGTAACATCAATTAAGACTAAAGATATAAGTCAAAACATCCACAAAAACTATAGGGGAAGAGAAAATAAATTTACCAAATAAAGCCCATGACACATGTTGAGACTTCACCTTCAACCCAAGCTTGAAAGAAAATTAGCTACTCATAATTGAACTAGGGGCAAAATAGAAATTTATTAAAATATGTGGAAAATACAAGATGGAGAAGGAATTACAGAAAATTGAGTCCAAAAATGGATTCAGAGCTATCAAATTAGGGGGGAGACCCCTTTTTTATAGATACATTGAGTAAATCATGGCCATCAGATTAAAAACAGTTTGGACGCTCAGGATTGCGCCACGTCATCAGTCAACAGTACGCGGTTTGACCACGCGGTTTGAACAGTGACACGGTTTGACCCGAGTTCAACAGTAACGCGGTTTGGTTGAAAATAATCTTGTGTATATGCATGTACCGTACGCATAATTTTTTGTCCACTAACATGCTGCCACGTCACCAATCAACAGTGCATAAGAATTTTAGTCCAATAGGATCGTCACACCTCATCAGTCAATGCCACATCACCAGTCAATGCCACGTCATCGATCAGTCTATGTGAACAGTGTCGTGAACAGTAACATACATGTGAACAATGTCATTTTTCCTTTTATGCTCTTCTTAAGGTTTTCGACCGTCCTAAGTTCAAAAGTGATGTCCGTTTTGCCGTTTGATCTCTCGTTCATTGTGAAATGACTATAATTATAATACAACACACATAATTAAATGACAAGAAGCTTAAATACACAAAAGTAAGGGTGTTAGTAAAACTTGAAGTGTAAAATGACGATTTTCTCCTTTATAAATATACATTTTCTAACACTCAACACAACCCCCAACCAGCTTATTGCTAGTCCCTAGCAAATAAAGCGAAAACAAAATTCAAATAAAAAAAATTTTAACAATCATGTTTATTCAATCAGACTAATGAGAGTAATCAAATAAAAGTATAAGCATTATCTCCAGTCTAAAGAAACATCACACCCACATCAACCATCCACATGAATCAGCCTAGTAGACTTTGTCATAGCTACTTTTAAGAATGACATGTCAAATCCCTAAATCTCACTGGAAGCAGTGACATTCTCACAAAGAACTTAAACCCAATAAAAATAGTCATTCCAATGAATGGTAATTGAGAGAAAATAATAAAGAAGTGATATCACATGCTCTCACCAAGATGAAAGAAATATGCTCTCAGCTTAGAAATAATACGATCTCAAGTCAAAAAAAAATGTTAGTCAACCCAATTTATTTATTTATTTATTTTATGGACTACTACATCTTTTTATCCCATATAACTAGTTTCTACTTCAGACTATAGTTCCCTAAAATCAAGAAAGACTTTTATTAGGACGTAACATAGGCTAGGGACATGGCTAACAAAGGAGGGGAAATAAGGAAAATAAAATGTATGTTTAAGAAAAATGCAGAGATTTTTATTTTTTTTTTGAAGTTGCAAGGTGGATTTCACCTATTGTTGTTATTTTTTTAAACAACAATTTTTATTTTTATTTTTGCTTTTGTTTGGCACGACGTCACTGAAAAAAATAATTATTTACATTTTTCTCAAACATAAATAGGTGATGGAACTTATAAGACATCGGGTAATACTCCAAATCGGAATGGGTCAAAATGATAAGTTGACAAAGAAAATATTTTTTTATTAAGGCTCAAAAGGGTTAACTATGGATATTTCACAAAAGGGATGGCTAAAAAGGCTCAAACGAATCAAAGATGGCCTTTCCATTATTTTTTAGTGCTCTAAAGAATCTTCCATATTTACTAGTTAGATGAGCCTCCAGATGTAACAACACACATTTTTTTTCTCTTTTTTTTTAATTTTACAAATTTTTTTTAAGGGTTAACTCAAAAGAAATCTAGAGATCATGTATAAAATAATAAACTGCTAAGCTGTATAAAGAGTGGGCAAAAGGCTTATTCTCCAAGAAAAATAATATGCTCAAAAACTCACTTGGTACTTATTATGACATGTTCATTCCTTCAAGTAACTCATATTTGTCTCTGACATCAATATGTAAAGTAGCAAACATAGCGTAACATCAATTAAGACTAAAGATAATACAAATACTAAAATTTGAAATTAATCATGTCATCCAATATTAAAACAAATCACACAATTTTTTTTAACAACATTCTACCCCCCAACCTATTCTAAATATGAAAGGAAAATATGTATGTAGAAATGTGAAAATGATGCAGAAAAACTAATTAGAAAAGTTACACTTAATATGATAGAAAAAAATATATTTTTTTAAACTAAGAAGATGCGTTTCTAGAGGTACTACACTCCATATTCAGCCATCTCCGTCGCTTGTGTATATTTATAAAGGAGAAAGAAGAAAGAAGAAGAAAAATGATTGTAAAAAAAATAATAAAGAAAAAGAAAATATCTGAAATTTTTTTTATTTTTTTTAAGAAGAAGATGCGTTTCCAGAGTAACTACACTACATATTTAGCTATCTTCAACACAAAAAAGTTAGCAAGAGTTAGTTTCTACAACAAAAAATTAGTAAAAACTTAACCAAGATTCCATAATTGTCGACTATTCCCTCCCCTCAACCAGAACGAAACATTATCCTTAATGTTTTAAAGGAAAAAAGTAGAGTTTAGAAGACATGACCTGGGTGGTGCAACACATAAGAAAATATTTACAGGCAGAGAGTTAAATCTAATTTGTACTTCTTACTGCGGTTACTATTACTGTCATTATTTGGATGCTCCAACACAAAGGTCCAGGGGTCTGGCTCTGGTTTATAAGCTTATAACAGATAAAGTAGCTCATTAGCAGTGTGAGCACAAATAAAAAGCTTTTTTGCTGTGGAAGGAATGAAATAGTTTTTTATTGCATGGTTAAGAAATGCAATAAAACCATCATAAAAATTATTGACATTTAACAAATCTATGGGTTTCTGGTGAATGTGCAGATGGGCCAAGATGCTAGTGTGATAAGTGCCTCTAGTGTTGCAAGATCTCCTAGTACCTGAGACGACTAACTGCTCTACAGTCGGTGGGTCAAACAAACTGCCCAAAGGTTTTAGGGCTCTTGGGATGATGCCTAACACTTGGCTTCCTCTGACAAAAGCAGCTTCTGAGACCAATTTTTATAACCCTCGGTTACCTCCTCCATACACCAAGTGTAGTTTTCTCTCTGCTACGCTTCAACCAAGATCTATGGCTGCCTCATCGAACTCTTTATGTTTGCCAAAGTTAAATCCAAAAAGCACACAAATGTTCTTGAATTGTCTATTGGGAGTAGCTGCCATTGGGATACTTTTCAAAAACAATCTGTGAGTGCTTAATAAAAAGTCATATTTAAGAATCTTAGTGACAGTGGGTCACAACTGTGTATGAGGTGGCATGTCAGTGTCAAACAACGCGTAAAATACATGGCTCGTGAGTTAAAAAGGAAACAGTAAAAAGAAAAAAACAATGATAAAATAAAATTATTAAAGACAATAATGGAAAAGATAAAACAACAGTGAAATAAAATAACAGTGAAGTAAAAGATATTTACAGGTAGTTGCGACTGTGGCTCACATCTTCCTCTAGTTTTACGTCCAGAAACGGCTTGAACGCCCTCTATGGGTCGAGGATAGGCTTCCCATCCAGTTTTCTTATAAATTGGCAAACATGGTTGTTTATAGTCAGATTGCCGAGAATATATCGTGCATGCTCTTTCTGGAATAATGGCCATAACTAGAGAATCGCTGCTTGTACATATCCACTGGGATGCGTTTCAAGAGACAAAAGCATATCATCCAATGACTCCTTATTCAAGCCATCCCTAATGAATTGAATCTTATATTCCCTGTTATCAGACATCATTCCTAAAGAACATGGATTTTTATTGCATTTCATTCTGGCACATTTATGACAAGCAATAGAAATTCTTCGAGCTCTTCGTTTTCTTGCATAATTTCCTTTACCACAACTAGGCATATATGCAATAAATTTTGGAGGTAACTCACCTGCCAATCGTACTTCAGCCTCGATTAACCAACGGATGTCAGCAGGTATGCTATTCCTCATGAGCAATCGCTTGTGTTCGGACCAAGCTTTATAGATTGTAAGGAGGGCATTTTGAGGAAGTGAAGGGAATCGATTGTGAAGCTTTGCTAGAATCTCGTTTCTGTCCATACCTTCACCTCAGAATATCAATTATTATAGAAAACTGAAGTAACCGACTTGATTGTCATAGAGTACCGTTATCCGCCACTTCACCGGGGTAACAAACTAAAGCACACAAATAGAAAAATAAATTAAAACACATAAAGAAAATTAAAATCGTCCTCTTATTGAATTTACTTCAAGCTCCAACTAGATGTTGTAGACACTTCTCTCAATATCTCTGAGTTAGCTTTCTAAATCCTCAACATAGGATACTAACTCTGGTGGTTGCAAAGCTCAACTACGATGTGTTTTACAAAATCGAATCTGCCTTTTGAGATGAGATTTTACACGTTGAAGTGGTTTAAGAATGTTCAGGAGGAACTATTTAGCTATGATACTCATGATTAACAATGATAAGAGAAAACTTAATGGTTAACAAACACACTTATGTAAAAATAATTTCAATTAGCAAAAGAATAATAAAAAGAATGAAAGAAAATCAAATCACCGAAAAGAAAGAAAAAGAAAAAAAACTCAATTCAAATATGATGGGTCACTCAAATTTATTTCGATGTCCTCTCCATGTGGTTGGTACTCTAGATATGGCCTTAATCTTTGACCATTAACTTTAAACGTGACACCGTTCTTTGGGTCCTTAATTTCAATTGCCCCATGTGGAAAAACAGTATGAACAATAAAGGGGCCATACCATCAAGAGCATAACTTACCTGGGAATAGGTGCAAGTGAGAATTGAATAAAAGTACTTTTTGACCTGGAGTGAAATATTTTATCATAATTTGCTTGTCATGAAAGACTTTCATCCACTGTTTGTAAATCTTGGCATTTTCATATGCATCATTTTGAATTTGTTCAAGTTCTGCCAGTTGTGATCTACTTTCTGAGCTATCTTGCTGCATGTCAAAGTTGAATTTCTTGATGGCCCAATATGCACGATGCTCGAGTTCCACAGGTAGGTGGCAAGCTTTTCCATACACTATCCTATAGGGTGACATCCCAATCGGGGTCTTGAAAGCCATTCTATATGCCCATAATGCATCATCAAGTCTTAATGACCAATCTTTTATGTCTGGCCTCACCGTCTTTTCTAATATGTGCTTTATTTCTCGATTGGAGATCTCAACATGGCCACTAGTTTGCGGATGATATGGTGTCACCACTTTGTGAGTGATTAAATAGTTCGTAAAAAAAACCTTGAATGCTTTGTTACAAAAGTGGGCACCACCATAACTAATTATTGCTCGAGGGAATCTAAAGCGTGAAACAATGTTGTTTTTCAAAAATCCTATCACCACCTTGTGATCATTGGTTCTATATGGAATTGCTTCTACCTATTTTGATACGTAGTCAACAACAACCAATATGTATTAATGGGCAAAAGAAGGGGGGAAGGGTCCCATGAAGTCGATACCCCATATGTCAAAAATCTCAACCACTAAAATTGGATTTAGTGGCATCATGTTCCTTCATGTAATGCTCCCCATTCGTTGACACCTATCACATGAAGAACATAAAGTGTAAGCGTCTCAAAATATAGTTGGCCAATAGAAACCACATTGTAAAACTTTAGTAGCTATTTTCTGAGCCTAATATGGCCTCCACAAGCTTATTCATGGCAGAATGAAAGGATATTTTGAATTTCACTTTCTGGGACACATCATCTGACAATTTGATATGCACAATACTTGAACAAATAAGTGTCATCCCAAAAGAAATTCTTTATTTCCGCAAAAAATTTGGCTTTGTCTTGCTTGGTCTAATGCTTTGGAAGTTGACCTGTAACAAGATAATTCACGATGTCCGCATACCACAATAATACTTTCACACTCATCAATTGTTCATCTGGGAATGACTCATTCAATGTTAATGGCTCTGTAATTGTGTCAAAATAGAGACGAGAGAGATGGTCAGCCACAACATTCTCTGTGCCTTTCTTATCTTTAAATTCCAAGTCGAATTCCTACAATAGTAACACCTAACGAATTAGTCTACCTTTTGCATCTTTCTTTGTGAGAAGATATTTAAGAGCAGCATGATCTGTGAATACAATTATTTTACAACCAATGAGATAAGATCGAAATTTCTCTAATGCAAACACTACTGCTAGCATTTCTTTTTCAGTAGTTGAATAGTTCAACTGTGCATCATTCAATGTCATACTAGCATAGTAAATAACATGGGGAATTCGATCAACTCTTTGTCCTAACACTACTCCTACTGCATAATCATATGCATAACATATGAGCTCAAATGGTAAGCTCCAGTTTGGGGGCTGAATGATGGGTGATGATGTCAACAATTGCTTTAATTTTTCAAAAGCCACAAGACATGAATCATTAAAGATAAAAGGTACATCCTTAGCAAGCAAATTGCATAAAAGGTCTAGAAACTTTGCTAAAATCTTTAATGAAACGTCTATAGAAACCAGCATGCCTAAGGAAAGATCTTACTTCTCTGACTGTTTTGGGTGGAGGAAGATTAGAAATGAGATCCACCTTGGCTTTGTCAACCTCAATACCTTTGCTTGAAATGATGTGACTAGAACAATAGCTTGTTTTACCATAAAATGACACTTCTATCAACTCAAGACTAAGTTCTTCTTGGTACATCTCTGCAGAACTAGTGTTAGATGATCACCAAACGAGTCACCAAAGACAGAAAAGTCATCTATAAAGACTTTAAGGAATCGTTCAACCATATCAGAAAAAATGCTCAATATGCATCATTGAAATGTAGCAGGTGCATTACATAATCCAAATGACATCCTCCTATATGCAAAAGTGCCAAAAGGGCAAGTGAAAGTAGTTTTCTCTTGATCTTTTGGTGCTATGGGAATCTGATTATATCTTGAGTAGCAATTTAGAAAGTAATAAAATTCATGGCCTGCTAATCTATCAAGCATTTGATCGATAAATGGTAAAGGAAAATGGTCTTTACGTGTGACAGAATTCAACTTTCTATAATCAATGCATACACGCCATCCTGTAGTTACTCTAGTGGGTATCAATTCATTATCGGCATTGGTAACTACTGTGACTCCTGACTTTTTGGGGACAACTTGTACAGGACTGACCCATGAACTATCAGAAATTGGGTAAATGATACCTGCGTCTAATAGCTTAAGGACTTCTGTTCTAACAACTTCTTTCATGTTAGGATTTAACCGACGTTGCATTTCCCTAGTAGATTTAGCATTTTCATCAAGGTGAATGTAATGCATGCAGTCTACTGGGTTTATACCTTTTATGTCTGCTATTGTCCATCCTAATGCTCCTTTGTGCTCTTTTAAAACATCCAACAACTTACTTTTTTGTTCGTCGTTTAAGGATGATGAGATGATTACCGGTAGAGTGCTTTCTTCTCCCAAAAATGCATATTCCAATGTGTTGGGTAATGGTTTGAGCTCGAGTTTCGGTGGTGATTCTGATGATGGGATGAGTTTCTTCTCTGATGGTGCTAGTTGCTCAACTCTTGACTTCCATTTATTAGTGTCCATGGATGGTGCTGAGTCAAGTAGGGCGTTGACCTCATTAACTGATCTGTCAATATCAAAATCCAAACCAAAGAGAGTTAAACATGTTTGTAAAGGGTTACCACTTATTTGTACTCTTTTAAAACACCCAACAACTTACCTTTTTGTTCGTCGTTTAAGGATGATGAGCTGATTACCGGTAGAGTGCTTTCTTCTCCCAAAAATGCATATTCCAATGTGTTGGGTAATGGTTTGAGCTTGAGTTTCAGTGGTGATTCTAATGATGGGATGATTTTATTTTCTGATGGTGTTAGTTGTTCAACTCTTGACTTCCATTTATTAGTGTCCATGGATGGTGCTGAGTCAAGTAGGGCGTTGACCTCATCGACTGATCTGTCAATATCAAAATCCAAACCAAAGAGAGTTAAACATGTTTGTAAAGGGTTGCCACTTATTTGTGCTCTTTTAAAACATCTAACAACTTACCTTTTTGTTCGTCGTTTAAGGATGATGAGCTGATTACCGGTAGAGTGCTTTCTTCTCCCAAAAATGCATATTCCAATGTGTTGGGTAATGGTTTGAGCTTGAGTTTCGGTGGTGATTCTAATGATGGGATGAGTTTATTTTCTGATGGTGTTAGTTGTTCAACTCTTGACTTCTATTTATTAGTGTCTATGGATGGTGCTGAGTCAAGTAGGGCGTTGACCTCATTAACTGATCTGTCAATATCAAAATCCAAACCAAAGAGAGTTAAACATGTTTGTAAAGGGTTACCACTTATTTGTGTTCTTTTAAAACATCCAACAATTTACCTTTTTGTTCGTCGTTTAAGGATGATGAGATGATTACCGATAGAGTGCTTTCTTCTCCCAAAAACGCATATTCCAATGTGTTGGGTAATGGTTTGAGCTTGAGTTTCGGTGGTGATTCTAATGATGGGATGAGTTTATTTTCTGATGGTGTTAGTTGTTCAACTCTTGACTTCCATTTATTAGTGTCCATGGATGGTGCTGAGTCAAGTAGGGCGTTGACCTCATTAACTGATCTGTCAATATCAAAATCCAAACCAAAGAGAGTTAAACATGTTTGTATAGGGTTACCGCTTATTTGTGTTCTTTTAAAACATCCAACAATTTACCTTTTTGTTCGTCGTTTAAGGATGATGAGATGATTACCGATAGAGTGCTTTCTTCTCCCAAAAACGCAAATTCCAATGTGTTGGGTAATGGTTTGAGCTCGAGTTTCGGTGGTGATTCTAATGATGGGATGAGTTTATTTTCTGATGGTGTTAGTTGTTCAACTCTTGACTTCCATTTATTAGTGTCCATGGATGGTGCTGAGTCAAGTAGGGCGTTGACCTCATTGACTGATCTGTCAATATCAAAATCCAAACCAAAGTGAGTTAAACATGTTTGCAAAGGATCATCACTAAGGTTTGAAACAAAAGTGTCATCAATTAATGCTTCAATTAAATCCACATCAACAATTCCATCATCTGCATTGTGAGGCTGCTTGGCAATGTTGAAAATGTTCAGCTCCATAGTCATGTTGCCGAAGGACAACTGCATATTTCCAGTTCTGCATTGAATGTGAGCATCCGCAGTTGCCAAGAAAGGTCGGCCAAGAATAATGGGGATGTGCTTCCTTGAATCCTGTATTGGTTGAGTGTCAATTACAATGAAATCAACAGGAAAATAAAACTTGTCTACCTGGATAAGCACGTCCTCCACAATACCACGAGCTATTTTTGTGAACCAATCTGCAAACTGCAACACCACTGGAGTTGGGTGTAATTCTCCCAGTCCAAGTTTCACAAATACAGAGTAAGGCAACAAATTTACATTAGCTCTTAAATCCAACAAACCATTCTCAATTGTGTGGTTCCCTATCTACATGAGATAGTGGGGGAGCCTGGGTCTTTGCATTTTAGAGGAATTTTGTATTGGAGTATAGAACTAACATTTTCTGTTAAAAATGTCTTCTTTTGAACATGAATGTTTCTTTTTTTTTTACAAAGGTCTTTAAAAAACTTAGCATAAGATAGAACTTGCTGTATAGCATCAAGTAAAGGGATGTTAATACTTACCTATTTGAAGATTTCAGGAATCTCACCTGTAGATTTTCCCTTCTTTCCTTTAGCTAACCTCTGAGGAAATGGGGCTTTGGGAACATATTCTCATGGGTTGGTTTCTACTCTCTCCTCCAGTGATGAGTCCTCAACATTCACAGGAACAATTTTATTTTCTTTTGTCACCGATATTTCCACTTTGTTGTCGACTTCTTTTCCTTTTCACAAGGTCATGATTGCTTTGACCTCTCCATGCTGCTGTGGTGAACTGGTACTTGCTCATGTACTCCTTTAGGATTAGCCACTAGTTGACTTGGAAATTTACCTTTCTCAACAGTCATTACCAAGGTCTGAGCTGAAGAAGCAAGTTGTCCCACCATCTTCTTGAGGCTTGAAACTGATTGGGCTTGTGAGTTGAAGTCTGCTCTCATCTCATTTCGTAGTCCATCAATGGTGCGGTTCTGTTGCTCAATCGTAGAGTGAGTAACATTCTTGAAATTTTGGAATGCATCCTCCCATGGTCTGGGTTGAGAAAAGTTCTAGTTCTGGTTCTGATTGTATGGTCTAAATGGTGGCTGAGAGGCTTGAGGAATTTGAGGAATTGGTTGCATTGGTGGAGCTGGAGCTGCTGGTCCATTCTGTTAGAATCCTTGAGACCATGAAAAATTGGGGTGGTCTCTCCATCCAGGGTTATATGTGTTGGAGTATGGGTTGTAATTTGATGGTTTTCTCATTACACCTATGGCATTGGCTTGATCTGAGTATGATTCATGGTCATGTGGCTCTATTGATTTAGCAGTCGATAACGATGCTATTTGTCGAGAGAGACCTTCAACCATCTCCTTGACTTCTCTGATTTCTGAACTTGACTCGCCAATGTGAACCTCATATACTCCCTTAATTCTTTTAGTGTTCCTGAGCGACCGACTCCGTTGTTAGGAATTATCCGCTTGTCACTGGAAGAATTCCCAAATCTCTTATGCACTTTTTGATATTAGCTCTCCTCCACTTGTTGCCATTAGCATTCTTGCATATTCAGCAATAATCCCTCTAAAAAGTATTGGCATTGGTGCTATTTCTCGTACCAATGATGTGGACACTTCAAGAGTAGCCCATTGAATCGCTCTCATGTTTCAAAAAACTACTCATCCTCTCTCTGGGTAAACTCTGAAATTTCCCTGCGAATAGCATTGGTTGTATACACTGGAAAATATTTATTCAAAAATTTCATTACCATTTGTTCCCATGATGTAATGCTATTAGCAGGCAATGTATTAAGCCATGAACAAGCTCTATCCTTTAAAGAAAATAGGAATAGTCTAAGCTTAACATCATCATCTGAAAAATTCTCATATTTAAATATTTGACAAACAACATGAAAATCATTCAAATGATTATATGAGTCCTCATTTTTTAGGCCATAGAATGTTGGGAGACAATTTAGCACACTAGGTTTTAGTTCAAAACTCCTAGCAGCTACATTTGGGTATCTTATGCATGATGTGCTCAAATTAGCTAAGGGACTGAAGTAGTCCTTAAATGGTCTCTCTTGTTGTTGTTGCAAATCCATTTTATTTTTAACGTGTTTGTGTGTGCGCAGTATTTTTTCTAGTTCAAGGTCTATAGGTTCAAGATTAGGTAATAATGACCTACAACCATGCATGCAAAGAACATAAATAAATGGGAACAAAACAAATAAAAATAAAGAAGAAGGAGAAATTACGATACTAACCTTATCGCGCTATTACAACCTTACTAAAAAAATACACAAAAAAATACGTGAAATAAATTAACTAAAAAAAATTAGTAAGATAAACAAAAATTACAAAGAAAAAAAATAACTTGAAAATTAAATTACAGAATTTTAAAGAAGAGAAAAAGAAAAGAAATACTAACCTCAAAATGCAGATTCACTTTTTTTTTTATTTTTTTAATAAAAAATTACAAGAAATTATTCACAAAAATTAATTTTACGAATTAAAATAACTTACCTCCCTGGCAACGGTGCTAAAAACTTGTTGTGCAAATTTTATTGGACTCGCAAGTACACGAATCTATTGTAGTATAGATCAATGGTGACGAGTGTCGATCCCACGAGGAGGTGGATTTTAATTGTGTAGAATTAATTTTCTAAATGGGTGATTGAATTTATGGTAAAGATGATTTGGAATATCTTAATATTTGAATTGAAATGGCAGAATTAAATTAAAGTAAAAATCTATTGAAATGACGTACTTGGTATCTGGATCCGTATCAACATGCACCATGAGCTAAATATTCCTTATTAATGCCAATTAAATCATGAGAGGGGAATCCACACCTCATGAACCACACTCTAATCAATATGGTGATAAGGGCTTATCGTGCTAAATAATAATAACCTTGTACTAGGGAGCCGGTGAAACCAAGGCGGTATCTAGACAAGAATATTATTATTTGTCGACGAGAAGTCAAAACATCTACAAAAACTAGAGGGGAAGAGAAAATAAATTTACCAAATAAAGCTCGTGACACATGTTGAGACTTCACCTTCAACCCAAGCTTGAAAGAAAATTAGCTACTCATAATTGAACTAGGGGCAAAATGAGAATTTATTAAAATACGTAGAAAATAGAAGATAGAGAAGGAATTACAGAAAATTGAGTCCAAAAATGGATTCAGAGCTATCAAATTAGGGGGGAGACCCCCTTTTTATAGATACATTGAGTAAATCCTGGCCATCAGATTAAAAATAGTTTGGACGCTCAAGATTGCGTCACGTCATCAGTCAACAGTACGCAGTTTGACCACGCGGTTTGAACAGTGACAGGGTTTGACCCGGGTTGAACAGTAACACGATTTGGTTAAAAATAATCCTGTGTATATGCATGTACCGTACGCGTAATTTTTGGTCCACTAACATGCTGCCACGTCACCAATCAACAGCGCATAAGAATTTTAGTCCAACAGGATCGTGATACCTCATCAGTCAATGCCACATCATCGATCCATCTATGTGAATAGTATCGTGAACAGTAACATAGACCGTACATGTGAATAGTACCGTACATATGAACAGTGTCATTTTTTCTTTTATGCTCCTCCTAAGGTTTTCGACCGTCCTGAGTTCAAAAGTGATGTCCGTTTTGCCATTTGATCTCTCGTTCATTGTGAAATGACTATGATGTCCCTAAAATACATAAAATACTTAATTATAATACAACACACATAATTAAATGACAAGAAGCTTAAATACATAAAAGTAAGGGTATTAGTAAAACTTGAAGTGTAAAATGACGATTTTCTCCTTTATAAATATACATTTTCTAACACTCAACAGATGCCACACCAAAGATAAGGTATGTAGTATGATAATTGATGGTTGAAGTTGCACTAATGTAGCTAGCACTATTTTAGTAGAAAAATTAAATTTGAAAACTTTGAAACATCTAAGGCCATATAAGCTACAATGGTTGAATGATTGTGGGGAAGTTAAAGTAAATAAACAAGTGCTGGTTTCATTCTCTATTAGGAGATACACGGATGAGGTTCTATGTAATGTAGTACCCATGCATGCTAGACACATTCTTTTGGGTCGACCTTGGCAATATGACAAGCGTGTGACACATGATGGTTACTTAAATAGATATTCTTTTGTAATGAATAAAAGGCAAATCACTCTTGTACCATTAACACCTAGGCAAGTGTATAATGTCAATACAAAAAGAGAGTACAAAAGAAAGAGAGATTGAGAGAAAAGCAAGTGAAAAAGATAGAAAAAAATATTGTTGAGAGCAAAGAGAGGCAGCAAGTGAACTTGTTTGCAAAAGAGAGCGAGGTTAAGAGGGCTTTCTTTTCAAAACAGCCTATCATTGTACTTTTGTACGAAGAGGCTTCTTTACACACTAATGAGCTTAACTTTTCTTTGCCTAGTGCTATTATGACTCTTTTACAGGACTTTGATGATGGGTTTCCAAATGAAGTCCCTAACGGTTTGCCACCTATTAGGGGAATTGAGCCTCAAATAGACTTCGTCCCTAGAGCTACCATTCTGAATAGACCTGCATATAGAAGTAACCCCGAGGAGACAAAGGAGCTTCAAAGGCAAGTTGAAGAACTATTGGCAAAAGGATATGTGAGGGAGAGCGTGAGTCCATGTGCAATACCAGTTTTACTAGTGCCCAAAAAGGATGGAACATGGAGGATGTGCGTTGACTATCGTACAATTAATAAAATCACTGTAAAGTATCGACATCCTATTCGTAAACTTGATGACATGCTTGATGAATTGCATGGTTCTTATGTGTTTAGTAAAATTGATCTTAAAAGTGGATATCATCAAATTAGGATTAGAGAAGGAGATGAGTGGAAAACTACCTTTAAAATAAAATATGGTTTATATGAGTGGTTAGTGATGCACCTAGCACTTTTATGAGGTTAATGAACCATGTTTTGCGTGCTTTTATTGGTAAAGGCTTAGATGAGCACATTGAACATTTGCAAAGTGTATTGACAGTTTTAAGGAAGGAAAAGTTGTATGCTAATTTGAAGAAGTGTTCCTTTTGTACAAATCATATTGTTTTTCTTGGTTATGTTGTAAGTGTTAAAGGAATTGAGGTTGATGAAGAGAAGGTTGAAAAAGTGTAAGTGAGGTAAGAAGTTTTCATGATTTGGCTAGTTTTTATATAAGATTTGTGAAAGATTTTAGCACCCTTGCTGCACCATTAACTGAAATTGTGAAGAAACATATGAGATTTAAGTGGGGTACTGAACAAGAAAGGGCATTTAATCTAATTAAGGAGAAATTGGTTTCTGCATCATTACTTGCTTTACCTGATTTTACTAAAACTTTTAAAATTGAGTGTGATGCTTCAGGTATAGGTATTGGAGCTGTTTTGATGCAAGAAGGGCGTCCAATTGCTTACTTTAGTGAGAAATTGAGCGGAGCGGCCCTAAACTATCCTACCTATGACAAGGAGATGTATGCATTGGTGAGAGCATTGGAAACTTGGCAACATTATCTTCTACCTAAAGAGTTTGTTATACACACTGATCATGAGTCCTTGAAGCATTTGAAAGGGCAAGGTAAGTTGCATAAGAGACATGCCAAATGGGTTGAATTTATTGAGCCATTTCCTTATGTGATCAAATATAAACAAGGTAAGGAGAATGTGGTGGCTGATGCATTATCTAGAAGGTATGCACTTATCTCTACATTAAATGCAAAGTTGTTAGGATTTGAGTACATTAAAGAATTATATGTTAACGATCATGATTTTGCTAATGTGTTTAATGCTTGTGAAAAAGTTGCATTTAGTAAGTTCTATAGGCATGATGAGCTTTTATTTAGAGAAAATAAATTGTGTGTGCCTCATAATTCTTTGCGTGAATTGCTTGTGCGTGAAGCTCATGGGGGTGGTTTAATGGGACATTTTGGCATTGCAAAGACTTTAAATGTTTTAAAAGAACACTTCTTTTGGCCACATATGAAACGTGATGTTTGAAAGAATATGTGAGAAGTGTATTACTTGTAAACATGCTAAGTCTAGAGTTTTGCCCCATGAATTGTATAACCCTCTGCCCATACCTGGTGAACCTTGGGTTGATATTTCTATGGACTTTGTTTTGGGTTTACCTAGGTCAAAAAAGGGAAATGATTCTGTTTTTGTTGTTGTTGATAGGTTTTCAAAGATGGCACATTTCATTCCATGTCACAAAACTGATGATGCAACAAACATAACTAATTTGTTTTTCAAGGAAATAGTCAGGTTGCATGAAGTACCAATGAGCATAGTTTCATATCGAGATGCTAAGTTCTTGAGCCACTTTTGGAAAACTTTGTGGGGTAAGTTGGGTACTAAACTTTTGTTTTCTACTACTTGTCATCCACAAACTAATAGACAAACTAAGGTTGTAAATAGAAAATTGTCTACTTTATTGCGTGCCATTATTCAAACTTGGGAAGAATGTTTGCCACATGTTGAATTTGCTTACAATAGAACTGTCCATTCAGCTACTAAATTTTCACCATTTGAGATTGTATATGGTTTTAATCCATTAACTCCTTTGGATTTATTACCTTTACCTATTCATGAGCGTGCTAGTATGGATGGTAAAAAGAAAGCTGAATTTGTCAAGCAATTGCATGAGAGAACACGTCAACACATAGAAAGGAGAACTGAACAATATGCTACTCAAGCCAACAAAGGACGTAAGCAAGTGGTTTTTCAGCCTGGAGATTAGATTTGGGTGCATATGAGAAAGGAGAGGTTGCTTCCAAAGGGAGATGGTCCATTTTAAGTGGTTACACGGATCAATGACAATGCCTACAAATTGGATCCTCCTGGTGAGTATAATGCGAGTGCTACTTTTAATATTTCTGATCTTTCTCCTTTCGATGTAGGTGAAGATTCGAGGATGATTTGAGGAGAGGGGGAATGATGAGAACCATCAAGGGAATACCATTAAAACTTCAAGTGATCCTTTGCACATTCATGGAGGCCCAATTACAAGAGCAAGAGCCAAAAAGATGCAAGCTGCTTTAAATGGATTAATTGAGAAAATATGGATTGAAAATGCAATTCAAGATGCAAGACATCATGAATTGGGCTTGAAGAGAAGACAAGGCATTGTGGGAATTATTCAAGTTATTGGGCAGCCAAAAACACAATTTGTATCAAATGCAAAAAGGTCTATTTCGGAATAAAACATGTATTGATTGAGCTAGAAGTAATGTGCAACCTATATACCGTTGGAAATATAATTAAGTTAGCTTTCCAATAAATTTAATTAGCTTTCTTTTAGCCTATTTAAATTCAACAACCTTGCTATGTAATAATATTATAGATGAATGTTATTTGAATTTGAAATATTATTCTTTCTTTGGTTCTTTTGAGAACTAGTGAACTTATCAAGAATTTGCAATCTTGTGGCGTTCTAAATTTAGACTTATCACACACCTTCTCATCTATTTCTTGAGTGTGGCGTCAATATCATTCTCTATACCTTTGGTTCATGTTTTCTTAAGCATTGGGTCAAGGTTTTGTTTGTCATAAGTCTGTTTAAAACTTTCTTGGGAAGTTGAAACTACAAATTAAGTGTGGGTTTCAAAGTTTCATTGTGGGATTCGCATCAGAATAGATGCAGAGAAACAACAACCCTCTTTGTTTTCTCCATCCCCCTCTTTACCATTACCAACACCATTTTTTGGCTCATACCAATCCTTCTACTCTCCATCGATGTATGCTCGTCCAATGGATTAAAAAAAATTCTTTAGAATGATGGATACTCTGTTCCAAAACATACCTACCCAATCTCCACCAAAACCATCAAGATCTTCCAATTCCTCCCAACCTAAAACAACAAGTATACCACCCACAACTACACAACCATCATCCATACCCACTTCACAACCCATATCAGATTTTCTTGTTCCTCTAGTATCAATACTAGACCCTCCCTATGCACCAGTATTCTTCTCAGCAGTTAACAAAATCAGTGGCAATCTCTCCCTCTGCCTCGGACTCTGACACTTCGATATATGAGCAAACAGAATCAGTTTCTAGTTCTGACTCAAAATCAGAATATACTGATGTCTCTAAACTATTGATGACTGATGAACGATCTTCTTCATCTCCTCCCCCAGAGACCCCAATTGTTGATGAGTCAACATCTGACAATGAACCAACTGCCCCTGCTTCTGATCTTACACCATGGCCTGATCTACATTCATGACATTTTACTATTCTCAAAAGATCATGATTCACATTAAAAACTGCTTTGTGAATTCCTGTCCATAGTAGATAAGCATGGCATTATGCTTTCTGCTAAGAAAAGTATCATTGGTCAACCCTCAATTGAATTTCTCGAGATGATTCTCAAATACGAAAACTTCCAGCCTGGACCACACATTGCCCAAGAACTTCTCCATTTTCTTGATCAAGGTCTGTCTCGCAAACAAATTCAACAATTCCTTAGAATTGTGAATTATCTCAGAGACTTTATTCCACATGTTGCTAGCCACACAAGCCACTTGTCAATAATGCTTAAAAAATCAGCCCCCCCTTGGGGTCCCATCCAAACTAAAGCAATCCAAGAACTCAAGCAACTCTGCCAACAACCAGTTCCATTAAAGATACCCACAGATGGCCAAAGAATTCTCCAAACAGACGCAAGTGATAATTACTGGGGAGCAATACTTTTGGAAAGATTAGATGACAAAGAATACTATTATGCCCATGCCAGTGGTCAGTTCAAAGAATCGAAAAAACAATACCACGTCGTCTACAAAGAAGCCTTAGCCGTGAAATATGGAATCCAGAAATTTAAGTTTCATCTAGTTGGCCATAACTTTTTGGTCAGATTAGATAACTCATATTTTCCCAAGATTCTAGACTACAGGAACAAGACACTACTAGGCAAAGAGTTGCTCCGTCTCAAAAATTGGTTTACCAGGTATGACTTCACAATCCAGCATATAAACGGAGACAAGAACCTGATCCCTGACCTTCTATCCAGACCTCCTCCTAAATCAACTCCTAGTTCCTCATCCATTTTAGTCACCTCTCTATTAACCATTCCTTTCATAGCAATGGCACCATCCTTACCTTTCATAGCCCTTACCAAAAAATCTTTTCCATCACAACCAAATTTCTTTTCCATCGCAAACAATGGCACCAACCGATATTTCATGAACATCCTTCAGCAAAAACCCTACAATTTCCCAAGTTTCAACCTAGACAAACTCTTCCTCACAGGCCTTACCATTGATCCATCTGCTCCTATTATAGAAGACGAACTTTGGTATCTCTGGTGTCTCACTGTCCTTTATGCCACAAAAATTGTCTTCCCAGTCCAAGCTGTTCTTCGCCATCTCTTTGACCCCTCCTAAGCCTCCTCCCTTATTTTGACACTTTTTGAATAGTTTTCACCACTTTCTTGGTGGCGTAAACAACTTTAGTCAATCTGTGATAAAAATCATCTTAACATTCTCCCAGAATTAGAAGGTGATTTGTACACCACAGTTTTCATAGTCCATCAACCTTATTTCCAACATCCTGTGACAAATTTATTTTGGACTCAGGATCAAGCTTATGAATAAATAATTGTCCCACATCTATTTCCCCTTTCTCATGATCCACAATTGGTTAACAATCTGAGATCCTTTCTTCTTGAGCTTAACCATGTTCAACCTACACCTCCTGACATTCAACATACCTCTCTTGGACCAAAACACGAAATTCTCCACATACCAACCTATACCACAACCAACACTCCTCCAGTAACAGGTATTCTCATCAAAGAAGAAAAGCCTGACTACACTGATGTCCTATTTCAAGATTCCCAAGACCCTTGGAAATATTTTACTTCTCTTCTCCAGACTTTGGTGAGTCTCACAATCAGATCCCTCCCAAATGACACCAACTCAACCACAAGGAACAACACCGTCTCCCTCAGCACCCTCCAAAACTGACATTGACTATGAGAGCATGTATGCCAACCTCCATTGGTCAAAAGAGCTTTTTGCAGAGATTGATAGTGATGTTGACAATTTGTCGCCATCACATAGCTTTTGATGTAGCAGCTCATGTGACTCCCGTGTGTCCCTTATCTTGTAAATATCAGCTTTGGATGCTTTGCTTTGTCTTATGTAAAAGTCTAAAAAGGTGTGCTTTACTTTCTAAAAGTGTGTGCCCGTTTGTCGATTATAATCATTCAAGGGGTCCTGATACCACTGGGTGAATACAGGTACGTGGCGTTATTACACCTGAACTATGATAGTGCTAGACTATCCTTTGGACCAGTAGTCCGCAAGTTCTGGTTTCCAGTCGATATACCTATAGTCCCTGAGATATAAAACCTAAAAAAGCAAAAACCATTGATCACGATACCACTCGAAAACAGGTCACCTCTGACCTTCAAAGAGGGTGAACGTTGTGAGAAAATAATTTTATTTTAAATCAGTTTTATAAATAAATCAGTACTTTTCTTATACATAGGATCCTTGAAGCAAGGCAAGTGTAGAGCATACTCAGTATAGAAAATAGAGATGAACGCTCTTAGTTTAATAACTCAAGTATTTTCTTCGTTACCTAGAAGAAGAAAAGAGACTTAGGAAGTCATAGAAGTTTAAGAAAAACTTAGATTTATTATTGAGGGCAATATGAATTTTACAACGACGGAAGAGCTCTTAAATAGAGCTGGAAAGCTAAAATAAAAATAAAGATAAGACAGAACCCTTATATTTTCTTTAAGCATAAAGCAAAAGCAAAAGCATAAAAGCTAAAACACACTTTAGACAAGGTAGGACCGATGTCTTTTATTAAAAATAGGAAAATTCGAGATTCTCAGATGACTCTGTAGCCATGTGAGGTGATTATGGAGTTGAGGGAAATCTGAATGGGGACACGTCACTAGTTTCATTTTCGTATTCTTCTTTTGCTCTTTGAATTTCTTGGTAGATCAGGAAGTCTTCATCTCATTCGGGGCTTGCTGGTCGTTGTGCTTGAGTTGGAGTAGACGAAGAGCCTGGTTCAGTGACGGTGTACTGAGTCTCTTGGGTTTGTAATAAAGACTGAAAGTCTTTCCAAGGGTCTTGAGCGTCTTGGAAGAGAACATTGGTGTAATCGAGTCGTTGTTCTCGAATAAGAATGCCATGAGGACTGGAACTGGATCCTGGAGTACATATTTGAGTGCCTGGTATAATCTCAAGAGTGTGGGAAGGACCAATGGAGGTGTGGTGAATGTTTGTTGGGACAGGTTGAACATTGTTGAGTTCTAACAAGTAGGCTTTGAGAGTGGAGATGATTGTAGGATCATGGTCAAGAGGGAAAGGATGAGGGAATGTTTTCCATTCATACGCCATGTCTTGTCTCCAGTAGTCTTTTGTCTGAGGATGTTGGAAATAAGGCATGTGGACTATGAATACTAAAGTAAACATATCTGCTTCTTGATCTGGAATTCGATCTAACTGATGAAAGTTATATATATTCTGTAATTGTTTACGCCACCAAGTGAGTGGTGAAAACCATTCAAGGAGTGTCCAGAGAAGTGTGGGTGCATGATCTAGTGTGGAGATATGCCTAAGAGTTGGTCGGACAGGAAGAACAAGTTTTGTAGCAAACAGGATTGTGAGACACCACATGTACTATAACTCATCTTTAGAGATGGTAAGACTGGGAACAATGGTGAAACCAGAGAGGAACAGATGTTCTAAACATAGAGAAGGAAATCTTTCAGGTTTGGTTCTGTGAACATTCATGAAATACCTGTAAAGGATGTAATTTAGAAGGGATGACTGAAATTTTTACTGATGGACTAGGAATTGTGGGGCGAATGTGGTTAATCTCTTGAATATTGGAGATCACATAAATGTCATCTGGATCTGAATCTGTTGAATCAGCAAGGATGAAGGTTGTATGATCATCTTTCTCGGATTGTTCTGAGAAGATGGATTCAACTTTTTCGTTGTCAGAAAGGATAGAAGATTATTGTAGGTACTGAATCAGATGAACAATTTTTACTGACTTATTTGGGCAATTGCGAGTAAAATGTCCGCGTTTCTTACAAATAAAGCAGCAATTGTGTTTCTTCTGTCTAAACTGGGAATGATCCTTTTTTCTGAAGTATCTGTAAGGCTTCTTTGGTTTTTTGTAAGAGGATCTGTGGAAATGTTTCTAAAAGTGTTTCTTTTTGGTGGTTGGACAAGTGCACTTTTTGTCATCTTTGCACTGGATTTTGAGGTAGGGTTTTTTACAGGCTAAGGTAAAGGGTTCCTTGTGTTCAATAAGATCTTTGAAGAAATCATTTTTCTCACAGATCTTATCAAGGCATAGCATGGTTAATTGAAAGATTTTGCCAAGAGAGACATTTGCTCTGTCGAGGTTAAAGGCCGTCAATTGGCTTTGAAGCTCTGGCTGAAGCTCTATCGGTAAAGATGCAGCAAAGACATGCTTTAAGGATGGATCATTGAATCCATTTAGTTTGTAATAAAGCATGCTCATCCTTTTGTAATCCATTTCCAGGTGATGTTGTTTAAGATAACAATATTTCATTTAATGCTGCTAGTTCTCCAATAAATTGCTCATAAATGACTTCAAGAGCTATAAGAATTGTGGTTGGAATCAATTGGAGTTGTCTGTATTCGCCTAGACTTTCAAACTAATCTCGTCGAGATCCAATGAATCTGGAACAAAACTCTCGGAGAACATTATGAGATTATGCATTAGGACTTGTCATTTGCACATCAATCCATGCAGTAAATTCTTGATCTCGAGCCTGCCATTTGTAACGAGGGATGTCATCAAATGTAAACCATGGAGAATAAGATGGTTTGGAAGATTTTTCAGAAACAGAGGGACAGAGGGAGCCGGTACTATTTGTGAGCCTTGGACATTATCATTATCATAAGAAGATTCTTCAACAATAGGAGTGTCTACAACAGAAGTGGATGTACTAGAATCTTCTGCTTTTGTGGCCATGAGAAGACCAGAAATATCTGCATATTGAGACTCGGAGTCTGAAGAAGTTTGTTTAAAGGAACTGAGTATCTCTGTGGAGGGTAAACTTTCTTCTGAGGTTGAATCTGAGTCATTGTTTGGAGAATCAATGTGCTGATAATGGTATTGATAAGCTGGAGCTTTGTCTTTCTTTGGAGGTTCAAGAGTTGGTTTAGGAGAGTCTTCTGGAACTTGAAGATCTTCCTTGGGTGGAGGTTTTGAGATCTTGACGTTTGATTTGGATCTTTTTGGTAAAGTAGTTTTTAGTGGTGGAACGGAAGGGATATTATTAAGAAAGGAAAGACCAAAGAATTGATCGTAAGTTGACTATTTATAAGGAGTGTAAAACGGCTGGTATGATGTGAATAGTGGTGCTGGGATAGGTATAGATTGTGTTTTGGTGAAAAGGAAAGGTTGTGCTTTGTCCGCATCAATTTTGGCCAATTCTACCTTCAATTGTCTGATCTCTACTTCTTTCTTATTGAATTCGAGACCCCAAATACGATTTTTGATCATCGTTCTGAGATCAATATCCAATTCAGAGATTATGTTCTGCAGATTTGAATAAATTTGTTCAAGTCGGGCAGTAATAGTGTCCACCTTTGTTTATGTTTGTGACACATATGATGCCACTTTATCAATCTTTTTACCAAGATGGTGGAGAACTTGATTATGAGCACTAACATTTTGGGTTTGCCAGTTTAGCACTGCTTCATACTGCTTTGGTGCTTCTGGTGCTCCAGAGGTTGTGATTGGTGATTGGACATAGGGTTGAGAAACAACTTTCGTTTGAGGGTCTGTGTGCCTTTTGAGTAGGGGAAAGGATTCTTAGTATAATTGGCTAGAAGAAGATGTGAACATCAAGCATGACTTAATTTTTGGTTGAGCAGGTGTTGTGCAAATTTTAATGAACTCGCAAGCGCACGAATCTATTGTAGTATAGATCAATGGTGACGAGTGTCGATCCCATGAGGAGGTGGATTTTAATTGTGTGTAGAATTGATTTTGTAAATGGGTGGTTGGATTTGTGGTGGAAGTGATTCAGATTATCCTAAAATTGGAATTAAAATGGCGAAAATAATTTGAAGAGAATTCTATTAAAATGACGTACTTGGGTATCTGGATCCGTATCAACATGCATCATGGGCTAAAATATTCCTTATTAATACCAATTAAATCATGAGGGGGGAATCCACACCTTATGAACCATGCTCTAATAAATATGGTGCTAAGGGTTTATCGTGCCAAATAATAATAACCTTGTACTAGGGGGCCGGTGAAACCAAGACGGTACTAGACAAGATTAGTATTATTTGTCGACGAGAAGTCAAAACATCCACAAAAACTAGAGGGGAAGAGAAAATAAATTTACCAAATAAAGCCCATGACACATGTTGAGACTTCACCTTCAACCCAAGCTTGAAAGGAAATTAGCTACTCATAATTGAACTAAGGGCAAAATAGGAATTTATTAAAATATGAAGAAAATACAAGATGGAGAGGGAATTACAGAAAATAGAGTCCAAAAATGGATTCAGGGATATCAAATTAGGGGGGAGAGGCCCCCTTTTTATAGATACATGGAGTAAATCATGGCCATCGGATTAAAAACAGTTTGGACGCTCAGGATTGCGCCACGTCATTAGTCAACAGTACGCGGTTTGACTACACGGGTGAACAGTAACACGGTTTGACCTGGATGAACAGTAACACAATTTGACCCGGATGAATAGTAATGCGGTTTGGTTGACAATAATCCTGTGTGATGCATGTACCGTACACGAGATTTTTCATCCACTGATATGCTGCCACGTCACCATCAACAGTACATAAGAATTTTAGCCCAACAGGATCGTGACACCTCATCAGTCAATGCCACATCATTGGTCAATGCCACGTCATCATCCGTCTATGTGAACAGTGTCGTGAGCAGTAACATATACAGTATTGTACACATGAATAGTGCCGTACATGTGAATAGTGCCATTTTTCCTTTTATGCTCCTCCTAAGGTTTTCGACCGTCCTGAGTTCAAAAGTGATGTCCGTTTTGCCGTCTGATCTCTCCTTTATTGTGAAATGACTATAATGCCCCTAAAATACATAAAATACTTAATTAAAATAAAACGCACGGAATTAAATCAAAAGAAGGTTAAATTCATAAAAGTAAAGGTGTTAGTAAAACTTGTAGTGTAAAATGACGGTTTTCTCCTTTATAAATATACATTTTCTAACACTCAACACACCCCCCAACCAGCTTATTGCTAGTCCCTAGCAAATAAAGCGAAAACAAAATTCAAATCCAAAATGAATTTTTTTTTAATAGAAACACTCGTGTTTATTCAATCAGATTAGTGATAGCAATCAAATAAAAGTATAAGCATTATCTCCAGTCTAAAGAAACATCACACCCACATCAACCATCCACATGAATCCGCCCAGTAGACTTTGTTATAGCTACTTTCAAGAATGACATGTCAAACCCCAAAATCTCACTGGAAGTAGTGACACTCTCA